>JAYKKM010000450.1:3612500-3955000 GCA_035772405.1 Chrysogorgia sp. JL179-B06 | reverse complement strand
TTGATAGCTCGTCTAGTTATGTACAGCCAACAAAGACAATCAAGAATGAGTGAACAAGTGTTTGGCTGTAGTCATTTTAATGATGTGAATTTGTCAGAGTGAATTTGTCGCGTGGTTTAATATCAAAGAGTTGAGTTGTTGTTTTGGCCCGCGATGGGGCATAGCGACATGGCGTATTACTTTTACTATATTCAGCCTTAACAGAGACAGTAGAGAGAGTAAATCTTCACGCCGAAGGATTCTGCTTTCTTTAACCTGTTCATCTAAGTATTTCTTAAAATGGAAGCGGAAGAAGAGGTTGAAATTTACGCAAATGTAAGTGATAAATCCGAAGCAAGTTCAGACCATTCAGTTTCAGAAAGTGAGCAGTCGATAGACACGACGGACTCGTATTTGTTAATACCTTGCGGCTTACAGTCAAAAGGTTGTTATAAACCAAAGTCAAAGAGTAAAGAAATAACTGGAGGTAAGGAAGTATTCGCAAAAATACTACAACTAGTAACAAGAGATAATTTTGTTACGGTTGTGATGTCTGAATACACGTCACGCAGACTGCAGTAATCTCTAAATCTTATAGTCAATATTTACATATCGTAGTGTGAGAATATCAGTTTAAAACTCCGTATATTCTTTCTTTCAGTCTTTAAGAGAATAGTAATGTGGTATTTGTTTGTTGTCGTGCTTACAGAATATGTTTTAAACCCGAAATTTTAACCCGAAATCTCGACAAAAACCCCCGTTATCAACTTTATATGGGACATGGAAAATATTGTTGGCATGGTAACGGCATCTTCCGGTATTTAATATAATGACAAACTTAACACGAATATTTGCAATTTTCTTTGGTAATTTGTTTTTATTATTATCCAAAGATAATATAGATAATATAATGTAGAATATATAATATGGTATTATAATACTATTATAATATTTAATACCATATAATATAATATAGTATATATTATGCACCAATCAATGTTAAGCCCCAGGGGGTGGGGGTGGATGGGTTGGGATTTTGACAATACTGGGGTATCCCAGGGTGGGGAAATTTGACATAGCCACCATCTTGAAAAATGGAAAAGACTGGGAACGAACTGTTAATTAAAACAGTTCATGTTATTTGCCCCAGGGAGGGGAAATTGACACAAGACTTCCCAAAAATGAAAAATTCCACAGGAGTTGCCCACTCCCCCCACCTTGTGGCTTAACATTGATTGGTGCATTACTATACAGAATAATAGATGAAATAATAGGATTTTTGTTTTCTTTGACTGCTCAATATAGCGATGTTCGTGTTAATATATATACTGATGTAGTGAATGTGAGAGAGCTTGCAGTAGAAGACGATACATTCGATGATTGTTAAGCTTGTATCCTCAGAAAAATGATTCTGAGTCCCGGACAGGAATAGCAATGTTTCATGTTGATAAATATTGGGATTATGTTACTCATGTAATTGTCAAGCTGCTTTGCCTTTTTTCATCACCTAATTGATCTCTGCTTGGCATATGAATAACAATAGCTTACCTTACATGAAACATTACCACAATATGTTATTGTGTACAGTAGTTGCTGTCCTTACCCCTACCAAAAACGTGCTTCAAGTGCTCAAACACTTTACTTCAGCTCAAACAGTTTGCTAATATTACTGCTCAGAAACTATCTTGTTTGTCTGCATTGGACAAACAAACATACCGTACATTGTGTTTTTTCAATGCCCATCTGGAAAATGAGCTGGCATTTTGACCCCCATGCCTTTGGAAATTTTTGTATCAAAGACCCCCTCCTGAGAATTTCTAGTGCCTATAGGTGGGAGTGGGGGTAAGGATATTTTTTGGAATTACACATTTACATTGCCAAACAGGAGGTCATCAATGGGAAAACATTGCCTAAAGTCTTGGATCACTCTGTTAGATAACTCTGTTGTCTAGTGGTACCACATATGTCTATGAGCTACAGGAGAGACACTGTTCAAATTCTGGGTCAGGGTCTTAAAAATAATTGAGGAGAAAGTGTTACCTTTGCAATAGATTATCATGAAATGGTAAGACTTTCAGATCTTCTCTGACAACGACCTTAAATCCATAGACAGATTTTCTGGGGGGGTGCGACCCCTCCAAATATTTGTTTTCACCCCCCAAAAGAAACGTTCACCCCTCTAAAAAATGTTAGCACAGTAATTTGATAGAACCCTATTTCGGGTTTACAGGGTTGTTTAACTCTCTCAAAGGACCTGCAAAATTCATTGACTTGACAACTTCAAAAACCTTAGTTTTTTGCTTTGAAAATTTTCCGGGGGTGCTTTGCTTTCTAGCCTCCCACCAGTGGCTCCACCCCTGGACCTCACTGGGGGCTGAGCCCTGAAGCACAACATTTGGTGACGCCTTGTGTTACCTCACCAACTCACCCCCCTAAAATTTCTGGCACCCCCTAGTAATAAATATGAAAATCTGTTTCTGCTTAAATCATATGCCTGCAGAACTCCTATCAAATTTGGGCTTCTAGCCTACATATTCTGTTTTAAAAGAGTGATAAATCTAATACTAAACTGATCTGTACTGTATTAATATTAAATGCAAATTATGAACATTGAGGAATAATAAAATTAATATTATTATTAATAAATTATATAATATAATAAATTAGTATCGATGATGGTCTCATTATTTTTGCAGTGACATACAACTCAAGAACTAGACAGTTTATTATACTCGACTCAAAAGGTGTGACAGCTTGGTCATCTGACAGTGTTGTGAAGTCAGGTGAGCTGGGATCATCTTGTAATTAATAACATGTAATTAATATATTCAGCTATAATTATGTAAAATAATATTAATATTGTTCATTAATTAATGTTATAGTTTCTCCGGTGTTGGACTATCCTTCTTATCAGTTTAATGTCATCCGTCTTTTATTACACTCAAAGAAATTTAATGTCTACTTTGCCCTCACAAAGGATTATGCATTGAAGGTAATTAGCAGTTTAATATTATACCTGTAACATAATGTACAAAGGATGTATTAAGTACAAGCTATAGGCATGAGAATTACAGTATCCCAATATTCACATTATATATACAGTATATACAGTAGAAACAACCACTAAATTAAATTAGGTGGTTTCCAAGCCATTTCACCGAGTTGTAGTGATGTCTGTGATGATGTCATCATTTCCCCCCCCCCCTCCCTCCCCCCCCCACACACACACACACACACACTTCTCCAGGTCTGGCAACACCATTGAAAGGCATGTGCATTGCATGTGAGGTGCCATACATTTAGTATTTCATTCATTGGTGATTATCAATAATTTTTCGGAATTTCAATATAGTGAAACATGTAAAAATGATAATTTGGCCATTCTAATGAAGAATTAGAATTAGATGGCATCTTATGATTGTATCTCTTGTTGCTGACTGAAAAACAAAGCTATGCAAAAAAAGATGAGTTACAGTACACCGGTTTTACAGCTTCGGCCAGCACATAATACCATTGAACTGAATGCTAAAAAAATTCTTATTATAGTACTAATCCCACTTCAATAATTTATTAAAGACTAATGCAGTACATGATTAAATTCAATCCTTTTTTATTAAATATTAATAAGAAGGAGCATGATAGATATTATGCATGGGATAATACTGTGTGTGGTGTTTAATTTTCAGGTGTTTAATCTTAACTTTCATGAAGTATTCTCTGTGGTTTCTGACATGAATTCAATATTGTCAATGGTGTTTAACTTTGTAACTGATGAACTGATAACTGGTGGCACAGGTGGTGTGAAGGTAAGCCTTGAGAAGCAGTACTACATTGTGTATACAACTGTCACCTTTCAGTCCAGTAAATAAATCATGATCTGCTTTGTCGGAGCACACATGCGTAACCTACCATGAGATTGCGTGGGAAAATTCCAAAATTATTACCACTAATCCACGGTACCATCAGAGATGTCTGTAGGCTTGGCATATCAATAGCGCCCACGCCCCATTGAATCGCGATCAGGGTGGTTTATTACCAGAAGCTTATTTGCATCTTGTTAATAGATAACATCATCATTGGTTCTATGAGGGTATAAATAGGGATCCTAACTTTACAACGATCACCCCTGATGAAAATATTGGATTGTAGTGTCGAAACGTTGGGTCATGGACAGTAACTTTTAAAGTTACATTCAAAAAACTTTTTTAAAGCCAGAGTAGCATCAAACTATGTCTGATTTATCACCTGGTTGCGTTGGGAAATTATTTGATGATCATGTACAGTACATTATGCATAACGGTTGTGAAAGAAAAGGTTGTGAAAAGGGCAATATATCAGGTGTAATTGTTCCCAGTAGGCTAATTGGTTACTTAAACAGAAACTCCATATAGTTTGCAGTATTTACCTTAATTCATAAATCGTATTCTAGTTTTGGAGCTTTGGAGAAATTAAGACAAAGGACAACTCTTTGATCAAAGATTCAAGACCAATGGCAAATTATGGTTTGATCTTGAGGTAATTGATTATTATCTGGAGGTTCAGTATGTAGTCTTGTTGTCAATCTAGTCTTTGAGGTTTTGTCAAACTCACTACAGTACATAGTTGTTAGGTGCATTGCAGGTACATACATATTAGAATTTGTGTGCCATATCGGATTTTTCAGGGGCTGCCTATAACAAATCATGAGAGTATAGGTTACAGACTCCACTGCCATTACCCATTTCTTATTTTAATGGTATTGCCTACCACAATTGTAATTGCTGCATTCATTTACGTAAAGTAGACTCATGTACGCATTACGTACCTATTTTTATAAAGATATGAACACCCTGCCATGGGTAGAAGCTGGGTGAAGGATATTGTACTGGATGAAATAAATCAGGTACCATTACATATATCAGAGTCAATCAAGATTAATTGGTCTGGAAACTCGGCAAACTTCGAAGTGACTATAATGAACTACGTTTTGATGTTGAACCGTACCTTACACCGTGCACATCCTTTGTTTAGGTTTATTAATATTTAAACAACACGGTTGAGCGATTAAACCCAAACGATTCTATTGGATGATTGCTTCATTATACTAAAATACAATAGGTTCAGTGACCGTGCACCGTGCACAAAATTGCATAAAGATGAACAAAAAAATAGAACAAAGACGTTAGCTGAGTTTCCAGACCATATCTCGATTGACTATGCATATATTAAGCAGCGTATAATTTGTATTTTTACAAATTTTTACAGAGAGTTTATTTGTATTTTTAGCCTAAGATGGATAATGATTAATGAACAGATTATTATTAATTATTAGTCCCTTTATTTATTAATGCAATCTCAAATTATTATTTTAGTTTTAATAATTATAATAATTATGATTAATTATAATAATAATAGTGAACTATGATATTAAATATAATAATTATGTTAATTATGGTGTTTGTAATTTCATTAGAAATTGTACTGTTTATCAGAAAGAAATGTTATTGCTTATAACATGCAGGGAAACATCTTATTTCATTGAGGAATAATAAAATTAATATTATAAATATTAATAAATTATATAATGTATAATATAATAAATTAATTAGTTAATTAAAATAAATTATTAATTAATTAAAATAAATTATTAGTCATGTTTTTATTTAACACAATCTCAAATTATTATTTTAGTTTTAATAATTATAATAAAGTATAATAATTATAATTAATTATAATAATTATAATAATTATAATATTAAATATAATAATTATATTAATTATGGTGTTTGTAATTTCATCAGAAATTGTACTGTTTATCAGAAAGAAATGTTATTGCTTATGACATGCAGGGTAACATCTTATTCCAGTTAAAAAGGTATGTTTGAAGATGATTATAACATAGTTAAAGTTGTATCAACTATTATCAGTTATAATCAATATACAACAGTCATCATATTGTCTTCGTTTAGCGCTCATCAAGGATTTGTGACGGGCTGTGTTTATTCAAAATTTTCTAATTTTGTTGTTACTGGAGGAACTGATTGTCTAGGTAAGTCATCGAAATATTCTTTCAGGATATAACCTGACAATTAAAGTGCCCATAACCTCAAAATGTTTTATTGTCTTGTTTGGAAGAACTTTTAAAATGATAAAGTAACTTCTATTGAAGATTTTCGTTTCTTTGCTTTCTTTTTGAGATAAATCAGTTTGTTTGATATGCAAATGTATGGAATTTCGTCACACATACATAATGACTTAATGGCGAAATGTGTATATCTCTTTCATTCTCGAACAAAATCCTTTAAAATCAAGAAGTTTGGTGTTGTGGGAGAAACGCACACACGTGTTATTCACACTTTAGTGTTTTTATTTCATGAACGCAAAGATATATAACATTCTCTGATAACTCATTATGCATGTGTGACGAAATTCCAGATATTTGCATATAAAACAAACTGGTATATCTCAAAAAGAAAGCGAAGAAGTGAAAATCTTCAAAAGAAGTTACTTTATCATTTTAAAAGTTCTTCCAAATAAGACAATAAAAATTTTTGAGGTTAGGGGCACTTTAAAGCAAGCCAAACACTTATAATGTGTCATTCTTATTTTAGTTGACGTTTTTAGTTCCAATGGCGGTTGCATACATTCATTTAGTTCTCACTCAAAGGTAATTGTAGCTATAGGGAAATGCTGTATGCCTTGACGAGAAGCTTCACATGCAGAAAGCCCATAAACAAACTTATAATTGTTGGTTTTTTTAGATGGTAACAAGTGTATTACTCCACCCTGATGCTCCATCTTTAGTCATTACGTCCTCTCAAGATGGAACTGTTAAAATATTCTCTTTAGATATTATGGAAGAAATCTACAGGTGATCAGCTACAATAGAAATTAGTCGTTTTACATGATGAAAGCTGGATATTAGCGGCCGGTCACGGACATTGTCCGGTACAAATATCCCATTTCTAGACATTTGATATAGTTACAATATTAATTGTGTCTGTCATTTTGTCCGATGCTCATCTTGTCCGAAGATTATACTCAACTTTTTGTGAAAGTAAAACATTTTACATGATGAAAGCTGGATATTAGCGGCCGGTCACGGACATTGTCCGGTACAAATATCCCATTTCTAGACATTTGACAGTTTATACAATATTAATTGTATCTGTCGTTTTGTCCGATGCTCATCTTGCCCGAAGATTATACTCAACTTTTTGTGAAATTTAAAACATTTTTGTGTTGAATGGATTGCGTTTAGATTTTGTATTGTACAATCTCAAATGAGACACTAAATTTGGAGACATTACGCTAAACTTGGATATTACGCTAAGTTTCGGTATTACGCTAAATTTGGAGACATTGCGCTAAATTTGGAGACATTGCGCTAAATTTGGAGACATTGCGCGAAATTTGGAGTCATTACGCTCAGTTTTGAGACATTGCGCTATTATTTGGAGACATTACGCTACGTTTTGAGACATTGCGCTAAGTTTTGAGACATTGCGCTAAGTTTTGAGACATTGCGCTAAGTTTGGAGATATTGCGCTAAGTTTGGAGACATTGCGCTAATGTTACGAGACGTTACACTAAGCTTGGAGACGTTACGCTATGTTGTGAGACGTTACGCTAAGTTTTGAGATGTTAACCGTGACAGGTACATTTTTTGTCTGTAGTCCGTTACAAATTCATTTGTGCTGGTCACTCTGACAGGTGCAGCGAAAATAATTATTTCCACGCTTGCCTGCGGCAGTCGGGTCTCTAGTACAGTATATATCCTTATTCTTTATATTATTTGTAATAATATAGTATTGTATTGTTGTTTAGTCACATGGTATTTGCTGAAGGAATACAGTGGATGAACCTCGTCTCCAGTGATCTTCTTTATTGCGCATCTAGCAAAGGTCTCCAAGTCTTCTCCATCAATCACATTTCTAATTTCTGGACCACCATTCGTTGTCCATTAAAATCTTTGTCACTGTCTGTTTGCTGTGGTAAGACACAGAGAGTTGTTGCTACTGCTGAGGACAACAGGTAGATACATACTGTACATATTCAGCGCTGCAAATAGCGGCCGGTCAACGGTCAATGTCCGCTGATACAGTATTTGATCTTTGACCGTCGAATTTTTGTTTTCAATGATCGTGACCGGTCAAATATTTTTTTACACTCGGTTTTTTGTTTAACTTGTGAAATTCCACCAGGGAGGGGGGCCATGAAACTACAAATCAAAAGTTGGTGGGACTACGAAAACATTTGGAAGCCATGAAACCTTTTTGATTAGTGTCAAAAGTAACCGAAGAAAACAAATATTTATAACATAGGAATTGATATACGCTATGTAAGTCCAAGAAATATCCATATCACACCCCCAGAAATTATGTACATGTATATATAGTTTGGATTTCAGTGGTTCGAGACTAAGAGTTCAGGAATGCGAAAACCCGGCTGAAAACAAAGTTGATTGTTTTCCTTGCTCTATATATGGCAGACTACCCTCAGTTCTCAGCACTCCTGTGTTGTTGGTATGAATGTAAATTGAAAATTTAAGATGTGCTGGGCCACGAAACTAAAACAAAATGTATACATGGGTCATGAAACCATCCAGGGAAATTTGCTTGGGTCACGAAACTTTGACAAGAATTTTCAGTTTTCCTTCAGCCGCCCTCCCGGGTGGAATTAATGACATCTCCCATTCGGAATTTCTCGTGACAATTTACGCAATGTTTCCGCGGAACTTTTAGAATCGGTTGGCCGTTGAGATACAGAAAGAAACAAAGATAAGGGACGTACTGTAGGTTGGGGTTAAACTCTATCAATTTTTCTCATTGTATTTCTCTGATTTTTTATATCAGTGCCAGATTATTATCGAGGAGCAGTAATCTTCTCTCGACAGTGTTACCACCTCCTTCGATAACCACCCTAGATAAACAGTTTGTTCGTGCGTATGCTTACTCTCTCCTCTATGGCTTGATGTACTTACTCGTTGACGATAAAGAAATATGGGTGTACTACACCAAGTGAGTATTGATTGGGAAATTGCTGCAGATAGATAGTTTATTTAAAATAATCAATAGAGGGCAAAATTACTCAAATATGATTGCCTAATGAGGAGGGCATTTTTCCTAAATTTAAAGTGCTTATAAACCCAAAATGGGTTTTTGGTGATTCGGATAGAGCATAAAAAGTTAGTTAGTAAGTTCTAGATTAGTTTTTGCGTTAAACTTTTAGTTTCGGAGATATAACGGCTCAAAGTCACAATTTGTGAAAAAAAGTAGCGCAGGCCGGGAGACTGGATCCGAGGAACGTGTTATGTTTCAATACTTATAAAAATATATTACAATTCGAGTAGACAAGGTAACATCGTAAAGACACATCGTTTGGGCATTTTTCAATAAAAACTCTTAAGATAGCTGTCTTCTCCTATACAAAAGCCTAGTTGTTGTTGAAGATGGGTTCCTCGGATCCAGGTCCCTGTGTGTTATTTTGGTGGCGCTACTTTTTTCCAAAAAATGGCACAATTTGCATGTTTGAGCCGTTATATCTCCGAAACTAAAAGTTTAACGCAAAAACTAATCTAGAACTTATTAACTAACTTTTTATGCTCTATCCGAATCACCAAAAACCCATTTTGGGTTTATAAGCACTTTAAGGAAAAATTACTTGTACCTGACTGGTGGAGATTTTACTTGTAAATCCAAGTTTTTTTGACTCAATGTTTGTTGTAATGTACCGTTTACTTTCAGTCGATTGTATAGCTGTTCACGTGCGTAGTATTTATGAATACATTTTGCCCTGTGAATTAAACGTTAATTTTCCTCGGCTGCAGCTCTAGAGCTGAATGGCATAATTTACATATATAAGAAAGTATGTAAAACATGAGCGGCCGATGTTTATGGGCAGTTACAATGACGTAAGTTGTAGAAACGGTACAAACAAATTATTTTAACTCCAAAAAAGCTCAATTTGAGCAAGTTAACTTGATAAGTTGATAAAACATTGATGTTTTATTAATCAATATTTTATCCTGTGTTAAAGATGCTGATTAAATATTAATTTATTTTGAATTTTCTTCATGAATTATAAATGAATTTTACAAATACATTTCTCAAACTCATTAATAATTCATGAGCCAATTAGCCAATGAAATCACTTTATTTTATCACATGACTGAGGCTGGATACTCGAGTAAAACACGTAAAAATCATATACCACCACAGTTATTAGATCAAACCCGGTTTTGATCTAATTGCTGAGATCTTAATTAATAATTCATTTTTTGAGAACGAAACGACCTGCCTCCGTCTTCGCTCATCCTCAACTGAACAGAGTGTTAATTTTCTGAATAAATTTTACACACCCTCGTGAGTTCAGTCCCATGAGGGTTTGTTCTCAAATCGTTTTAAGTAAACATCCAATTAAATCCGTGTTCGATTGAGAAGCCATATAAACAACTCGTTTATCGTGTTTCATCAGGGGATCCAAACACTCGAAAACAATAAAAACACTCGCGCTCGTGTTTTCATCATGTTTTCTCGTGTTTGGATCCCCTGATGAAACACTCAAACTCGTTGTTCATATATTACATAAAGCATTATCATCAATTGAAAAAACTATATACATAATAATATGTGTATATGTAAAAGTATATCGAAAGAAGATATTAAAAACTCAAAAGTTTATAATTGTTAACGCTTAATAATTTTCGATCTTTCTTTTGAAATCGAGTGTGGAGAAAGTTTTAACTTTCAAGGTTGCAGGCTCGTCATTATATGAGTTTGGTGATATATAAGGCGCTAAATGGATTGACTCCATCGCGTATCTGACTGATCTACTACATGTATATATGAATCAACAAGACAGCTCGCTCCTCCAATCAATATAACATGAAGAAACCGAAATACAAACTCAAAACCTATGGTTATAGAGCCTTCTCTGTTGCGGCCATTCTTATGGAATGAACTGCCTTTAAATTTAAAGAACTCAAATACAAAATACTCAAATTATTATTGGTGTATGTCGTTTTCGTTTAACGTTTCTCTAAGTGTTTAATTTTGTCTTCAAATTGAGAGGATAATTTCATAAAACTGTCCCCAGGTTTTGTCTGTTCCATTTGATGGCCCTGATGCCGCATTACTAAATGTTACGAGAACTTCATCAATCTTTACTGACGTTCTTGCTGTATAATGAGTGGGAGCAGAACCATGGTACGAGTTTGGTCCAGTGATCATAGCAGCCATTTCCACAACTTTGTTTTGCTCAAGGGGAATGGGTGTTGGCAACATCACTTCAAAACCATAAACTCCTTCACTGTTGACTTTTGAGGTGTACGTACCACTTACTTTCACATCACTAACTTCCAACGAGACGTCATATTTACTTCCTTTGGCATCACCAAACAGATAAACACCGTGAAATGTGGCAGGCTTGTTGACAATGAAAGAAAGACGATCAGGCCGCTTGTGTATGTAAGTCCAGATTTGAACACCAGGTGCTGTAACCTCAAATTGATTAAATCTTTTGAAATATTTTAAATCTGCTCGCCGCCTGTCAGTCTCTTTCCATTTCAGCTCAGCGGACTCTAAACCGTTAAACCTGTCGTAAATCGAGATAACCTCTTCTGCTGTGAGGATCCCAGAGCGAGAAACCTCCTCCGCAAAATCTTTCTCTGACATAGACAGGAATCGGATTTCATACAGAGCTTCATCGATAACTGCTCTTCTATTTTCCCCAGTTGCCTCTAGATCATTCCTTCCACACTGTGCGTCGCTCCATTTTAAAACAGCTTTGAACAATTCACTTTCTTCGATGCCTGCGTGAAGCTTGTCTCGCATTAAAATGTTAATTAAAGTTCCTTGGCTGATACGACAGAAGGCTTCCGAGTCAACTACTTTTCCTGTCTGCGATTCCACAACTTCCCAGCATTTCTTCTCCAATTCTTTCTCGTCATATTTCAACGCTTGTTCGAGAACTGTGACTGCGTTATCTGGCTGCAAGCTTTCTTGAATAACTTCGACACATTTCTCGGTCAATGAAGGAACTATGTACTTCTTAGCTAAGTACATGACCTTTATTGCGCTTTCCGCCGTCATCTTGCAATCATCTGTGTACAAGAAGCGAAGAAACTCTTCGAGACTTTCTTCATAGGTGTCAGGAAGATGAATGGTGGAATCTTTCACGGCCAGATCTCCGTAAAACATGTCAAGAAAGACATCACTGCTGGTAGCAAGAACAAACTTATGAGCGTGGAAATACTTCTGCCTTGATTCTTCACAAGTCAGTTTGATGTCACTCATGACAGGATTGTTAAACATATGCGAAGTTCTTTGCAAGACCGTCTTTTTAGACGACTGCCAGTCGTTGTCACATTTGGAAGCCATAACGAGTAGTGAATAACGAAAGTGAAAATTGTAATTTATAAATACTATATTATGCTAAATTATATTCCTTGATGAATTCATTGAATAACAACGGTCCTTCTGTTGAGAGTGGAGCAAATTTTAGAGTCCTTAACTAACCTAAAACTAGAAATACGTGTACACAATAACCCCTCGCGTCCGCCTGTCCTACATGGATTTCGATAAATATATGTGAGAGCTGAATCTGAGAATCAGATATTTGGCGAGCTTCCTTATTTGGCATTTAAAAATCACGCTACGAGCGACCACGAATTCATTATCAAATTTGCCATATTTGTCATATTTGCCATATTTGTCATATTATCTCGATGGGTCGATATAATAAATAACAAACATTAGGATATTCTAGATACATACATTAAAATTCAGATAAAAATGTAGTTAGATAGTTCAAGCCTTGCCGCTCTCGATATAAAAGATAGTTTATGTCTATCTGTATAAGAAATAGGGACTGAAAATTGATTTAAACCTGTTCTTAGATTGTAACTGATCTATACAGCTTCGCAGATAAAACGATTGCAGGATCTGAGTCCAAAATGTTCTTGTATTCTTTCCTTGTTATAAGCTCACGCCTAACAGCAAGCGTCTCAACGGTGTCCCTCGACCAACCAATGATATCT
This sequence comes from Chrysogorgia sp. JL179-B06, assembly GCA_035772405.1. NCBI lineage: Eukaryota > Metazoa > Cnidaria > Anthozoa > Scleralcyonacea > Chrysogorgiidae > Chrysogorgia > Chrysogorgia sp. JL179-B06. Next base: position 3,942,003 of record JAYKKM010000450.1, on the reverse strand, counting down.
AGGCATCTATTTTGAACTATTTACAGATCTTCCCTCAGATAAACTTTCCTCAGATAGACTTTTTTGACTCAATAATGTTTGTTGTAATGTACCGTTTACTTTCAGTCGATTGTATAGTTGTTCACGTGCGTAGCTAACTTATTTATGAATAAATTTTGCCCTATGAAATTAAACGTTAATTTTCCTCGGCTGCAGCTCTAGAGCTGAATGGCATAATTTACATATATAAGAAAGTATGTAAAACATGAGCGGCCGTTGTTTATGGGCAGTTTTATTTTAACTCCAAAAAAGCTCAATTTGAGCAAGTTAACTTGATAAGTTGATAAAACATTGATGTTTCATTAATCAATATTTTATCCTGTGTTAAAGATGCTGATTAAATATTAATTTCTTTTGAATTTTCTTCATGAATTATAATCAAACTCATTAATAATTCATGAGCCAATTAACCAATGAAATCACTTTATTTTATCACATGACTGAGGCTGGATACTCGAGTAAAACACGTAAAAATCATATACCACCACAGTTATTAGATCAAACCCGGTTTTGATCTAATTGCTGAGATCTTAATTAATAATTCATTTTTTGAGAACGAAACGACCTGCCTCCATCTTCGCTCATCCTCAACTGAACAGAGTCAATTAACAGAGTGTTAATTTTCTGAATAAATTTTACACACCCTCGAGAGTTCCGTCCCATGAGGGTTTGTTCTCAAATCGTTTTAAGTAAACATCCAATTAAATCCGTGTTCGATTGAGAAGCCATATAAACAACTCGTTTATCGTGTTTCATCAGGGGATCCAAACACTCGAAAACAATAAAAACACTCGCGCTCGTGTTTTCATCATGTTTTCTCGTGTTTGGATCCCCTGATGAAACACTCAAACTCGTTGTTCATATATTACATAAAGCATTATCATCAATTGAAAAAACTATATACATAATAATATGTGTATATGTAAAAGTATATCAAAAGAAGATATTAAAAACTCAAAAGTTTATAATTGTTAACGCTTAATAATTTTCGATCTTTCTTTTGAAATCGAGTGTGGAGAAAGTTTTAACTTTCAAGGTTGCAGGCTCGTCATTATATGAGTTTGGTGATATATAAGGCGCTAAATGGATTGACTCCACCGCGTATCTGACTGATCTACTACATGTATATATGAATCAACAAGACAGCTCGCTTCTCCAATCAATATAACATGAAGAAACCGAAATACAAACTCAAAACCTATGGTTATATAGAGCCTTCTCTGTTGCGGCTCCATTCTTATGGAATGAACTGCCTTTAAATTTAAAGAACTCAAATACAAAATACTCAAATTATTATTGGTGTATGTCGTTTTCGTTTAACGTTTCTCTAAGTGTTTAATTTTGTCTTCAAATTGAGAGGATAAGTTCATAAAACTGTCCCCAGGTTTTGTCTGTTCCATTTGATGGCCCTGATGCCGCATTACTAAATGTTACGATAACTCCATCAATCTCTACTGACGTTCTTGCTGTATGAGTGGAAGCAGAACCATGGTACGAGTTTGGCCCAGTGATTATAGCAGCCATTTCCACAACTTTGTTTTGCTCAAGGGGAATGGGTGTTGGCAACATCACTTCAAAACCATAAACTCCTTCACTGTTGACTTTTGAGGTGTACGTACCACTTACTTTCACATCACCAACTTCAAACGAGACCTCATATTTACTTCCTTTGGCATCACCAAACAGATAAACACCGTGAAATGTGGCAGGCATGTTGACAATGAAATAAAGACGATCAGGCCGCTTGTGTATGTAAGTCCAGATTTGATCACCAGGTGCTGTAACCTCAAATTGATTGAATCTTTTGAAATATTTTAAATCTGCTCGCCGCCTGTCAGTCTCTTTCCATTTCAGCTCAGCGGACTCTAAACCGTTAAACCTGTCGTAAATCGAGATAACCTCTTCTGCTGTGAGGATCCCAGAGCGAGAAACCTCCTCCGCAAAATCTTTCTCTGACATAGACAGGAATCGGATTTCATACGGAGCTTCACCGATAACTGCTCTTCTATTTTCCCCAGTTGCCTCTAGATCATTCCTTCCACACTGTGCGTCGCTCCATTTTAAAACAGCTTTGAACAATTCAATTTCTTCGATGCCTGCATGAAGCTGGTCTCGCTTTAAAATGTTAATTAAAGTTCCTTGACTGATACGACAGAAGGCTTCCGAGTCAACTACTTTTCTTGTCTGCGATTCCACAACTTCCCGGCATTTCTTCTCCAATTCTTTCTCGTCATATTTCAACGCTTGTTCGAGAACTGTGACTGCGTTATCTGGCTGCAAGCTTTCTTGAATAACTTCGACACATTTCTCGGTCAATGAAGGAACTATGTACTTCTTAGCTAAGTACATGACCTTTATTGCAATTTCCGCCGTCATCTTGCTATCATCTGTGTACAAGAAACGAAGAAACGCTTCGAGACTTTCTTCATCGGTGTCAGGAAGATGAATGGTGGAATCTTTCTCGGCTATATCTCCGTAAAACATGGCGTGCAAGACAGCACTGCTCGTCGCTAGAACATATTTATGAGCGTGGAAATACTTCCGCGTTGATAATTCTCCACAACTGAATTTGATGTCGCTGATGAAAGGATTATTAAACATATGAGAAGTTCTTTGTAAAACAGTCTTTTTAGTTGACTGCCAGTCGCTGTCGCATTTGGAAGCCATATAGTGAATAGTGATAGCAAAGTCTTCGATGAAATAACTAGAATAAATTCTGAATCGTTGTTTGCTTTCCAAAATGAAGACGGAACTGAAGTGTAACGAAAGTGAAAATGGTAATTTATAAATACTATATTATGCTAAATGATATTCCTTGATGAATTCATTGAATAACAACGGTCTTTCTTTTGAGAGTGGAGCAAATTTTAGAGTCCTTAAAGGACATTGGCAACGAAAATTTTTGTTGCTTTATTTGAAAGAGCATGAAAAAATAAGCCGATTGGCCGTTTACTGTTCTACGCTATCTCTTCTAGTTGCGAAGTTATACGCAAAAATTTGCAAAATATAAATTGCTGATTCAGCACAACGTGTGACGTCATTGGATGGGTAAGATGTTTATTGAATACATAACTGAAGCATAGCTCAGTTATTATGAGCTCAAATCAAATGAAATTTTGCACAAAGATAGTACATGATGAGATGCATTGAAAAAAACACTTCTAATTTTGTTGTCAAGGTAACACTGTCGTTCCCAGGCCCCTTAAACGGATTTTTTATAACTAGTTACATTTATCTATGGGAGTCATTTTGGAATTATTATCATGCAAGTAAACTTCAGGCATGCATAGGTGTATTGTACACACACTTCTGATATTATGTTATCCTAATCAGTACCAAGAATAAAGCTGTTTTATAAAATTCGTGCAAGGGGCCTGGGAACGACAGTGTTACCTTGGCAACAAAATTTGAAGTGTGTTTCAATGCATCTCATCATGTACTATCTGTATGCAAAATTTCATTTGACTTGAGCTCATAATAACTGAGCTATGCTTCAGTTATGTATTCAATAAACATACTTACCCATCCAATGACGTCACACGTTGTGCTGAATCAGCAATTTATATTTTGCAAATTTTTGCGTATAACTTCGCAACTAGAAGAGATAGCGTAGAACAGTAAACGGCCAATCGGCTTATTTTTTCATGCTCTTCAAATAAAGCAACAAACATTTTCGTTGCCAATGTCCTTTAACTAACCTAAAACTAGAAATACGTGTACACAATAACCCCTCGCGTTCGCCTGTCCTACATGGATTTCGATAAATATATGTGAGAGCTGAATCTGAGAATCAGATATTTGGAGAGAGAGCTTCCTTATTTGGCATTTAAAATTCACGCTACGAGCGACCACGAATCCATTATCAAATTTGTCATATTTGTCATATTATCTCGATGGGTCGATATAATAAATAACTAGAAATACGAATTCGCAATAATCCCCTCGCCCGCCTTTTCTACCCCCCCCCCCCCCCCCCTACGGGAATTTCTCCATCCATGGTGCCCAGACCTCGCACGCCGTGGCCGTGTATTTCTGTTTTGCAAAAATTCACAATTTCCAAAAGCCCGTTTCGTCGAAGAAATGTTTGAACGTTATCTCGGCCAATATTTAACCGATTTAAACTCTGAAAACAGATTTGGAATTAGCGAGTCTACATAAATAACATACGCGTTTACTATATTACGAGAACGTGAGTACCCTTCGTAAAAACGGTTTATGTACTTAGAAATTAGTCGATTATAAACTGGTCACTTCATCGTATATTATTTTGAACGTTATCTCGATCAATATTTAACCGTTTTCAATTCTGAAAACAGATTTGGAATTAGCGAGTCAAAATACATCACATATGTGTCTACTATATTACGAGAACGTGAATACCCTTCGTAAAAATGGTTTATGTACTTAGAAAGTTAGTCGGCTTTGTCGGCTATGATTATCTCGATCAATATATAACCGTTTTCAATTCTGAAAACAGATGTGGAATTAGCGAGTCAAAATACATAACATATGTGTCTACTATATTACGAGAACGTGAATACCGTTCGTAAAAATGGTTTATGTACTTAGAAATTAGTCCGGGCTTGGTCGGCTATGATAATCTCGATCAATATATAACCGTTTTCAATTCTGAAAACAGATTTGGAATTAGCCAGTCAAAATACATACTCGGACTCGGATTTCTATTTCCTCAAAAAAATATGTCTCTTGTGACGGTTCAATTTAATCTGAGTATCTAGTTACCAGTGCCACATTTTCCGATGCCGCGCATGAGGACGGTTGATCATATTAGGAACGGCATAAGCGACTAAACGCCGGTCGATATTAGCACCCTCAGGCCTTCGCGCCGGGCGAGGGGACAAACATTAGGATATTCTAGATACTAATATACATTAAAATTCCGATAAAAATTTAGTTAGATATTTCAAGCCTTGCTGCTCTCGAGATAAAAGATAGTTTATGTCTATCTGTATAAGAAATAGGGACTAAAATTGATTTAAACCTGTTCTTAGATTTTAACTATGATCTATACAGCTTCGCAGATAAAACGATTGCAGGATCTGAGTCCAAAATGTTCTTGTATTCTTTCCTTGTTATAAGCTCACGCCTAACAGCAAGCGGCTCAACGGTGTCCCTCGACCAACCAATGATATCTAGGCATCTATTTTGAACTATTTACAGATCTTCCCTCAGATAAATAGGCAGACCTCCCCAGAATGGTGCAGCATATTCAAGCAGGGGTCTTATTTTTGTACAATAGATGGTAAACCCAATATCTTTTGGGAGATTTGCCATCCTACAAGCTCTCGCGTGATACATTCTTTTATTAGCTTTCTTGATAATGGAGGATACGCGAGTGTTGCATTTAAGATCACTTTGCATAACAACACCCAGCAGCTTAAATTCGGTAACCCTAGATAAAGATAGATAGATAGACAGACAGACAGACAGACAGACAGACAGACAGACAGACAGACAGACAGACAGACAGACAGACAGACAGACAGACAGACAGACAGACAGACAGACAGACAGACAGACAGACAGACAGACAGACAGACAGACAGACAGATAGATGAGATGAGATGTTACAAATTTAACGTTACTTTTGGGGGGATCCGCTACTTTCGGGATTATACGATATTAACTCTGCTTCTTCTCTCGATGTTTAGAACCAATCCAGCAAACAGAGTTGAAGTATGGCAGTTATCAGATATCCAAGACGTTATTGGGCAAAGAACACAATGTTATTATCCTGCTCGGACAAAGTCCTGCACGCCTACAGCAGAAACTTCCAGACCCAGTACAGGGTATCAAAGGTTAAAAAACGTTCTATTCAGATTGCATACATCCATAATCATATGATCATATGCTCTCTTTTCTTCCATTATAAGCTCTCTTTTCTTCAGGCAACAATCTGTAACGACTTGTGAGATATTTTTTCTCTCAGGCCTTTTTTCTCCTCGTAGGCCGTATAATAAAGCACGTGAACGTGCGTGATGAGAACAGAAAGTACTTTAACACGATAACGTGACTAGTGGACGTCGAAGAGAAGTGAGAACCGAGTGTAGTGTAGACCTGATGGTCGAATATAAAGTAGAGTAGTTCACAGATATACAACATGGTCCTTCGAGCCGGATAGTTGGTTCATACTTTGAGAGTTAAAGATCTCTTTAGACAAATCAAAGAGAGTAAGAAGAGGTCATCGAGCCTTCGTGATAAAACCTGATCTCTGCAGTGGTCTCTTAGTTGCATTGGGTTTCCACTCTTGTCGATAACTCGAACGACCGCGGGTCGAATAGTATCATCTTTATCAACTGACAAACGCTCGACTCTTCCCATATTCCAATTCAATCTTTTCGACGCTCGACTCTTCCCATATTCCAATTCAACCTTTTCGACTTGTCTTCATATAGGCCACCCACTTCTTTATACCCGTGTTCAAAGATCGTTGATGGTGTTTCCTGTCTCGCCCTGGCTTTGCTTGACTCCCACATCATTTTGAATACAGACGAAGGGGAATCATGTCCTGTCGTCAGTCATTTTCTTGTGGCAGGACTACAGGTTTGTGTTTTGGAATTTCTTGTTTACCTCAGTGTTAGACCTATGGTTATTTTGGGTGTGGTTATTTAGGGATGGTTAGCACTTAGCTGTGACATGGTGAGCTGTGAAATTCAAATTCGCATTTACAGAGTAGCTCAAGATACTCAGAAGTGAACACTACTAAACAATAATTGTATTCTATTTGCTGTGTTTCAGGATGGCAGACTACTTTTCTTGAACCCATTTTCCGCTTCACTTATGTATCTCGAGTTTCAAACTACCAAAGGAGCAGTATGTGTTCTCTTTTTTCTATTAGTGCATTTGACATTTCTTGTAATTTTCTCTACTCGACTCTACTTTACTCTATAATCGTATACTATAATCTATACTCTTTGCTCTATAGTTTATACTCTACTCTATACTCTTCTCTATACCCTTCTCTATACTCCACTGCACTCTACTCTACTCTACTCTGCTCTACTCTACTCTACTCTACTCTACTCTACTCTGCTCTCTACTCTATTCTACTCTACTCTACTCTACTCTACTCTACTCTACTCTACTCTACTCTACTCTACTCTACTCTACTCTACTCTGCTCTCTACTCTATTCTATTCTACTCTACTCTACTCTCTACTCTACTCTGCTCTACTCTACTGTACTCTACTCTACTACTCTCTCCACTACTCTCTACTCTACTCTACTCTACTCTACTCTACTCTACTCTACTGTACTCTACTCTACTGTACTGTACTCTACTCTACTCTACTCTACTCTACTCTACTCTACTCTACTCTACTCTGCTCTCTACTCTATTCTACTCTACTCTACTCTACTCTACTCTACTCTACTCTACTCTACTCTACTCTACTCTACTCTACTCTACTCTACTACTCTCTCCACTACTCTCTACTCTACTCTACTCTACTCTACTCTACTCTACTCTACTCTACTCTACTCTACTCTACTCTACTCTACTCTACTCTACTCTACTCTCTCCACTACTCTCCACTACTCTACTCTACTCTACTCTATTCTACTCTACTCTACTCTACTCTACTTTACTCTACTCTACTCTACTCTACTCTACTCTACTCTACTCTACTCTACTCTACTCTACTCTACTCTACTCTACTCTACTCTACTCTACTCTACTCTACTCTACTCTGCCCTGCCCTGCCCTACTCTACTCTACTCTACCCTACCTTACCTAATACCTCTCCCCACTCCACTCTACTCCACTCTACTCTTACTCAGCATGTACTGTAGTCCACCCTCTCTGTATCCTCTACTCTTCTGTGTCTATTCCATAGTATCCATACTGTATTATTATGTTTTATCACGATTCTCAAATGACTGTTGTTTCATAACCTTTCCAGGTTCTTTCAATCCATCATGACGTCGCTAACAACTCGTTGCTTCTCAGCACCATCGCATTAAATCAATTTACTATCCAGATAAGAAGTTTACCTTACCTAGAACTTGAATACCAAGTTAATGTTGGAAATGATTTGAATTGCTTTGTACGAATGGTGAGTTCGCTCGCTAGATATCAAGAAATATTAAGCAATCTAGGGGATTAAGGGAAGGTTTAGGAATTACGTTATCCTGAATGGAAAACCAATTGGTATTACTTTTAATTAATGTTAGCTGTCATTGGTATACATACATGATCATTGTGGGGTATCTTAGGGGGTGGGTGTTTATATGGAGGATGAGTGTTTATATAACCCTATATGGGTGTTTAGGTGGGTGTTTAGGTGGGTGTTTATATAACCCTATATGGGTGTTTAGGTGGGTGTTTAGGTGGGTGTTTAGGTGGGTGTTTATATAACCCTATATGGGTGTTTGGGTGGGTGTTTATATAACCCTATATGGGTGTTTAGGTGGGTATTTAGGTGGGTGTTTAGGTGGGTGTTTATATAACCCTATATGGGTGTTTAGGTGGGTGTTTATATAACCCTATATGGGTGTTTAGGTGGGTGTTTATATAACCCTATATGGGTGTTTAGGTGGGTGTTTATATAACCCTATATGGGTGTTTAGGTGGGTGTTTATATAACCCTATATGGGTGTTTAGGTGTGTGTTTATATAACCCTATACATGTATGTAAAATTTGTATTCGTTTATACGAGAGAAGGGCCAGCCCTCCTAGGCGAGATCTCGCTATTGACTATCCGGGATCTCGCCTACGAGGGCTGGACATTTTCCAGGAGGGCTGGCAAGTCAAAGCTACACGTGACAAAGCTGGTCTTCGCCCTTATTTTTTTAGACAACTCTTTATTTCACAAGTTCTGTTTGTTGTGCATACGTAGGTTTTAAAGGGAAAATGGGTTTCAGCTGGTTTGGTTGGAAAATACATGTTTTCAACTCGGTAAACAAGTCAGCCCTCCTACAAGGGCTAGCTCTCCTCGAAGGGCTAGAATATTCCCATGTAAACGCGAGGTGAAATCCATTCCTCTTGCTAGGGCCCTCGTTCATATAAACACGCCCTTAGTTTTTTCATTCTTCTAGGATAATACCATTTTGTCAGGTCATGAAACTGGCCGTCTCAAGCTTCATCATACTTCAACACTACAGATTAACAACACAGAGCAATGTTAGTTTGTATAACAACGTTTTTTGTTTCTTTAACGTTATAATGGATTAGTTCTGATTTCAAAAGTTCTTCGATGATTTTCTTGTTTATTGACTGCTCTTCATGCTTTTTCATTCACTATTTCTCCAGTGATTTCTCATGATGAGGCAAGAAAATACAGTGCAAAAAAGCTTTCCAAAGACCACCTTGATACAGTCCTCAGTGTTGATGGTAACAGCGACTTACAGCTGTTTTGCAGCTCAAGGTAATAGTAACACCCTGCGCGATTACTGACTGACCTGCAAATAATTCAACCAATATATCCCACGCTAACGACCAAATAATTTCTTCGAAAACACAGTGGTCGCACTTCGTTTCGCAGGACTAAAAATCTAAAACAATCGTCAACAAAGCCGTGCCTAGCATTTTCCTAGTAGAGTGCAAAATCCATTGAATTGAATAATCTTTTATCTTTAGAGTTTAGACGATACATGGACGATCGTCAAGCTCGTATCCTCAGAAAAATGATTCTGAGTCCCGCACAGGAATCGAACCTGTAACCTTCTGATTGCCGGTGAGACGCTCTAACCATTGAGCCACCGAGACTATGATGGAGAGCGAAGGCTACATGATCTACTGTACTGCCTATGCGGCAGTCACTATATATCGGTAATGTTTGGATGTGTTAATATGTACACTGCATATTAACACACTTTAGAGTTATGGTAATTATGTACTTGTGTAGCTACATAGACTGTCACACACACAGACAGATTAACCTACACGGCTACAGTGGTACTGCGGCAATGGTGCGGCAATGCCTATAGTGCCTACAGGCACTACATCATCCACAAAGAAGAAGAAGGAAACCTATTTATATAACAGATGTTAATTAATTACTTGTCATTGTGACCATAAGGTGTAACCTTGTGATGACATGAAACAAAAACAGGAAAAGCATGAGGAAACTGAGTGACTAGTGTAATATTGAAATTAAGTAAAGAGTGTCAATTCTTTGCTAGCCTTAAGACTAGAGTTCAAGTCACGTTTATTAAACTTAATGTGTAAAGCTTCTGCTTTTCCTGTTTTTGTTTCATGTCATCACAATGTCACACCTTATGGTCACAATGACAAGTAATTCATTAACATCTGTAATATAAATACGTTTCCTTTTTCTTCTTTGTGGATGATGTCATCACACCTTATGTATCAGTATATATAGACCTAGGCTACGTTTTTGTAATCACTTAGTCTGATGATGATTTTGTAATAAAATCGAAATATCACTTTTCAATAATCTGATCTTGTTATTGACTCATATCTTGAGTTCTCACGTTGTCTTTATTTTTCGGAATATGTTTTATTTTATATAAAACATTTTGCCATTGTACAATCTATATCAATAGTACAGTATTTTGTTATGTAGGGAGTCTAAGTAAGTAGTAACCCTTGTTATCCAAGCATCATTTCAATTCCGTATTTTTTCGAGTAAGCCTTTCGTAAAATTCGTCCGTAATAAAGTGTTTTTTTTAGTAAGGATGGCTGCATCAAGATTTGGGATAACGGCAAACTGTTGCTTCGCGAAATAATCATGGACAGTTCTTTAACTGCAGTCTGTTTTTTAAACTCTTCTGGTGAGTGTTTCTGAAATTTGCGCTCGTTGAACTTCTAGTGTGCCGTAGCGTTGCATTTGCACGTGATTGATAAGAAAGGGGGTTAGCTGGATGGTCTGTCTGTCTGTCTGTCTGTCTGTCTGTCTGTCTGTCTGTCTGTCTGTCTGTCTGTCTGTCTGTCTGTCTGTCTGTCTGTCTGTCTGTCTGTCTGTCTGTCAGTCTGTCTGTCTGTCTGTCTGTCTGTCTGTTGGTTGGTTGGTCTGTCGGTCGATCGGTCACACATGTCGCACCTATTCATCAGGACCCTGTTGTCCAAAGAGAGATTGTCTATAATCTTGGGTAGCTAATCTTGGGTTAAATTTTAATCTGCGCCTTTGCTTTTTATTGTTAGGAGATCTTCTTGCTGGCTTTAAGAACCACATCTTCTCCATCAGTCATGAAAAAGGTTTGAACTGCTAGTGAGCCAAAACATTAACCAGCTCATATCACTGAATATATTTCACTGACTTCACTTCATTTCCTTTATAATCCGTTTCCCATCTCTTTTTATCTTTTTATTTGCAATGTAGTTCACCTATCTTTCTATAACAAGAATGCGAACATAGGGAACGACACTGGAGCATTTGAGACAGGTTAGGTGGTCTTGCTCGGTGTTTTATTATTAGTAGGCACTTTAAGATCTACGACGGCAACCTAGGATGGCGACGCAAATTTCGAAACCGTAGACGGTCGGACACCTCTTTGATGGTCGGTGGAATCTTGGGACTTTTTTACGCGCGCCTATTTTTGGATAATATTCTAAACCAAACCCTAAAACTAACCCTAACCTAACCTTAATCCTAACCCTATTAAAAAGAAAAAAGTAAAGTAAAAATTTTAAAAAATGGAAAAATTATATACTCACCCAACATTCGAACCCCGCTCTCACAACTAAAAATCAATAACACAGACCACTCGGCTATGCAAACGAACTTGAAATTTTTTGGTTGATAATCAATATTTATGTAACCCATTGTAAGCAAACTATATATATACATAATAAAAAGATTTCACCGACCATCAAAGAGGTGTCCGACCGTCTACGGTTTCGAAATTTGCGACGGCGACGGCAGTGAAAGAAATATAAATTTTAGCATTTGAATGAAACCAAGGTCGATTGACTAGCGTATTTGACACTCAAAGCTTGTTTTATGATCTACAAAACGCTGTAATATTTCTAAAACGATTGTAGTGTCTGTGTTTAAGTCAGTCTTAAGATACAGTTCTCATCTCTCTGCGAGTTACCGTCGTCCTAAAGACGTGAAAATGTTCTCAGTGACGTTGTAAACAGAACGAGGACGACGTTGAAATTACTCTTGGGAATAAAAATGACTCATTCTTTTTGTTTCGCACAAAGATTCTGTTGTTAAGGTCCCTACTGTTTAACACAGAGAGAGAGGATTTACATAATTTCTCAACTCCTCTTCCTTCTTAGAATCCGACGTATATGAAGATCCTAAAGTACGTTTTGAGTTCAAGAAAACTTCTCCTCCAGAGCTAATTCGCATGGAGACCTACTTGGTAAATCACCATATAAAAATAGTCAAATTCTCAGAGGTGTCTTGTTGAAATAAAAAAATTTTTATTTCTTTTAAAAAAAATTTTATTTTATTATAAAAAAATTTTCTCCCCTTACCTAATTTTCAATTTTTCACTCGTGTTCCCCTTTACCTAATTTTCAATTTTCCGCTCATCTCACCTCTTACCTAATTTTCATTTTTTTCCCTTGGTCCCCCATTCCTAGATTTTATTATTTTCATTGGTAAGGAGTATACTTACTTACTCAGGGCTCGATATCATTTTTCCAAGTTCATCGGACAAAATGTCCGACAACTTCGTTATTTCATCGGACATTTTGAAAAGTTCATCGGACAAAATGTCCGATAATTTCGTTATTTCGTCGGACATTTTCGACAATTTTGGCGAACATGTTCTGGCAGTTGCGACGATTGAATGTTGTTGGCGATATTTTTGGTTGGGATCTTACCAATTTGTGAATAAGAATGACGAACGAAATGAATCCTTCAGTTGAAGGAGTTTTTCTAATTCTTAAAGGAGTCCAGCTAATGCTTTGCGGGGCTTTTCGTTGCCGTCAGTCTCAGTCCCCGCGCGCGGTCAAGGTAGTCTTTAGTCTTCCCGCGAGGCCATATAACGACATCGTACATGTTTTCGAAAACAAGAGCAGTCTGAGTCATGGAACAAGCTTTGAAATTGATATTTAAAATTAAAAGAAATTGAATTAATTGTAATCCTGTTTTTAATTGACAAAAAAATCCGTCGGACAAAATGTCCGACAAGTCGTAACATTGATCGGACATTTGTATTTTCTCGTCGGACAATGTCCGATGTGCGACGGTTAAATCGAGCCCTGCTTACTTGGTAAACGGGGGCCCCAGGGGGGAAATTGAAAATTAGGTAAGGGGGAGGTGGCCAAAGGGGGAAAATAGAAAATTAGGGGGGAAATTTAGTGATTCACGCTAACCAATTTTCCACTGCTGTGTTGTTTTTCCAGGTGCCGTTTGCTGACATGAGTATTAATTTAGGTCGTTATCTTTCTGACCATCCACCACCTTCTGCGTTCGAGAATGACGTAACCAGTAAAGAAAATGAGGTAAACGATTTGTAGACACGGAGTTGGGGACGGTGGGGGTATCATGTCCGTGGTATGGCGCTTGTCAGCGAATCATATCCATCAATATGACCATTGTGTAACTCGTAGAGCGTGAAGATGGACCTTATTGTTTTGAACACATAAACAGAAATCAAAACAAACTATTTCGTGAACTTAGCAGCTTTCTTGTTTCTTGATGTTACCCGCAGTATCTTCTCATTATTTAGACTGACAGTGAAATCTCGGACTTGTTCTCGGTCGCACCCACAGAGATGTATATGTCTAAAACAGGTACTCCTCTAACAGGATCCAGATGCTCGTCTCCCGTTGGTTCGTGGGATTTACCAAATCTTGGGTCTTCGCCAGTTCCTTCACCGCCACGAACTCCGCCTCTTGTGATGATGCCATTGTTAGAATCGGTAAATACCAGGTTTACAATGCTTGCTAAACGATGTAGCTCAATTGTTAGAGCATCTCACTAGCCATCAGAAGGTTACAGGTTGTACACTTATGTAACCTTCACTCTAGGTCATCAGAAGGTTACAGGTTTTACACATATGTAACCTTCACTCTGCCATCTTAGTCCATGTAGCTCAATAACAGGTTGTACACATATGTAACCTTCACTCTAGCATCTTAGTCCATGTTGCTCAATATAGTTAGAACATCTCATTGGTCATCAGAAGGTTACAGGTTGTACACATATGTAACCTTCACTCATCATCTTAGTCCATGTAGCTCAATAGTTAGAACATCTCACTGGTCATCAGAAGGTTACAGGTTGTACACATATGTAACCTTCACTCATCATCTTAGTCCATGTAGCTCAATAGTTATAGCATATCACTCGTCATCAGAAGGTTACAGGTTGCACACATATGTAACCTTCACTCATCATCTTAGTCCATGTAGCTCAATAGTTAGAACATCTCACTAGTCATCAGAAGGTTACAGGTTGTACACATATATAACTTTCACTCATCATCTTAGTCCATGTCACTGGTCATCAGAAGGTTTTAGGTTGTACACATATGTAACCTTCACTCTACCATCTTAGTCTATGTAGCTCAATGGTTAGACAATCTCACTGGTCATCAGAAGGTTACAGGTTGTACACATGACATATGCAACCTTCACTCATCATCTTAGTCCATGTAGCTCAATAGTTAGAACTTCTCACTGGTCATCAGAAGGTTACAGGTTGTACACAAATGTAACATAAAAATACATTTCTTTGTTTTCACTTTAGGAATCTGAATCAGAAGAAAGAGAGGCAACAACTTCAGGTACAAGCCATACTAATAAGGATATTTAAAGTAAATATATATATTTTATAACATCTTTTTTCTTTAATCATACTGTAGATACGCGGCTAGTGACACGATAAGGCCGAGTTTTTTGTGTCGTCAATTGAATATATTAAGAATAAATTTTGAATAAAATCAACGCCATGAAAAACTTCAAAGAATACATATTTTTTCTAGATGATCTGGTAGTACCCAAAGAATCAAATGAAGTCCTTCGCCCAGTTCTGAACTGGAAACCGCCTGCGAAGGAGGAAAGAAAACAAAGCACGAAGAGCGCAATGCCGGTTATTACTCGCCAAAAGAGAACAGGTCTTTCGCAGGTCAAAATAAACTCGCGTGCTATTAGGTCGAAGACCAGCATCCACAGCGATAAGAGTGGCGAGGATGAGAAGATTAGCTCGAGTGGCGGACACGAGGTAGACACGCGTGGTGGACACGAGGGAACCACGAAGCTGAACATTGATATACAGGAACCAATTCGATCAAACGTAAGTCCAAACAATCAGTACACATATGTAACCTTCACTCTACCATCTTAATCCATGTAGCTCAATAGTTAGAGCATCTCACTAGTCATCAGAAGGATTTTATTTATATTTCTACATTGCCTACGGAACACAGCCCTTTTATATTACTCTCTCAAAGTTACAAAAACGTGTTTTCCTTTTTTACTTCAGCGAGTCAGGCGGTCTCCCAGAGCGGTGATAAAGAAGACAAAAAAATCAGTTGTAAAATCTACTCGAAGCTCAGTTAAAAACCAAGGAACAATGGGGCAGAGTGAGCTCCTAAATACCGACTTGGCCTCTCTTAATGAAAAGCAGGGAATTGTTAAAACGACGAAGAAGGATGTGCAAGGGGCAGCTAGTGGAAATGAAAATGTTGAAAGCATGGTTGAAGAAACATCGGCAACAAGTGTTAACAAAAATGACGTTCAAGAAAACACGCGTGGTAACTCGGCTGGAAACACGCGAGTATCGCTAGAGTTACATGCGATGAGGCCCCGCCAGGAAGAAGGCAATGAAAAAGTCAAAGATGTTCCAGAGCAACTTAGAAAGATGAACAGAGATGAAGTGTTGGTGCGTGTGAGGCAAAATTCGCCAAATTTTCTTTGTATTTCACTGCCGAATCAGTGGGCAATGTTTTTGCGTGTCCCTGCTTTGACGTCATTTCCTGTGAATAGTACATCATTTTAACAGAGAAAAAAGACATGAAGATGAAATTTTCGCACGACAAGATATATTACAATTCTTCTCAAGAGATTCCAAAGATCACAAATATGTAAAATCCCCAAACCAAAGATAGGCACTCTTACTTATATTCCAGTTCTTTTGAGAACTTAGCAGCTTTCATATTTATTCTAAATATGACAAAATTGAACTAAAATTAAAATTAAACAAAATTAAAAAGTTAAAACTAAAATTAAAACTAAAATTAAAATTTTAAAAATTAAAAAAAAAATTAAAATTAAAAATTAAAATTAAACAAAATTGAAAACAATTTTAAATTTTAAAACATTTTTCGTTTCATAGGCACTTAATTCAATGAGTTAGAGAATAATATATTTCACCATTTTTCATAATGTACCATTCGAAAAAGAATATATACCATAGTAATTATAAAATACTTAATAACTTTCTTTTCCTTTTCCCCAAGATTGAACCCGTTGCCAATAATTCGTTAGTCGATGAACTTCCATCCACGACTCCCTTTACCTCTTTACCCAGCAACACTGACGAACAGAAAAAGATCTTTTCTAACAATGTGGTTGAAAATAATAAGATAGAACATGTCTTTCACGCAGGTAAACTATCTCGTTTATTTTCCTAGATTAAAAGTTGATGTACAGCGGTGGTGTTCTTTTCGATTTTGACGTACGTCATTGAGTGCTTGTCTTTTGTTTATTGCACTCAATTATACATATATTATATACATGTATACATAATTTCTGGAGGCAAGGGTTCTCAAAACAACTTTTCTTTGGGTGTGATATGGATATTTCTTGGACTTACATAGCGTATATCAATTCCTATATTATAAATATTTGTTTTCTTCGATTACTTTTGATACTAATCAAAAAAAGTTTCATGGCGCATCAATTGTTTTCCAAATGTTTTCGTAGCCCCACCAACTTTTGATTTATAGTTTCATGGCCCAGCACTTTTCCTTCTGCCCCCCTCCCTGGTGGAATTAATGACAGCTCCCTTACAGTACTTGTGCATTTTATTTCTTTACAGAATCAGAGGGAACAAAACAACAACTAGGAAAGGAAACCACGTCATCACAGCTACGCCACGCGTCACCTTCGACTATCCCTCCACCAAAGGTCGCGGCGATCTCGATCCGGCATTCTCCTGAACCATGTCATCCTGATTCTGACGATTCCGATATATCAAAGGAGGATTTGAGTGAAGAAGGAGCTTCGTCTTCATGTGATACTAATACTCAAAGTGAAACCGATGAAAGACAAAAAGGACCCGTCTCTAAAACAGTGTCGTTTAAGGTTTCTGATGAAGATGAAAAAAATGTTTGTTTGAAAGATGTGCCATTAGTAATACCCAGTTTTTCTAACAGAATAACACATAAGTCCGGCAGGCATTCGGTGTCTCCTGTTAATTCTTCTTCGAAGGTTGTTTCTATGTCGGACTCACGGTATACCGATGGCAAAAGCGGTCACGAACCTCACCCTAGTTCTGCCTTGAAGATTTACGCACTGGCCAGGATGCGCCGCGAGTCATCTCTCGTGTCCAGGCCACATAGCGAGAGGCGCAGGCATGTGAGACGTCACACCGGTCAAGAGTCGTTAGGAAGTGATTATGTAGGTGCGGTGACTGGTGAGGACCTCAATAGGATAATCGGGACATCAAAGGATGTGGAGGAAACTCTGTTAACGAAGACAGGCCAGGAGAAGACGAGAAAACCTGTACAAGGGAAGAAAGATTTAGTAAACTGGTGCATCGATGCTTTTCGAGAGAAAGGAAACTATTCTGTTTTTACGCCACGGCCTCGGTTAAGATCACGAAGATCAATGAAGTCGGAGAAGAACGAAGGTAAAGCTGATGCTGCTATTGTATTATTTACTATCTTTATCCTTATCTTAATCATCTCCATCCTCATCTTCGTCTCATCTCCATCATCTTCATCCTCTCCATCCTTACCTCATCTTCATCTTTATTCTCATCTTCATCCTCATCTTCATCCTCGTCTTCATTCTTATCATCATCTTAATCATCATTCATTTTCGTCTCCCTCATCGCCATCTTCATTTTCATCTTCATGCTCATCTTCATCCTCCTCTCCATCCTTACCTCATCTTCATCCTCACATATTCATCTTCATCCTCATCTTCATCCTCATCTTATTCTTATCCTCATCTTAATCATCATCTTCATTTTGATCTCCATCATCCTCATCTTCATCATCCTCATCTTCATCCTCATCTTCATCTTCATCCTCATCTTCATCCTCATCTTCATCCTCATCCTCATCTTCATCCTCATCTTCATCCTCATATTCATCCTCATCTCATCTTCATCCTCATCTTCATCCTCATCTTCATCATCATCTTCATCTTCATTTTATTCTTATCCTCATCTTAATCATCATCTCCATCTTCATTTTCATCTCCATCATCCTCATCGCCATCCTCATGCTCATCTTCATCCTCATGCTCATCTTCATCCTCATGCTCATCTTCATCATCATCTTCATCTTCATCTTCATCATCATCTTCATAATCATCTCCATCTTCATCTTCATCGTCTCCATCCTTATCTTCATTCTCATCTTAATCTTCATCTCCATCCTTATCTTCTTCCTCATCTCCATCCTTACCTTCATCCCCATTTCCATCCTCCTCTTCATCTTCTTCATCATCATCATCATCATCATCATCATCATCATCATCATCATCATCCTCATCTTCATCATCTTCATTCTCATCTTCATTATCTTCATTCTCATCTTCATTCTCATCTTCATTCTCATCTTCATCATCTTCATTCTCATCTTCATCATCTTCATTCTCATCTTCATTATCTTCATTCTCATCACCATCATCTTCATTCTCATCTTCATCATCTTCATTCTCATCTTCATCCTCATCATCTTCATCATCTTCGTCCTCATCATCTTCGTCCTCATCATCTTCGTCCTCATCATCTTCGTCCTCATCATCATCTCCGTCCTTATCCTCCTCATCTTCATAATTTTGATTTTCATCGCCAACAACCATTGCAGGTAAAACAGCAGCTCTTAACTTTCGAGTGAACACCAAAGATGACGAGTACGGAGATGGCGAGTATGGCCAAGTTCATGGCAACGATTTTGATAACAGGAAACGCGAAACAGCGTTTGAAAAAACTGAGAACCAAGATTGGTGTGGGAGGAAATCAGTGCTTAAATGTTTCAGTCCCAGTGAGTTGCTACCTGTAAACAAAACACGTAGCAAAGAATTATGTCGGTCTGCATCAAGCATTGGAGTGTATAAGGAAGGTTGGCAGGACAGAGTGCTCGAGAAAGCCACGGCCTTAAGGGAAAAACGGTCGGAAAGAGAACGGAATGTTTCGGAAAGACGTAGAGCTGACATGGATGTTTTGGAAGAGAAGCGAAGGAGCGTTTTGGGACAGCGTGAACCCATGGCGACTAAACAGGACATAGAAGAACGTTTTGCCGTCCTTAGTCTACGAATATCTCAACAGGAAGAGAAATCCAAAGAGAGAAAATCCAGCTTTGAAAATTTGAAAAATAATCCGCAGATTTTCCAACCGTATCGCCTGAGGAAGTTTGATTCTTGCAACGATGAGCGTCATAGTTGGATTTCTGCGCTGAAAGTCGATCGAGAAACCCAGTGCGCGGCAGATGGTATATTTGATCTGTTGCCGCGGCCAAAATCAGCGCCCTCGATCCCAAGTAAATGTCGGAAGTATATGTTGGTCGCCAGCCAGTCGGAAGATATTCGGAACGAGCCGGTGCTCACACCACTTGAAGAAACATTAATGTTTAAAAGATTTCCGAAGTCTAAGTTAAAACCGAGGACTCCTTCGTCTACAGGTTCTGCGCAACGTCGACCTTACACCGTTGCTAAAATCAACTCTCTACCAATCTCTTGTGAATAAGGAAATATGAGTGGTGGCCCCAACCTCGTACCCAGGGCATTTCGCCGGTGGGAGGTCGGCGATAATGGATCGGCTGGTCACATGACACCCAGGGTGTTTTGATTTGATAATATATGATAATAAGCCAGTTCGTAATGTCGATCAAAATGACGCGTTCTTCGTCGGGATAAAACTTATTTCAATTCATAACATCAGGCTAAAACCACAATATACATTTGCATTTCTATTTACACTTGCAAATTCGTTATACTGAATTCCCCAGCCTGATGTTATGAATTGAAATAAGTTTTATTCCGACGCAGAACGCGTCATTTTGATGCGCAGTCGACATTACGAACTGGCTTATTTAGGTCATTTGTCTTTGTTTACTCTGTTGATGTGATAATGAATGAGAAATATTCCCACTTGTTCATGTAAAGCATTCATCCTAAAAGCAACTAATTCATAATACATCCATGTATTAATTATCTCATATAATTATCATATTTGGACTAATTTTTCATATTTTAAGCTTATTTCGAAAAGTTAAAAATGGTGGAAAATCGTCAAAAAGTTAAGGTTAACCCCAAAATGGCTAAATTTACGCTAGTTTCTTCTGGGAACGAGATTGGGACTAAGTAAGAAAAAAGGAGGGGGTAGAACTAAGTAAGAAAAAGGAGGGGGTGGGACTAAGTAAGAAAAAAGGAGGGGGTAGAACTAAGTAAGAAAAAAGAGGGGGTAGAACTAAGTAAGAAAAAGGAGGGGGTGGGACTAAGTAAGAAAAAAGGAGGTGGTGGGACTAAGTAAGAAAAAAGGAGAGGACTAAGTAAGAAAAAAGGAGGGGGTGGGACTAAGTAAGAAAAAAGGAGGGGGTAGGTAGGACTAGTATTCAAGATGGCCGCCGCGAAATATTCCCGCCTTCATTTTTTCCCAGCATCTAAACAATAATTGCTCGATCCAGTCTTTATTTAGAGATCAGTGGGTAAAACACTCAGCCCAAAAATTGCCGCCATGGGAAATTTGTGACAGTTCAGTTGTGATTTTTTACAGTTCAGTTGTGTTTTTTTCACTGAACTGTCGTGAAAAATCAGGGCCTGTACTCTCATTTTTCGAATAAAAATTTATGTTCTATTTTGTCAAAATTATTATATTGTGTTTATTCTGCTTTTTACTTCGGGAAATGCCGTTGTATCTTCGATCACCTTTCGTACAGCGCATGCGTGGTATTGGCTGCACTTAGGCACGTGAAAGTGAAATGGCGGATGATTTTGAAAATTCTTGCTGTCTTCGTGTTCGATTTTAAGGTATTATAAACTTACTGTGCTTATTAAACTAGATAAAGTTCAGACATAACTGCATGTTTGTTCCGTTGAATGTTGCTTTTAGGAGGTTGAAGCATGAATAATTATTAAAAATGAAGATTTAAATTTTGAAAGTGTGGTCAGACTCTCGTGATCAAATTTTTTGAGGAATATCTGACTACTTTGAAACCATGTACTTAATTCTTGTTTATGATTCGATGGCGAATGTTGACATGCGTGTACAGTTTACTTATATTTTGTATAATACTTTAGAACGTCTGTTTCACAGTATTTCTGTAACTTTTATATTACTTTCTGATTTTAGATTTGTCCATCCGTTTATCACTTTATGGCTAGATGCAACAACTGGATAATTAATTTTTTAACACATTGAGTAAGTTCACTTAATATATTTCTCAATTATATTGTAGATACCTGTAGTATAGGCCTAAAATCCTAACAACTTTCTTCTGTATTTTTGGTAGTGACCACAACACTCAACATCAATTATCTGTAACTTGGTCAAGCTTCTTATTACCAGTAATCAAAGTTATTGAACACAGTTGAGATGTTACAATGGTAAATATACATTTAATGTTACATAAAGGTATTTTCCATGTGATTGAGAAAACTGATGTTGCATGTTAAAAAGAATAGAACAAAAAATCTTTGGGAGTATCAAAAATAACAAATTATTTAAAGTATTAAAATCATTTAAAGAATATAGCAGATTTGTGAAACCATATTATTTTGACAAAGTAATTTAATGAAAGATCAAAGACCTTTTCTGTTGTGTACTAATTTATTCATTACATTAGATTTGGTTAATTTGAATTACTCTTGTTGATTACCAAGTGCTTTCCTATTATAAGTTTTATTATTTTTAAATTTACATCAGTTTTGTCACTCATTAGAAAATAGTATTTCGATAGGTAATCATATGATAGCAAGTGCAATTAAGGATTTGTTTAAGGGAGAGAGGATTTATTTAATTCAGAATAATATTTTGAAAATTTATCCAACTGGGAATTGAACCCATGGTCTCTGGTCTACTGTAAACGTACCAGTGCTCTGACCACTGTGCTACAGAGACACACGGTCAGGACAGTCAACAGTTTCTGGCACTGTTCTTTTTCCCAAGGATTTATACCACAATTGATATTTTACAAAAATTATACAAGCCATTATGCAATTATAATTTTCCAATATCATGAGTACTAGTGTAAATCCTTAATTGCACAAGCAAAATCATATAATTACTTATTTATTATCATGCATGACAAAATTACATTGTCCAATTTGTCAAATGTTTATTTTTATCTGAAAGTTTATTCGCCATAGAACAGACAAAAACAATAACTAGATTACGCTATCTCACAGAGGCCCTGATTCATTTATTGACAAGAGAATTTCATGAAAATGATTAAACACAACCAAAAAAGCAGACTTAATTTGCTAAATACTCACATACATACTTAGCGAATTGCAAGTACCTGTACCATATTTGACTAGTTAAGTGGGGCAAGCGCCCAGAACCTGTTTCAAAAAAGTAATTTCTAGTGCCTATTTTTAAATATTTGCTCAATATTGGTCTTTGCATAAGTCTGCCTTGCTTTTAACCAATCAAAATTAACAAGCAATAGTGGTATAAATTCCCAGTGCCTTGCATAAATGGATACATTAAACTGTTTTAACAAATAAGTTTGAAAATGCAGTTATGCCACAAGTTTAGGCAATACACAGTTGAACAGAAGGTAAATGTTGTCGAATAGTATCAGAGAAATGGACACAATGTTTCGAAAACCATGCGACATGTGTTGGTTATAAATGAGTTCCTACCCCACATAAGCGCCCCATCACTCTCGTAAATGCCCATTGCTTGCATAACTGCCCATCACTTTCGTAAATGCCCATTGCTTGAATAAGTTACCATCGCTCTTGTAAACGCCCATTGCTTGCATAAGTGCCCATCGCTCCCATAAATGCTTATTGCTTGCATAAGTGCCCATCGCTCTCGCAAATGCCCATTGCTCGCATAAGTGCCCATGGCTTGCATAAGTGTCCATCGCTCATGTAAGTGCCCGTCACACACATAAGCAACCATCGCTTGCATAAGGGAAACTGCTTGTGTAAAGGCACTGGGTGGTTGGCATTTTACTGGTCAGATATGGTACTACAGAGTATGCTTTGCATTAATTCACACCTTTATAAATGTCTTTCCTGTTAACAACAATGGGAAAGCTTCACTCCAAATTTTCTTAGATTGCATTCATGTTTAAATTTACTAAAATTACTAGCATAACACAAGTCCAAGGAAATGATTTAAAATAAATCCATTACACATGGCAGCCATTTTTTACTATGGTAACATTGATTTGTGCCATATTTAGTGCAATTAACACAATACTTGCATTGTATTCCTCTTGACCAATCAGAATGCAGTAATTTTGTCATGCATTATTTTTATAAAAAAACATAATATTTGCATGTTTCGGTAGTTGTTGTTATTAAATATTAATTTTTGGCATGTTGAATTTTTTAATAATGCAAAGTGGAACATGGATATATTAGGTTAAACTAAATAAGATACTTCTTTCTAAAATTTCAAACTTCTAAAAGTAAACTGGCGGTGCTTATGTTGGGGTTTGCCCTTACCATGTCTTCAGCTTTCAGCATCTCCTGTCTTCTGTAAAGTTAACCCTAGTATACCATGTCCTCATGCATGGTCTTCTCTGACCCTTCCACCTTCATCTTTGAACCACATCTCTTCACCCAATTGTCATTGTTCTTCCTTTCGACATGCCAAACCACCTCAATTTTGCTCTCCTCAGTACCTCACCTATCCTTTCAATACCCATTCTCTCCCTCATTACTAGTCATGTCCTCCTTCAGGGATCAAATCATCTAATTCACTTTGTATTACCACCCTACACCTACCGTATTTCTCGGAGTATAAGTCGATTTTCTACAACCCAAAATGGATGTTCAAAAGTCGACCTCGACTTATACACAGGGTCGTGAAATTATGTACAAAACTTAGACCGGATATACTAGTACCCAGTCTTCTCTATGCATCAGGGGATGGGTCAATGAATCACCTTTTAACTAGCGACAGGAATGGCTCCGACCACTGCTCTGACTTATGGTGGATACGTTTTAGTTTTATTCCTGCAGCTACTGTAGAGACAGGAATGGCTCCGACTAAAACTCGTTAGGCGTGTTAGGGTTAGAAAACTCGTTAGGCGGGGGGTTAGGGTTATTGGTTACAGTCCTCTCTCTCCACATTTCAAGCTAAAAAGCCTTTTTATTGACCAATTTGACCAATCTATGGAGTTGGAAAACTAGAACGTATCCATCACAAGTCAGAGCCTTTCCTGTCGCTAGTCAGGTAATGAATCATTCAGCGGCCATTTAACGGACGGGGTGAAGCACCGGATTAAAGAAGAAAACACTGACTTATCAATTATTCCTGGTGGTCTAACAAGTGTGGTGCAGCTGCTAGATGTGTGCCTCAATAAGCTTTTCAATTCAAAGACAGACTTCGTGAGAAATGGTGTTTGTGGATGGCGAGAGAAGACCAAGACCTCACTTCGACGGAAAATGTGAAACGCGCGTCCTTGCCAACTGTTTGCCAGTGGGTGTTCGATTTGTGTGGGAAAATTAAACACGAAAGCGTCGTATTCTCTTTCAAGAAGTGCGCAATTTCGAACAGTATGGATGGCACAGAGGATGATATGCTGTGGGAAGATGACGACAATAGTTCCGACGAGGAAGAAGAGGCTCATGACCCTTTCGACCATCGTATCACCGCGGAACAATTCCAAGAACTTTTCAGTGATTCTGACGATAGTGATACCGGTACTGATTTTGAAGGATTTTAGTGCGTATATTACGGTATATATTTAATCGTTTTAATTATATCCAATGTTCATTTACATTTTCAAAGATTTCCATAATATTAAATTTTATGTGAGTACTATTCTGTGTCTGGTAACTATTTCATTTGAGGGACTTGACTTATATACTGGGTATCGTAAAAATCACGATTTTTTGGTCGAAAAATAAGGGGTCGACTTATATGCCAGGTCGACTTATACTCCGCGATATACAGTAATCACATTCTTTCCACATGGCCAATCACATTCCTTATTTATTTTCCCTTTTCACATCACTTTTAGCTTTCCTAAATTTTGAAACCTAAAATTACTAAATTTCACATAAAATTACTAAATTTATTCCCAATGTCTTACAAGTTTGACTTAATCCATGTTCCACTATGCATCAAAGGAGTGGACAATGATTTGAGAACCCCTAAAACCATCAAGAACTTAATTGGATGTTACGGTAACCATACTTTACACTAAGACGATGAAAACATTGGAATCCTAAAGCTTCATTGTAAAACTTTACATTATGTTACGAAGTCATTACAGTTTACATTACATTGGAAGACTTTACATTATGTCAGGAAAACTTTACATAAAATTGGAAGACTTTATACTATGTTGTAAGACTTCACATTATGTTGGAATACTTTACACTACTGTGGAAAACTTTACACTATGTTGGGAGAGTTTACACTATGTTGGAAGACTTTACACTACTGTATGTTGGAAGACTTTATATTGTGTTGGAAGACTTTACATTATGTTGTAATACCTTGCACTATGTTGGAAAACTTTACACTATGTAGGAAGACTTTACACTGTGTTGGAAGACTTACACTATGTTAGAAAACTTTACACTATGTTGGAAAACTTTACACTATGTTGGAAGACTTTGCACTATGTAGGAAGACTTTACACTGTGTTGGAAGACTTTGCACTATGTAGGAAGACTTTACACTGTGTTGGAAGACTTTACACTGTGTTGGAAGACTTTACACTATGTTGGAAAACTTGACACAGGGTACTGGGACTCGACCGAGTGTATCGTCTTTAGTACACGCTAGAAACAGTGACTTACTTAAGAAAGTTGGTATACCAACTTGAAACATAAACCACTTAACAGATCACAACAATTACCAACACCTTACAAAAGACTTCTTCACATGCAACAATAAACAATAAGCTGACCAACAAACAATAGGCCCATCAATGAACAATAGGCCCATCAATGAACAATAGGCCCATCAATTACAATAGACACACCAATGAAAAATAGGCCCATCAATTTCAATAGACACACCAATGAAAAATAGGCACACCAACGAACAATAGGCCCACCAATGAACAATAGGCCCACCAATGAACAATAGGCCCACCAATGAACAATAGGCCCACCAATGAATGACACAACACCCACTCACATTAATTATGACACAAACAAACAACAATGTAATGAACTAGACATATAATACATAGGCAAAACTGACAAACACGTTTTACTGAAGATGACCACTGCTGAGGCCGTGGAAACATCAGTCACCAATAATAGTCTTTCTCAAGACTACAACAACCTGGATAATCAACTTCTAACTTTACACTGTGTTGTAAGACTTTACACTATGTTGGAAGACTTTACACTACATTGGAAGACATTATGCTACGTTATAAAACTATTGTTATACACAACTGAGTAGGGTTATTGGAATCCATCAAACACATTTTTGCTCTATGTACATGTGAATGCCTACATGTACGATTACAAGTTTGGTTTTTGTTATCTCAAATCATTGTCTTTCCTTGTATTGTGTGTGTATTCATAATGTAAGAGAACAGGTTGTCCTGGCTGTTGCAGACTGTCTTTTCAACAGGTACAGTAAGTAATTATACTTTGAAGAGATTTAACCTGACATTAATAGTTGTATTATCCAAAGAACTTTCCAAATCCATTTTCCGTACACCCTTTTCACAGAGGTATCTCTTAAACACAACTGCCATGATCTGCTCTGAACATTATAAACTATAATTGAAAGCTAAGAAGCCTTACTACTATAGACCTAACTGAGAAAATGTCAGTGAAGGCTAGGCAGGCAGGCAGGCATGTAAGATTACCATAAGAATGATAAACAAATTTATTTATTACCATTTACAGCATGCAAAAACATATACAGTAATACCAAAAGATTATCTTTCTAGATAATACTTGTGCATTATTGTTAATAAATTATTTCCTAACTACTGTATAAAGACATATTACCTAAAGACATTGTGAACTTCCTAAGAACACTATAATAATTATTATAATAGTATAATAAAAATTTGGAAGTTTGCAACCAAAAAATTATTACTGATTAGAACTAATTTTAGTTTAATAATTTCAGTTAATAGAATAATAATTAAGAACTAAAAAAATGCAGGTTAACATTTAATTTATTGAAATAAAATAATTATTTCCAAACTATAAAAATGTATTACCTAAAGATATTGTGAACTTCTTAAAAACAGTGTGTAATATTATTTAATAGTATAATAAAAATTTGGAAGTATGCAACCAAAAAACCTGATTGGAACTAATTTTGTAGTTTATCAATTTCAGTTAAGAGAATATAAAGAACTAAAAAATACAGGTTAACATTTATACATGTATGTTGTTTTAATGATAATACTTTGTCCATTATTGTTGATAAAATAATTATATCCCAACTATAAAAATATAGACATTGTGAACTTCTTAAAAACAGTGTATAATATTATATAATATTATATAATAGTATAATAAAAATTTGGATGTTTGCAGCCAAAAAAAACTGATTAGAACTAATTTGTAGTTTATCAATTTCAGTTAAGAGAAAATAAAGAACTAAAATTATAGGTTAACATTTAAATGTTACTTTAATTGATTACAATTATAAAAACATACTTATTTAAAATAATTATTTCCTATCCTAAAAACAGTACAATTATTATAATAGTATAGTAAAAATTTGGATGTTTACAACCCAAAAACCTAATTAGTACTAATTTGTATTTTATCAATTTCAGTTAATAACAAAATCTAAAGAATTATAAAAACAGGTTAAATGTTATTTTAATTATATACTTATGATAAACCAGCTAATATGTTAGCAAGAATTTTAAACAAAACAAATTTTAAATTAAAATATTCAGAATATGCATAAAATTCAATATTCTCCTCTCTATATCTGTCCATTGTCTTTAGTTCTTTGGATAACACAACTTTGTTTTTGGTAAAGTGTCTGTCTAGTGGTTGGACTTTCTATAGACCTCTTTTATATTGGCAACCAATTTGAATATTCCTTTACATGCATCTTAATTAGCCTTTAGGGCCTTGTTTGTGTGTTGGCCATTCAAACGAATCTTTGCTTCCTAACAATGTTATAAAGGCTAATTTATATGTGCATAAAAGAATATTTAAAATGGCAGCCATTATGAAAGAGGGTCTATACATCTATAATCTTTGGCAAACTTTGATAAAATTTCTTAATATTATCATCAGCTAACATTTCATCTTTATACCATATATCTCTTCTAAAGTTGGTTTACTATTCATGGAAAGTAACATTAACCTAGGGACAAACAAAGACCGTTGCACAGTGATCGATTCAACAGTGAAATACGAAGACAGTTTGTGAACAGGTTGATGGTCAGAGCAAACTCTCTTCGTATTTTTACTGTTGAATCACTCTATGATGTCTTTGTGTGTTGCCGGGTTGATGTCACTTCCTATCATTAGTAAACCAACTTTAGCAGGACAATTTCACACAAACTACTAAAACAAGTACGGTACTGTCATACGGACTGAAACACTGAATAACACCCAAACGAATACCGATCAAGACTATTGTATCCAGCATTGAGGCTACCTTTGCTCAGCAATGAGACATACCAGAGACAACAAAAGATGAAATAAGGAGTAGGGTATCTTCCGCCACACAATTTCCTCGATATGTGACAACAACTTAACGAAACACAAACAAAAAGTGCCAAGATGCATTTCCTTTACCCACTGACAACATTTTTAGTACAATGACACGCACTGTAAAGAGTTACATGGGACCGCTATGAGATCTCAGTCGTGGTTGCTGAGATTGTGATTCAAGCCATAGAGGAACAACTTACAAACAAACATTACCCTGATTTGGTTTCACCAAATAACTTGAGGAGAATGGAGCTCTTCCTTTTCTAGACTGTTTGGCAACAATGTGACAAGAACAAACTAAGGACTACTGTAGTGTTTACAGAAAACCAACACACACTGATAGACTGCTGGATGAATTATCTTATCACCCAATGGTACACAAAGTAACAACCATCAAGACTTTGACAAGATAAGCACAACTTATTTGTAGTTAACTCAAAACTATACCCAACAAAAAGGAACACATTACTGAACACCACATACAAATGAAACGCAACATTAACTTGTTTGAATGTATTGCCATACAGCAACTAAGGATCTACATTATAATGTTGGAATATAAACCAATTTATAGATCATGACAATTGCCAACACATTACAAAAGACTACTTCACACACACCAAGGAACAATGATGCAACTCTCACTAATTAACCATGATGCAACTCACACTAATTATAATACAAACAAACAATAATGTAGTGAACCAGACATATACATGTGTATAGGCAAACCTGACAAACATGCTTTACTTGACTCTGAAGATGACTGCCGCTGAGGCCGTCAAAACATCAGTCACCAACAATAGTCTTTCACAAGACTACAACAATCTGGCCAATCAACTTCACACTTCTAATGAAACTTTAAAATTGATGATAATATTAAGCAATTTTTATCAGAAATGTATAAAAACCCAAACACAAGATAGACACTTAAAATTAAAGCACTTTGTTTTTTGTTTTGCTGCTAAAGGTGATAAAATATTTTACTGGGAAGTGATTTTACGAAATTCTAAGATTACTTTGAGATTGATTTTATAAATCCATTGCAAGGTTACAAGAAAATATCAATGAATGCCTCCACAGTATTAGATTATTATTTCATAAAAAGCTTAAAAAGTTTTATGGCATTGTGATTGATAATCAGAAAATTCAGATAATTTTTGTTATTTGTAAGTCATTCCAAATAATATTTGTATCATCTCCTAGCAGCAACATGAACAAAGTTCTTTAGTTTTTACCATTATTAATGCCGTCATTGTCATCTACATGTGAACACGATTGAGGAGAACATGTTCTGTTTTTAATGTCAAAGTTAAAGGGGAACTGTAGTCAAATAACTTTTAAATAAAGGGCCTTTAAGTATAGTGTTTAGAAATGTTAATGGTTTTACAATATCTGATCTTGTACTCGAGAAATAACGTTTTCATTCTTGTATATTATTCTTCTGGCCACTACCAGTTCAGCATTTTCTTGATGGCTAAAAGTTGATGTGCAATGGGAGTTTTCAATTTTGACATCATTGAGTGCTTGTCTTTTGTTGTTTGCACTCTATGATGTCAAAATTGAAAGAGAAAACTGCTGCTGTACATCACTTTGAGCTGTCGAGAAAACTCTAAAATGGTGCTGTCCAGCAGGCTTTCAGGCAAAAATTAGGATGAAAGCATGACTAAAATATTAGGAAGAGTAGGAAAATGTACAAAAACGTACAAAAGTAGGAATTTTTCGTGATTTAAAATTTGAAATGACAAAAATACAATCGAACCTTAAAAACACAATACTATTCAACCTTATTTTTTCATAAAAATTAGTAGTTTATCTCAAGTCAGAAGAAAATAGTACAGGTAATATCAAAAGCAAACAGATTTCATGAAACAAAAAACTAGGATTTTAAGAGAAAAAGTAGGAAAATCAAGGCATACTTAGTAAAAAGTAGGAAAGTACAAAAAAATAGGAAAAGCAGGATTGCCAGAAAGCCTGACGTTGTTTCTCAAGTGTAAGAGCCGATATCATCAAATTATTAACATTTCTAAACATAACACTAAAGGTCTTTGATTTAAATATTATTTGTTTTTTTGACTACAGTTCCCCTTTGACCATTATTTTGAAATTGACACTTGGTCAGACCTGGATGCATTGATGTGACAAATGATTGACTCAGATAAAAACTTGTCACATGTGCCAGGGAAAGATTTCAATTTGACATTGCCAAAGAACATGTTTTGATTGAGAGTGTTCATCTTTTGATGACAATGACAGTAGTCAGGTTAAAAAGAGAAAGATCTATGGCTGTATGAATTCGATTTTGTTATTTTATTGCTTTGAACATTGAAAATGATCTTATTAAAATGGAAACTAAAAAGACATCATAATTCAACAGCCATGTTCTTTCGTTTCAATTGTGCAAATTTGTGAATGTCAGGGTTCGCTGTGATATTTTAAAAACAGCTTACCATGTTTAATTTCCCAATGTCGTTGCACAATTGTTAATCTCTTTGAGTATAATACTTGTACTTGAGTTAAAAAGAACAAGTCATCTTTAGCAATAACTAATAGCTGTTGTCGTTTCTGAGTTTAATGCCAGCAAATCAGTGTTTTTCTTTTACTGAGTTGGTGTTAAATTCTTTACAATGTTGTTAGTAATTGCTTTGGAAATACAGTTCTAGTGATGACTTGGCCAATACATGTTCTCTTCTTTAATGATTCACACAAATACAAAAGTTTTTCTCTTTGTAAAAATTTATTCAAGTTGTAATTACTCTATTTACAATTGTTTTTTTTTCAATAAATATTTACAAAAATTAATATGACTCCTTTTTAATAAAAAATTCAATTCCCATGGGAATTCTCTTATACTTAAAAAATAATTACCCCAGCTGACTCCCCTAGTGCTACTCCTACTAAAAGTAGGAGTAGCACTAAGGGAGCCAGCTGGGGCACAACAAAGTTAACTAAAATACAACAAAGTTAAACTGCCTGAGCTAACTCCCCTTGTGCTTACTCATACTGAAGGTAGGAGTAACACTAAGTGAGTTAGCTCGAGCAACTAAGATAAAAACTAAAATACTGAACTGCCCCATTTAACTATCTTAATGCTACTCATACTAAAAGTAGGAGTAGCACTAAGTGTGTCAGCTGGGACCAGACTAAAGATAACAACAACTACTTACACAATTGCTTGTGTAAAGGCAACCAAAACATGCAAATTTGTGAAACATGCAAATTAATCCCATATGCAAATCAGAAAACATGCATTACATTATAAAAGACCCATTGCCCAACTAGTCCCTAGCTAAGTCCCTAGCTCCCTAGCTAAGTCCCTAACTGCCTCACTGCCTATTTTCTACCTAACTACCCCGCACCCTCTGTCCTTTCTCTTTATTCACCAACACACTGTTACCACACACTCGCTTTCACCTGATCATGTGGGCCCCCACCCCAGTTCTCCCATCCCACTACCACCCCCTCAGTGCAGAGGAAAACGCATGGCATTATTGCAGCACATGATGAATCCCATCTGTTGAGCTAACTCATTCCTACAGTGTACACCAGTCAACTCACATCCCCATAATTAAAAATTACAATAATCCAAAATAAAATTTAAAAGAAAAGAAAACTTAACCCGCCTAGCCACTATGCCAATCAGATGTCCTATTTGGGTGGCTCGTTTGAACCTAAATGTTGCCTTAGCTTACAATAACAATGCTATGAGGGATAATTTATATGCACATAAATGAATATTAAATTGCTGCTATTTATGAATAAGGTCTATTAATAAACAAATAGAGTGTTTTCACTTCAAATGACAAACTGCTTACTTTGCAAACTGGGTGTGGAATATTATGTTTGAAGTTATAAATGTAGTCTTGAGAAATATTTGTTGGTGACTGGCAGCCTCAGTGGTGGTCATCACGGTCAAGTAAAAAAATTGTTAGCTTCACCTATATTTGTTTGCAAACTGGGTGTGTGTATTATTGAGAAAGACTGACTGTTCGACAGCCTCAGCGGCAGTCATCTTCACAGTGAAGTAAAAATATTTCCCTATGTTTGTATCATAGATGCATGTTTTGTTCATTGATGTGTCATTGTGTGTAAGGTGTTGGTAATTCTAGTGTGGTGGTATTGGTAATTCTAGTGTGGTGCCAATGAGAATTGCACACAGAAGAAACAGGTTAATTTCCATATAAAAGTACCCAAATGATGTCATGATTCGGGATATGTATAGTCTCACATAATGCCCATAACGCACATAATGCCCATAACGCACATAATGGCTATCACACACATAACAGCTATAACGTGCCGATTTATATTAACTAGATAAATTGGGATTAATTAGAAGCAACATCTAAATACTCTCCTGCAATAGCGCAATTTACCGACAACCCCCTGTCGAAACCATCTTTTTCATATATTTTTTTCTTTTTTGGGATAGGAAGGCGCTGGATTGTGATTTACGGCACCCTGGGCAGCTGACATCAGGGAGGCCAGAAAAAACCTGTCCAAGAAAACCATTTAGGAGAAAACCTCGGGCAGGAAATCTGAGTCGGGGCCAAGATGTTAAACAGCTATAGCTCCCCGACGAAGCTTTACAAAGTGTAGGAGTGTCGTAAGTCACATATACAGAGCCTGGGGGGGCTTACGTTTTTATTATAACGGCTATCACGCACATAACGGCTATAACGCACATAACGGCTATAATGCACATAACGTCAATAACACACATAACGGCAATAACGCACATAACACTATAACGCACATAACGGCTATAACACACATAACGTCAATAACACACAGAACAGCTTATAACACACAACAGCTATAACACATAACGGCTATAACACATATAAACGGCTATAACACATATAACGGCTATAACACATATAACGGCTATAACAATAACATCTAACGCACATAACATCTAACGCACATAACATCTAACGCACATAACGGCTATAACACACAACGGCTATAACGTACATACCTATAACACCTATAAAGGACATAATCCACATAACAGCTATAACGCACATAACGGCTATAACACACATAACAGCTATAACACATAACGGCTATAACAGCTATTACACACATAACATCTATAACGCACATAACAGCTATAACGCACATAACGGCTATAACGCACATAACGGCTATAACGCCTATAAAGGACATAACACACATAACATCAATAACACACATAACATCAATAACACACATAACATCAATAACGCACATAACATCAATAACGCACATAACGTCAACGCACATAATGTCAATAACGCATATACCGGCTATAACGCACATAACGACTATAATGCCTATAACACAAATAATGCTGATAAGACTACTTATGCAACAATACCCCTGTCAGTGACTATACATAGACCGAACGATGACATCATTTGGGTACTTTTATATGGAAATTGAGCCGAAGTATGGTCATGAAATCAAGTGAAAACACTCTATTTGTTTGATCAGCCCAATTAACCACAATGTGTAAATACACATTTAATAAATAAAACTTAATAGTAAGGGATGTGCCAGATACTACGGATACTAGATTAAATCGAATAGCTATTATATATATATTACTCAAAATACTTTGAACATTACTTAAAATGTTTTTTTACTGCAGCTCACTCAACCATCAAGTTTTAGTATTCTAAAAACCCTAACACTATATATCTGGTAAATATCTGGTAACAGATATTTACTGGATAGTATCTATATCTGGATAGCATCTCTATCTGTAGTATCTGCATGGTGAAATCACCATACAGATACTAAGCATAGAGGAATTTTACTGAGTATCTGGATCTGACACATCCCTTCTCTCTCTCAAACCTAACCAATAACAAACATAACAAACATCAAAGAGGGTCTCTTACAGTATCATCACATTTTGTATTGTTTTGATAAGTTTTTGAAACAGTTTTTTGAAACAGTTTTTGTGTTCTATCATTTTGTTTTAGGTGAGAAATGAAAAAATAGAACAAGGACAGTATGTTAGGACCACTTGTTATGTGAAGGTAAGGGAACCTCTTTGATCATATGCTTAAGAAGCAGAAAACATGTTCTGTTTATTATGGATTACTACATAATAGGAACTCACAATTGCTGACAATATCACTTGGAAGAACTTTCTTGTCTGCATGGGATTTGTATCTTGCATGGAGCATATCTCTTGCTATTGGTTTGCCTGTTGGGTTGTCTTGCATGGGGTCCTGTATTGCCATTTTTAGGTTGATCTGGAAATAATGATAACATAATGATTAGATATAATTAATGCCAAGTGCACAATGGTCACTAAAATTAATAGAATTTAAATTAATTACAGTAAAAAAGTAAAATGACTTAATTAACTCTAAAATGCATTTCTCCTTCATGGTTTTAATCTAAATAAAACACAACTGCTTGTTTTGTAAAGTTAAACAAAATAAACTTAAAATCCTACTGGTTTCTCAAAAACACACACCATATTGTGACACATTTACAGTTGTATTTCACATCTATAAATGATCATCAGTTGTTGTAGTCTTGAGAAAGACTATTGTTGGTGACTGACGTTTTGACTGCCTTAGCAATGGCAAGTGGGTGTTGCATAATGCGTTAAGCGTGGGCCTATATTCCTATGTTGTTTGTTGGTGTGTATATTTAATAAATTATAAATAAATCAACAAAGAGTCCTACTGGTTTCTTTTAAATACTTGACTACTGTAGAGTGAGCTCTCCAATCAAATTCAAATAAGAGCTTTTCTTTAAATACTTAATATGTCATCATTTTTAAAATTGAAAATAAAATAATTATGTAAGGACTATATTTTTTAAAGGTAAGGAGTTATTTTTATCTCATTGAAATATCTTCACTACAATACTGCATTAAACATAGGAACTTACCATTGTTGGCAATCTCTCTTGTGGGCTTTTCGTAGGTCTTGTCTCAGTTTTGTGTCTTGGCATTAGGACTTGTCTGCTCATTGTCTTGCACAGGATCTTGTCTCACATGGGGTCTTGTCTTGTCATCATAATTATGTCATCTTGTGTTGTCTTACATGGGGATGATTTGTCTTTAAGGTTGTCTTGGCATCAGGATTATTGTCTCTAGGCTTTGTGGTCATGCATGGGATCTGTGTTGCCATTTTTTAGGTAAATCTGGAAATAATGATAACATAATGATGAGAAATAATTAATGCCAAGTGCACAATGGTCACTAAAAGTAATAACATTTAAAGAAGTGACTTGATTAATTCTTTAAAATACAATATATAGTTCAGGTCTTTGAGCAAATTGTCAAATGAAAGCTATAAAATTAGTTTTCATTGTTGAAAGTGTTAAGTACATAATGATTTCTTACTTAACAGCATTGTAATCTTCGCACATCAACATTTAAACTTAATATTAAATTTGAGTGTTATGTGCATGCAGGTTAATGTCATTAAATGTTTTTCAAGAAACTCACATCACATGTTTTATCAGGTCTAAAACCAGTTGCGATATACAGACATTTGTGGTTTAATTTGTGGTTTAATTATATTAAACAGTTTCTTAACAAGTGCTAGTTTCTTAAAAAAACATATTCAATAAATTATAAATAAATAAATCTAGAATATCCTACTGGTTTCTCAAAAACAATACTGTATCATAGGACACATTTATAATGATCGTCTTTTTTGCAGGGCTTTGAACAGACTAGTTAGGTTAATCATAGAAGTACAATATCCCTATAGTTATGTCCAAATATAAAATAATTGCAGTCTGCTCTCAATTCAAATTTGCTGTTGTTTAAATACTTAATGTTCTATTCATTTTTTAAATTCAATATAAAATAATTATGTAAGGACCATGTTCTTGATTAGGTAATGGGATTCTCTTTGATGTCAACTATTATACTGCATTAAACTTATTATAGGAACTCACCAGTGTTGGCAATCTCTCTTGTGGGCAATTAACATAGGTCGTGGCATTAGGACTTTTCTTTAGGGTTGTCATGCATGGGGGGTCTTTGACTTGGCATGAGGTCTTGTCTTTAGAGCTATCTTGTATGGAATCTTGTCTCTTGGGTTGTCTTACCATCTTTTTAGGTAAATCTGAAAACATGATGACAAAATGATTAGAATTAATAATGCCAAATGTATTAATAGCTACTAAATAAACAAATAAATAAATAAACAAATACAGTACAGAAATAAATACAAAATAATATTAATTAACATATTAAAAAAATAAATGACATCAAAATATCTACGTTTTATATTTAACCAAATTTATTTATTATAACAGAGTTTATTTATTTTAATATAATTTATTCATTTTAAAGTGCCCATAACCTCAAAATGTTTTATTGTCTTGTTTGGAAGAACTTTTAAAATTATAAAGTAACTTCTTTTGAAGATTTTCGTTTCTTTGCTTTCTTTTTGAGATATATCAGTTTGTTTGATATGCAAATGTATGGAATTTCGTCACACATGTATAATGACTTATTGGAGAAATGTGTATATCTCTTTAAATCTCGAACGAAATCCTTTAAAATCAAGATGTTTGGTGTTGTGGGAGAAACACACACACGTGTTATTCACACTTTAGTGTTTTGATTTCATGAACGCAAAGATATATAACATTCTCTGATAACTCATTATGCATGTGTGACGAAATTCCAGATATTTGCATATCAAACAAACTAATATATCTCACAAAGAAAGCGAAGAAGTGAAAATCTTCAAAAGAAGTTACTTTATCATTTTAAAAGTTCTTCCAAATAAGATAATAAAAAATTTATTAGTGAGGGGCACTTTAACAGAATTTATTTATTATAACAGAGTTTATTTATTTTAATATAATTTATTTATTTTAACAGAATTTATTTATTAAAATTAATTAATTTATTAAAACTACCTATTTATTATTAAATTTAACAGAATTAATAATAATGTTTTTAAACTAATAAATAAATAAATGAAGCAAGGTTAACAGATCAGTGCAAGAAGAACATGAATAATTAATTAGCTCAGACAAAATGTCACAAATTAGTCTGGGTGAAATTTGGAATTTCAAAAAATTTTGTTTAAAAATTAAAAGAGGGTTCAAATATTTCCCAATTGAGATACTTTACTTACAGATTAGTTGAGATATTATATCGCTGTCTTCTATTGCCAGTAAAATCTTGATTTTTTTATGTTTGAAATCTTTGAGGATTCGACCGGCCATCTTGTCGTTCGGCCACATGGTCTCTTTGAATAAGCCATTTTTCGCCAGTCTTTTATCGAATTTCTTCAAAACTTCAGTTTCGGCATTCTGGACGTCTTAGGTTCCTTTTGAGAGTTTTTGGGATGTTCAGCCTTCCTTTTATAGCCATAATTTGATATAGAAATAACACTTATGGAATTAAGCTTCTTCTTCGACAATGATGGCGTCCTTTCGAGCTTGGTGGCCGCTCCACCCAGTTTCCCCTCGTGACCCCACCGCCGGTTTGATCTAACTGTACTATGTCTATAGTACTCTATAAAACCCGATAAAAGTGTTTAAACGCTGCATTTCCTGTACAATTTTACTGTAATGTTGTCTTGTTAATTACTGCTTGTCATATAATGTTCAGTCTCTTTTAAAAACCGTTTATTTTAGTGATTTTAGTTTAATTTTTTTTTTGTTTTATTTTATTCTTAAAGGAGGAAATTATCAATTTGCCGAGAGTCTTCATCGCAAGCTTCGGTGGCGGAAGCGGTAAAGCGTGTGACTGCAAGATCACACCTGTGGGTTCGAGTGTCTGTGGAACTATGGAGGAAATCGAGACACGGACAAGGCAGAAGGAATGAAGAAAGAAAGAAGATATAATTGACAATATAAATTTTAAATATTTTCTCAAGCTGTTCAAGATGATAAATATATTTACAGTATTATTATTGAGGTTGAAGCTCTATAAAAGCAGCTTTCCTCTTCACTTACTATAGCTACGTGGTTTGCATTTATAAATGCAATCCCGCGGCTATTCAGTGCCGTGGTAAACTAAAGTACTATTAGCTGCGTAATGTATTTACGAAACACATTTAACAGCTGTCAATACTTTTGCATGAATTGAAAATTCGGTCTGTAATGACCCCCTAGTTAAAGACAGGTTCTCGTGTTAAATATTGTGGGACTCTTTCAACTAATTATCATATTCAATTTTTGAACGATACATGGGCGATTGTCAAGCTCGTATCCTCAGAAACCGAACGATGTTTTTTCAAGACATTAAACCTTATTATTTATGCAGTGTATTTTCTTCTTTTTCATTTTGTTCATTGCGATTGATGTAGCTTTTCCTCCTCGTCACTTACTACAGCTACGTGTGGTATGCATTTATAAATGCAACCCTGTCGCTATTCAGTGCCGTGGTATAACTAAAGTACTATAGCTACGTAATGCATTTACAAATACATTTAGCAACTGCATTCAGTAACACGACGTGAATTGACTTCAGTCTGTAATGAACCCCATAGTTAAAGAGAGGTTCTCGTTCTAAGTATTGTGGGATTCTTTCAACTAATTATCTATTCAAATTTTTGTGTTCTATAACGGCGTTCGATATTTAGCGGAAATATTCCATTGATTTTTATTCATTCTTAGGCTATAGTATTTCATCTAAAGCTGTCACTATGACTCAATAAGACGTGTAGTTTTAGCGAAATGTTTGAAAACATAAGGTAGTGAAATAAGGAGTTATCCTTGATAATTATTGTGGGACACTTCTGGGTAATTATTCTAACCATATCGAATTCAAAACTTCTCTTTGTAAAATATATTTCATTTTCACCAAAGTAAAAATGTTTAGGCTTCTAACAGGTAATAAAGTTAACCGCAATGGCACAACTTTATTTCATCTTGAGTCCCAAGAATGCAACGCTGTTTTATTTTTTGTCAAGATGTCTAACTTAATCTTATTGTGGGAACCTCCAACACCAAACTCTAAATAAACACTCCCGGCCCATTTTCAACAACCTCCAACACCTTCACTCGAAATAAACGCTCTGCATTCACGGTACTTTTTCAACTATCTCCAACACCTTCACTCGAAATAAACGCTCTTCATTCACGGTACTTTTTCAACTACCTCCAACACCTTCACTCGAAATAAACGCTCTACATTCACGGTACTTTTTCAACTATCTCCAACACCTTCACTCCACTATCCCAGCCATAATATATTAACAGGATTATAATATATTATTAGACTAACTAACTAACAAAACCCAACGAGTTAATACTCGTGAAAGGTTGTACTTCCAAGCCTCTACCAGTTACTTCAGGAGTACCCCAAGGCAGCATACTTGGGCCACTTTTATTTATTTGGTGCATCAATGATCTGCCTGATACAATATCTAAGGACACTTTAGTCTACCTGTTCGCTGATGACACAAAGCTACTTAGAATCATCCAATCACCATCTGAAAGTGACTATAGTATTGATGGCCACCTAATTTCAAAAACCGTATCTCAGAAAGATCTAGGCGTGTTAACCACGGCATGTTGTAAAACATGGACTGATAAAACATGGACTGATAAAACATGGACTGATAAAATATGAACTGGTAAAACATGGAGGGTTAGGATCTTTGTTGTTTTGGGGTTAGCGATTATTTGTTAATGTAGACATCTCATATATGATGTCTATACATGTCCATGTTTTATCAGTCCATGTTTTATCAGTCCATGTTTTATAACCAGTCCATGTTTTATCAGTCCATGTTTTACAACATGCCGTTAACCACCCCAGCTCTGAAATGGAACTTCATGTGTCACACGTTTGTACCAAAGCGCAGAAAATGCTGGGATTTCTGCATAGAAGTTCAGATCCTCGTTTCAGCATCGAAGCCAAACGCTCCTTATATTTAAGCTTAGTCCGTTCCCACCTGGGCTGTGTCAGTGAAGTGTGGTCTCCACTTTCTGGCAAGAATTTACGTCTGGTTGAAGGGATTCAAAGGCGCGCAACCAAGTTTATTCTCGCGGGTATCACAATCCATACCAAACCTACAAAGATGGACTTTTAACATTGAAACTTCTACCTATTTCCTATTGACATGAAATCAAAGACCTTGTTTTCTTTTTTAAATTGATTAATGGTTTCTATAATGTTGACATCTCTAACTTCATCAAGCCCAAAATATTGGTAAAAATGTCTGACGCACACTTAAAGTGAACTAAGTGCACGTATGTCGGACTTTAAAAAGTGAACTAAGTGCACGTATGTCTGACTTAAAGTGAACTAAGTGCACATATGTCTGACGCACACTTAAAGTGAACTAAGTACACATATGTCTGACGCTGTGACGCACATTTAAAGTGAACTAAGTGCACGTATTCCTGACGCACACTTAAAGTGAACTAAGTACACGTATGCCTGACGCTGACGCACATTTAAAGTGAACTAAGTGCACGTATGTCTGACGCACATTTAAAGTGAACTAAGTGCACGTATTCCTGACGCACACTTAAAGTGAACTAAGTGCACGTATTCCTGACGCACACTTAAAGTGAACTAAGTGCACGTATTCCTGACGCACATTTAAAGTGAACTAAGTGCACGTACACGTATTCCTGACGCACATTTAAAGTGAACTAAGTGCAAGTACACGTATTCCTGACGTACATTTAAAGTGAACTAAGTGCAAGTACACGTATTCCTGACGTACATTTAAAGTGAACTAAGTGCACGTATTCCTGACGCACATTTAAAGTGAACTAAGTGCAAGTACACGTATTCCTGACGTACATTTAAAGTGAACTAAGTGCAAGTACACGTATTCCTGACGTACATTTAAAGTGAACTATAAGTGCACGTATTCCTCACGCACATTTAAAGTGAACTAAGTGCAAGTACACGTATTCCTGACGCACATTTAAAGTGAACTAAGTGCACGTATTCCTGACGCACATTTAAAGTGAACTAAGTGCACGTATTCCTGACGCACACTTAAAATGAACTAAGTGCAAGTACACGTATTCCTGACGCACATTTAAAGTGAACTAAGTGCACGTATTCCTGACGCACACTTAAAGTGAACTAAGTACACGTATTCCTGACGCACATTTAAAGTGAACTAAGTACACGTATTCCTGACGCACATTTAAAGTGAACTAAGTGCACGTATTCCTGACGCACATTTAAAGTGAACTAAGTGCACATATGTCTGACGCACATTTAAAGTGAACTAAGTGCACGTATGCCTGAGTAGTTATATAGTATTTTTTTAATGTGTTTGGGCCTGGATCGAGCTCTTAGCCAATCAGAATGCGAGTAGCATTTGAATTGACCAATCAGAGCTCGATCCAGATTTTACGCACACTTAAAGTTATTAAACTTACCATTTGCGAATTGTAATCAATAAAGTGTTAATATGAATTACACTAATTTCTTCCTTTTCCGTAAAGTTCACGAACGAAGTCACTAGCCTAACCAACTGAGCTATCACGCCCTTTACACTATTTGAAATCGTTAAATACTATTTAAACTTACCAATATCTGAATTTTAATAAACAAAAGTACTCAGGACTCTTGATATGATCGTCCATGTATTAACAATTTTATTTATAATAATCAAATTGCATTACAGTACAAAACAAATTGGGTTATACATTAGTGTCTTGGTAATAACCTATGTATTATTCTTCCTCTATCTAGCGTTTTGCAACTTCACACATCACACCAGCTTTTGGAGCAATGGTTGGTTTAATCCAGCGGCTAAGGTGAAAATCGTTCGTTTTTTATTAAAGCACAAGACTTGGCAAGTAGATAGAGTTACTAATGCTGATGAATTTCTGATAGAGGCAATGCAGATTTCTTCCTGGTTGCCACAAAGTTCACTTTTAGCAAATATCACCTATATCATTAGAAAGTTCGCAAAAAACTATATGAAGGACATTCAAGCGGGTTGTACGATTTTCCAAGCTCGTTTTGAGTTACAGAAAGCTAAACGCACTAAAATCAAGCATTTTGCACATTTTTGAGCGTTAATAACTCAAAATAGGCTTAGAAAATCGCCCTACACGCGTGTTGTCCTTTAAAAAGTTTTTGGGGAACTTTCTAATGATATAGGGTGAGATTCGCTAAAAATATAAATTATATTATATAAATTATAAAATATAAATTATAATATAATATAATTTATATATATAATTATATATATAATTTATATTATATAAATTATAAAATTATAATATAATATAATTTAAATTATAATATAAATTATAATTATAATAAATTATAAATTATCAGCACTAGTAACTATATCTACTTGCCAAGTCTCGTGCTTTAATAAAAGAACGAACGATTGAGGCAAAATTTCGGGCTTAACCGCCGGGCTAGTTACCCTTTGCTCCATCTGAGCAGTCTGATTTTTGACCATTTTTAGCTTTTCAAAATAAGCTTAAAATATGAAAATATAGCCAAAATAATGCGCTGGAAAAATACAGCATAATTCGATCAATTCTGGACATCCAAAAAATGGCCAAAAGGTAAAGGGGTTAACTTTAACTTTTTGTCGATTTTCGACCATTTTTGAATTGTCTAAATAAGCGGAAAAAATGAACATTTAGCCTAAATAATGCCGTAGATATTAATATAGGAACAGAAACTAGCGTAAATTTAGTCATTTTTGGACATCGAACATTTTTTCGTCCCTTTTTGACTTTTTGTCCAAATTTCTCGGTTTTTGGCCCACTTTTTGGATGTCTAAAAATGACTAAATTTACGCTAGTTTCTGCTCATATTAATCTCTCTACGGCATTATTTAGGCTAAATTTTCAAGTGGACGAAGGAAAGTATAACTAACTAAGGGAGCTGTCATTAATTCCACCTGGGAGGGGCAGAAGGAAAACTGAAAATTCTTGTTAAAGTTTCGTGACCCAACTATATCTCCCTGGATAGTTTCATGACCAAACTATACATTTTGTTTTAGTCTCGTGGCCCAGCGCATCTTACATTTTCAATTTGCATTCATACCAACAACACAGGAGTGCTGGGAACTGAGGGTATAGTCTGCCATATAGAGCAAGGAAAACAATCAACTTTGTTTTCAGCCAGGTTTTCGCATTCCTGAACTCTTAGTCTCGAACCACTGAAATCCAAACTATGTACATACTTTCTGGGGGCAAGGGGTTCTCAAAACAACTTTTCTTTGGGTTTGATATGGATATTTCTTGGACATACATAGCGTATATCAATTGACAGTACCGAAAAAGATGGCGACTTGTACATTTAACCATAATTCCTTGCGCGCAGTAAACATTGAATCTCGTAGAAATAGCAGAGGATAGAGTTTCAAAAAGATCAAGTTTGGTAAAAAGGAAGCTTTTACGTATTTAGTTCATGTTTACAAGGTAAACAATGTTTAGCTGTTATTACAGGTGATTTAAGGTCGCAAAGCATTCTGGTAAAACGTACAGCCGCCATCTTTTTCGGTACCATCAATTCCTATGTACTAATCAAAACGGTTTCATGGCGCATCAAAGGTTTTCCAACTTTTGATTTATAGTTTCATGGTGCACTTATCCTTCTGCCCCCCTCCCCGGTGGAATTAATGACAGCTCCCTAATTGAATTGCTACAGGGTTTCAAAGGTACAGTTTGTTGAACTAGCTATCTTTAATCTTTCGTGGTCCAATTTGCGGGACGGCTTCGTGGACCTTTGGGTTTCGGCAGACGAACTCCAAATCCTGTCATTGCATTAAACAAACAAAAAGCAAATGTGAATAAACGTCAAGTTGGTGAAAGTGTGAATGCTCTTGGAGATACAACGGGAAGTGTAGGTTAA
Organism: Chrysogorgia sp. JL179-B06; assembly: GCA_035772405.1. Taxonomy (NCBI): domain Eukaryota; kingdom Metazoa; phylum Cnidaria; class Anthozoa; order Scleralcyonacea; family Chrysogorgiidae; genus Chrysogorgia; species Chrysogorgia sp. JL179-B06. Next base: position 3,897,270 of record JAYKKM010000450.1, on the reverse strand, counting down.
AACCAGTGAGCTCTCTGTATAATTGGAGGACAAAGTTCCGATTTTGTACGTCAGTTCCTCTGATCTCGAAAGAAGACTGGATCGAGCAACTATTGTTCAGAAAATGAAGCCGGAAGTCCGCCATTACTAAGGGGGACCAACTGAGGATCCTATGAGGTTTTTTGTTGGATTATGTGCTCTTACCATCGACAAAATAAAATAATTTTACTATAAAGAGGACCAGAAGACATTTTCAAATTACTGGGTAAAACGATTCATGGCCTACTAGTAATGACCTATTGATGGCCTACTAGTAATGACCTATTGATAGCCTACTAGTAAATAGTAATGACCTATTCATGGTCTACTAGTAATGGCCGCCGTTGGCTGTAATTATCCAGTGAGAGAAGCCAAATACGAGACGTCAAATTAGGTTCAAGATTTTATGCATTTAATGTTAACAAAGAAACTATATATTGGCCAAACACTAAACCTATTTTGCGAGCGTCACAGTTTGATTTGCTTGCAAACTCGGAGCTTCTAATAATCTCTCGTCAATTTACATTATGGAAATATGCAAGCTTCAAAATCAGCTCATCAGATACAATAGAAAGCTCGATCCAGTCCTATTTTTGAGATCAGTGGTAAGTTCAGTGCTCGAAATAACGTGCGACCGCTGATTTTCATGATTTGATCGCCAGAAATCAGTCACAAATTATTTTGGTCAAATTATTTCTACCAGTAAACTCATTTTCTTTTATCTTGTAAACGCTGTTTATATAATTTATGCACTAAAGTCAGTAAATGGCTTTAACAGGTGGTGCCTTAAAAAGGTGTTAAAAGGCCGCTTAGTTTTATTGGTTAAACAAGGAAATAAGAACTTGAAAATTATATTTCATTTGAGACCAAGTTGTTGCACTGGGGGGTTGCATACTTCAACTTTAAACAAAAGCCCTGGGATGGAAGTTGCTGTCAAAATGGCGGCAGCAGAAGTGACGATCGAACGTTCATGGCCTTGTATACTGATACAAAGTTATAGAACGAAAGAAGATTTTTGTTTTTAATGCACAAGTTGTGTAGTTTTACTGCAGGTGACAGAGACAATTTGTGGTGGTATAATGAATCAGTTGTCGAAGGTTTTCCCATAATATAGAACACAAACTACGGCTCCATTACAGGCCATATTGGAGTGACCACCGTGGTCACTCCAATATGGCCGCTACGCGCTAATTCCGGATTCAGTTACTGTTATGGAGCCGTAGTTTGTGTTCTATATTATGGAAAACCTTGGACAACCGATTCATTTTAGCATCTTAAAAGATCAGAGACAGATAGTCTCTGTCGCCTATAGTAAAACTATATAACGTGGCCCCAACAAGATGGCCGCCACAAGCTAATTCCGGCTTCATTTTCTGAACAATAGTTGCTCAATCCAGTCTTTATTTACAGATCAGTGGGATAGCTGTTGTGAGTGCTCTTTGGAGGAAAATTAGTCGAAACAAACTATTTAGTCCTCATGCGTGAAAGTAGAGTAGCTTCTTAGGCATAATACAAGATAGAAACACTCAGTGACGTCATTCACGCATTCGATCCAGTCTTTATTATTTAGAGCTCACTGGTTAAAGGATGAGTGTCCAGCTAATGCTTTGCGCGCTTGTGTTGTTGTTTTGATTTGGGAAACTGGCTTCCGACTCCTCGGTTTATTACGTTTTCTTGTTGTTTGGTTATCTTCTTACGACATAATAAGCTGTTAAAAGTCGTTTAAATAAGTTTGTAGCACTCTTCGTGCCGTCGTCTGTCAGCGTGTTCTATTCTCAACGGCTTCGATTACAACGGCCTTGTACAATACAACGTCTTACAGCAGTGAGCGTTCGTTTCTAGCGTAATATCTGTTCCTCTGCTCATAGAATATATGGAATATAAGGATCTTATACTATTGGCTTTGCCAGGAAACTGCGCGTCTTGAAGGAAACTTCAACGCATCAAACGGCAAACAACGAGCGACGGATGGGCCGTGAAATTGTGTTTTGAGACAGGTACCGAGTGTAATCAAATACTTATCAAAAATATGACAATAATAACTTACTACATTATCTCTGCTCTTACGAAAAACACAATTTGAGTAATTTACGGCAAGGATTGCTCAGATATCGAAGGATTGGTTTACTTGTGCAATTTCGTGGCCCAAGCTTGTGAGCGCGCAAAGCATTAGCTGGACACTCATCCTTTAAAACAGACAGATACTTTTGATATTTTTATTTTTTCTATTTCAACGAACCTATGTTATGAAGTGGAATATCTTTCATTTCAGGTTTCTTGCTCAGCGAAGAAATCTACAAGGTAAAGTGAAATATTAGCACGAAAGATCGTATTGTAGAGAGGAAGATCGTATTGTAGAGAGGAGGGCTGTTTAATATATAAAAACAGTAGAGTGCTGCTTAAGGCTAGTTTCACCAACAAAAATGGCGGCATATCGTTTTATTATATTTCTCACTCTTTTAGGTGAACGGAATACCAGGCTAGAAGCCCAATTGATAGGGGTTCCGAGGGCCTACGATTTAAGATCGTTATCCGAGAAGACCTGAAAGTCTTACCATTTGCTGATATTATTGCAAAGGCAGTACTTTCTCCTTAATTATTTTTAAGACCCTGAGTGGTGGTCCGACCGAGCATTTGAACCTGTGTCTCTCAACTCATAGGCGAGAAGCCCAATTGATAGGGGTTCCAATGTCCGAAAGTCTTACCATTTGGCACATTTGCTGGTATTATTGCGAAGGCAGCACTTTCTCCTTAATTATTTTTAAGACCCTGTGTCTCTCAACTCATAGACATGTGTGGTAACCACTCATGTAAGGCGACAGAAAAACCTTTAATTCAAGCAACACTTGTTTTGGGGGTTGGAGGAACAACAATCCGAGTGCTTACCATTTTGCCCAACGACAAAGATTTATTCTCAGGCTTTCCGGAATCTAGAATGATAAAAGAATCATAAGAATTATGCGTGGTTCATTCAAGATGGCCTGCACCGTGAAATATTTCCGGTGGAAGTTTGGGAACTGCTATATGAAAATTTCATCTCTTACCATGCTGTGTTTGGTTGTCACTTTGCACGATGTGTATATCGGGTATCTTTTTTGGCACTTCAGGTGAATGATCATCATCCTAAGGATTACAGGAAGTACATATTTAGTAGAGTTCACATATCTCTAAATAAAGACTGGGTCGAGCAACTATTGTTTGGATGCTGCGAAAAAATGAAGCCGGGAATATTTCGTGGCGGCCATCTTGAAGGGACCACGTTATATATTGTTACTGTAAAGATGGTAAAATGCTGACAGAGCCTGAAATAACGGCCGGCGATCCGCGGTTTTCCGACCAAATTCCAGTTTTTCCGACCAAATGCTGAATTGATCGGAAGTTTTGTCCGGACAAGTTTGAAAAAAAATCCAATCATTTTTTTCCCAAAAGATTGGGTCTGAGCTCAGCACAGTGAGTGACATCTATATTAGTCTTGTATAGAGTAGTAAACGCAAAGAATACGGGCTCAATAAACAAGATGGCGGCATTGAACTGAAAGGTGAGCACCACACTGATCTTTGTCTACGAGATGACATGCTGGAAAGTGCTTCTTGCCTTATTTTAGAATATAATTTTGTATATTAAAAGATGTTAAAATAATTTATGATAGTAAATACAAATATTTGTAATATTGCAAGTTTGCAACAATTCCTCAAAGTCAAAATATGTCATTTATAACTGCTTCGTTTTTCAAAAGTAAGTATTAAATATGATAAAAAAATAAGATATTCTTGCAATTTCATCTTTAAACTTTGTGTAAACTCTACAGCATAGAGTGATTTACTGCTTGACGGGATTTACTCAACGGAGGGGGTCAAACTAAAATCGGAAAAAAATTTCCGATCAAATTTGAAAATTTCCGATCAAATGTCATTTTGTTCGGAAATTGTGACCGGACAAATTTTGAAATTATTTCAGGCTCCGAATGCATCAGTTGTTGAAGGTTTTCCCGTAATTTAGAACACAAACTACGGCTCCATTACAATAATAATGAAGCCGGGATGTGGTCACTCATGGCCGCCATGCGCTAATTCTGGCTTCATATAGTTACTGTTATGGAGCCGTAGTTTGTGTTCTATATTATGGGAAAACCTTGGACAACTGATTCATTTTAGCATCTTAAAAGATCAGAGACAGATAGTCTCTGTCGCCTATAGTAAAACTATATAACGTGGTCCCAACAAGATGGCCGCAACGAGCTACTTCCGGCTTCATTTTCTGAACAATAGTTGCTCGATCCAGTCGTTATTTACAGATCAGTGAGTTATACGCAACAGGAAACAAATTCACAGCAGCAATGTAAATATTCGAGTTCCGTCCGTAACAAAAAAGAACAAGAAAGGTAACAACAAATCTGACCACACTAACCTCATTAAATGTGCTATCAGTTAAACATTTTCTATTAGCAATCTTGTGCCTGGAGCCAACGGATGCGTAAAGACCATCGTTCACATCTGCAACGAAAAGAAGGATTAGGTCGTAGGTTATAAAATAATTTATTGCAGAGCTTTTTACTAAACAAATCGAAAGTTTAGCAATAAGAATTTTTTAGAAATATTTCCCCACGGGTCCTATGGAAACACAATTGGCATCCTTTTCAGTATTCCCTTCGACTACAACCTGTACGAAAACTGGTGGAATGTCAAAGTCTATGAAGGAACCACCTTACCTATTATAGACCTTATCCATTATGTATATATAGTTTAAAACACAAGCAGATCCGATAAAACACTGCTGTTTTGAACGGCTTCATAAACGACTGCATCTAAATAACCATGATGTTTACCAACAATTTCAGTGATTCAAGCCATTTTGGCCGAGAAAATCGAAGGAAAAGTTTATGTAAATCAGGAGGAATCTTTATCACATATAAAGACACGATATGGTCATGATGGTGATGGTGATGATGGTGGTGGTAATGGTGATGATGATGGTGGTGGTGATGGTGGTGATGCTGGTGGTGGTGGTGCTGGTAATGATGGTGGTAATGATGGTGATGATGGTGGTGGTAATGATGGTGGTGGTGATGGTGGTGGTGGTGGTGATGGTGGTGATGATGATAGTGGTGATGATGGTGGTGATGGTGGTAGTGATGATGATGGTGGTGATGGTGGTAGTGATGATGATGGTGGTGATGGTGATAGTGGTGGTGATGATAGTGGTGATGGTGATGATGGTGGTGGTGATAGTGATGGAGATCATGATGGTGGTTGTGATGATTATGGCGGTGGTGATGATGATGGTGGTGAATGGTGATGATGGTGGTGGTGATGATGATGGTGGTGAATGGTGATGATGGTGGTGGTGATGGTGGTGGTGATGGTAGTAGTAGTGCTCGTCACTGACATATTCATGCGTCATAATGACTAAGGTCTATTATGATTTTCCCCTAGAGCCCTTACCTAATTTCATATTTTCTCCTAGGGTCCCCCTTACCTAATACCAAACACACTTACCAATGTCATTGAAGAACTTTTTCTCAAGCTCCTCATCGAGTTGTTGATCTTTCTGCCTCGGGTCGTCGCTTGGCAACACCTTCGCCCTTTGAAGCACATTCAAAGCTTTCACCTTTTCCAATGCTTTCACACCAGACCACGGACCACAAGATCTCGTCGTCACAGGCTTGGGTGAGGGAATTCCTGGCTTAACGGCAACCGTGCTCTGAACTAGGTCAATATTTGGTTTTGGAGAAAGTTTTGGTGATGCTTTTTTGGCAGTTTTCTCGGGCTGGTTGCGTGTCTGTGGCGGAGCAGTAGATTTCCAGTCAGGGTTTGAAGGTTTAACTAAACATTCAAAAAACATATCAATCTCAGGCTTCTCGCCACTTTTTCAAGTTTGGGAATTGAGCAGATTTTGTCTAAACAGGTGTGTTTAAAGTTCAGAGCTAAACTTTCTTTGTATTTCACTGTTAAATTAGTGTGCAATGACTTCGCGTGTCCCTGCTTTGACTTCATTTCCTGTGAATAGTAAATCAACTTTAGCAGGGAAAGGTATATGAAGATGAAATTTTCGAACGACAAGATATATTACATTTCTTCTTGGTAGAACCCAAAGATTACGAATATGTAAAATTCCCAAACCCCGAATAAGCATTTTCAGAAGTTTTAGTATGATGTTAACTCCGTGCATTTCTTCAAGTCTTACCTACAACGTTTTCGTATTGTTGATCGTTACTGACAGCAACAGCAGCATCCTTTCTTGTAGGCGAAGAGCACGACTGAAAATCTGTAATCAAAGGAAAAAATACGATATAGAATACTAATATAGACATGATTTGTAGAAGGTTTCACTTTTCAACTGAAGGGAACATTGAAGTGGTACTCCAGCAAAAAAGAAGTTTGTATGAAAGATCTTACTGACTTTAGTTTATTCCCAACGTTTCAGCATTCCTATCAATTTAGTTAAGAAGATATGGCTAGTTGAAGTTGAAAATTTGAGGATTTTGACGCCATATTGGTTTTGAAAATATGACGTCATTGAGTGATTTATTTAAAACATGACGTCATTTATCTGCAGGCAGTTGTTTTGATGGCGATCACATAGTGATAGCTTCTTTGGAGGAAAATTAGTCGAAATAAACTATTTAGTATTCTCTCATGTTCTCTCATCAACTCTCATGTTCTCTCGTCAACTCCCATGTTCTCTCATCAACTCTAATGTACTCTCGTCAACTCCCATGTTCTCTCATCAACTCTCATGTTCTCTCATCAACTCCCATGTTCTCTCATCAACTCGCATGTTCTCTCATCAACTCTCATGTTCTCTCATCAACTCTCATGTTCTCTCATCAACTCTCATGTTCTCTCATCAACTCTCATGTTCTCTCGTCAACTCTCATGTTCTCTCATCAACTCTCATGTTCTCTCATCAACTCTCATGTTCTCTCATCAACTCTCATGTTCTCTCATCAACTCTCATGTTCTCTCATCAATTCTCATGTTCTCTCGTCAACTCTCATGTTCTCTCATCAACTCCCATGTTCTCTCATCAACTCTCATGTTCTCTCATCAATTCTCATGTTCTCTCATCAACTCTCATGTTCTCTCATCAACTCCCATGTTCTCTCATCAATTCTCATGTTCTCTCGTCAACTCTCATGTTCTCTCATCAACTCTCATGTTCTCTCATCAACTCTCATGTTCTCTCATCAATTCTCATGTTCTCTCATCAACTCTCATGTTCTCTCATCAACTCCCATGTTCTCTCATCAATTCTCATGTTCTCTCGTCAACTCTCATGTTCTCTCATCAACTCTCATGTTCTCTCGTCAACTCTCATGTTCTCTCGTCAACTCTCATGTTCTCTCATCAATCCCATGTTCTCTCATCAACTCTCATGTTCTCTCATCAACTCCCATGTTCTCTCATCAACTCTCATGTTCTCTCAAATATAGGACTCTTTGGACTACCATAATGTATCTTCACAAACCTCTGGGTGAGACAACGTGATCGGATGTATCAGAAGTGTCAGCTGGGCTCCGTGATCTCAAAGATACAACATAGTCTTCATATGAGCTTTGTTTCACCACAGAAGAACCGATGAACATTTTTTGTGATACGCCACCTCCGTCTGCTGTTTTATTGAAAGAATCCTTTCCTCGTTCTTTCTGTGAAAGTTTTTTCGATAGCAACGCCGTCGCAACCGGTCCATTGCCTGGAGTTCTGGACGCCGTATTCCCCTGAGACCTCTGGGAATTACCATCGTCAGAAAGGTCGATCAAATCAAACGCGACATTCGCATAGGTGTCACTCGAAGACTGCTGCGTGATCTGACTGTGGCGTTTTTTATCTGTCGGCGTCGCCGGTCCTGCTCCAGGTGATATTTTTCGACCTGCCACCATTTCTGCTGGACCAAGTGCAGAAGATTTGTCATTTCTGTTTGTCGCTTTGTTTGCGGGCAATTCCAAAACAGCCGGGGATTTTGGACTGGGCGATCGTTCGGAGTCAGTATCGTCATTAACAGACACATTTTCGTACAGGTGTTTCTCCATTGCTTCTTCCATTGGTAAATTGAGATGCATTCTAAATAAGGAACACATGGCTCTGCACAAAAACTCGTACTGGCCCTAAGCAAAAAGAGATAACATGTTTTACCTCAATCATCATTACCTCAATTACCTCAACCATCACCACAACACTACTACCATCACCTCAATCATCATCATCCTTTACCACATTACCATCACTACCGCAATTACCACCATCAACACAACAATCATCACCATCACTAGATTACCACCACTAACACCACAAATATTATCATCACCATCACTAGATTACCACCATTATCACCATCAACACCACAATCATCATCATTAGATTACAACCACTACAGCCATTACCACCATAAATACCACAATCATCACCATCACTAGATTACCACCATTACCACCATCAACACCACAATCATCATCACCATCAATAGATTACCACCACAATTATTATCAACACCATCACTAGATAACCACCATCAACACCACAATCGTCACTAGATTACCACCATCAACACCACCACCACATTATCATCACCATTGTTATCTTATACAAACATACTTTCGTTTGAACCATAGCTGCCCGTTGTTTTCTTAAGTTTTCCACAATTTGATACGGATCTATTTCATTCGCTCTCTAGAAAGTACAGTAGACAATATTGAAAATGGAAGATTTGAAAACTAAAGACATAAATTAGTTTTAAAAAAAAATGGTTGATACACGTTTCGTCCACCTCAACCAATAGAAATTGCAATAAGTTATATTATTATAAAATAACCAATTAAAAACGCACGCGCTGATTGGCTGAAAGCCATGTTTTCCATCAAGTTATAGAAACACTACAAAATTATTTGTTTACAAAACATTCAGAACAAAAGAGAAAATAATAACAAGAAAATACAACAAGAATACAAAAAAAGTAGTTACCCAATCGGACGGGGCGCGAACGGGACGCGAGTACCCATGCGAGGCACCTCTCCGACAATATTCTCTGACAGTAGTTACCCATTCGCGTCCCTGTGACAGGGACAGTCCCTTGCGATTGACACAGGTCATATCCACGTCAAATACAGAGAGCAAAAGTGCTGAGTAATGGCGGGAAAGGAAACTCTTAAATATAGTTACACTGGAGAAACTACTAGGTGGAGCTACTTTACAAACACTGTTCCACAACTTTGCAACGCGGTTAAAGTAAGAGGCCTGATACGTATACTAGTTTTACAAGATGGGGTTTTTAGCATGAGAGTAGGATTAAGACTAAGTCGTGCCCACTGCCATTTCTCGTTCTCCCAAACTTTCACTCGTGTTTCTATAACTCTATGGAAACATGGAATATGTTTTCTATTTCTTCAATGTCTCACCCCTTGTTTTAGCAGTTCACGAGTGTAATCCAAAGCACAAATTGTCCCAGTTCGTCCACAACCAGCACTACAAAATTTAAGTGAAATTGAAAGTGAAATTTGAAAGTGAAAGTTAGTTGTGAAGTTCGTTATAATTATTATTTGGCAACAAACTCGAGAAACGTCCGGTAAAAAGTGTTATAAACGATATTATAAACGTCTGGTAAAAAGTATGTTATATCACGGTACCTGCAATGGAAAATAATCGGAGTGCTATCTTCTAGCTGGTATTCTCGAACTAATTTGATTAAGTCAATCAATGGTGTGGCAGTGCGCGGAACACCATGATCAGGCCATGCTGTGTAGTGGAACTGCGTCAGCGTAAGTTCCTCCTAAAAAGAAACACCAAGAAAAATATGGTGAACGGCTGTGGCTTTGTGTGGCGACAATGGTGTGTTTCTGCGCTTGGGCTGGGCTTTGGTTATCTCGATCCTTTACCATTTCTGATCATATGAGTCAAGGTTTAGGATTCAGTATTTGCTGTAGTGTTTTTGTAGTAACTTTAACAGCAAAAAAGTCCATGAAGATGAAATTTTCGGTTGACAAGATATATTATGATTTTGCTCAGGAAGACCCAAATATTACGACTATGTAAAATGCCCAACTTTAACTTTTAGTTCTTTTTTACATATTTTCTTCCTCACTTTTTCATTTTTATTTACTTACTCCTCCTTTCTCCGCAACTAGTGTTCGTATTGTGAAATCAAGACCAACTGCAACGCACTTTTTCTAAAACAAATACAGGAAATGATTTAAAAATATAATCAAAAAGTATATCCACTGTTGTAATTTCACGAAAATTAACTAAATATGTTTGGGTACATGCATTATTTTACTTTGTGTTTTACTCTGTGACAAACACACTATTTCGCTACTACACCAACCTTTTAGAGTATTTGACGATGTTAAAACTTACTTCCAAACACTTACTGGCATGAATATCTGGACATGACCTTCTTTTTCAAAGCTATTAACAAACTTACGAAAATCAACCCCCGTAACTCTACGTGTTCCCTGTACACCTAAACGATTAACAAGAACCTCCTCGACAGCAAACCTTCTACATTTCCGTCCGCGAAGATGTAAAACACTAACTTTTCAGTGGTCCTTTTTTGTAAGAGCGTACAGAACGTGGAACGTCCTACCGATTGACATGAGGTGTCACTCTGGTGGAGTTCAAACGACACCTGCTGCTTTACGACACGGCAGCAGTGGACTGGCCCTATGAAGCGGACGACCCCAGGACAATGGAGAACAGTGTGCCCAAAGTGTGTCTCAGCCCGAAGTTTGGCTGGTGCTTTCTGCTGCTGTGGTTGACCTCTGCAAGATATTCTTACTGATCTGGGGCTGCTATAATTGGCGTATACTGTTGCTGCCATCCTGTCACTTTCTACTGACGTTGTTTTCGTTATTGTTCTTGTAATTTACCAGTGGCAAATCCAATAAAATAAAAATAAAAGCTATAGGAGGAAATAAAGACTTACTGTTTTCACTTGAATTCCACCGAAGACAAGTTTTTCTTCGTTGTTTTCACACCAGTAACGTTGGCATTTTCTCTAGAGAAAAAAATAGCCACAGATGTAATAACCTGCGTGCAGATTCTATATCATTCTGGATTATAGAGTGTGCACGCAGGCTACAGATGTAAGCAATAAATAAGCAATAATAATACAAATAAGCTTCTGGTAATAAACCACCGTCATCAAAATGGTGATGGTGGTTTATTGATACCAGAAACTTATTTGCATCTTGTTAATATAGATAACGTCATCATCGGTTCTATGAGGGTAGGGATCCTAAATTTACAACGAAGACACTAGATTGGAGTGTCAAAACGTTGGGTCATGCACAGTAACTTTTAAAGTAGCGTTCAGTAACTTTTAAAGTTACGTTCAAAAAACTTTTTAAAGCCAGAGTAGCGTCAAACTATGTCTGATTTATCACCTGGTTGCGTTGGGAAATTACTTGTTAAGAATATACACGACTGTAAGCAATATGAACATACCTTGCCATTCTCTGTTTCACGGCAGAGCATAACAACAACCTTAACACATTATAAAACAACAAAACGTTATTGGTGTCTGTCTATACCACTGCTATATATGGTTGAATTTCATTAGATTTTGATGTTACATGCATTCCAAGTGTTCTGTGTTTCGAAATGTCAGATGATTTGTCGCATACCTTTACTTTATACGTCCATAGCATTCGCCAAAAGTCGTTAACAGTGTTTGGTAAAGGCCCTTGCGAGGCAACATATACCGCCTCGTCATTCACTCCCTGAAATTAGACATTTTTACATTGATACAATATTTAATAGTGCCTATATAACGACAAAACATTCTATTATTTTATTATTTTGGAAGAACTTTTAAAATAATATAATTGTTAGAACTTCTTTCGAAAATTTTCGTTTCTTCACTTTGTTTTTGATATATTTCAGTTTGTTTGATATTTCAGTCAGACTTCCCAATTGCATTGCTGCGCACTGGGAAAAGGATTTTCCATGAGATGTAGCTGTAAACAGCTTGTATAGCAATTGTTTTTTGGTTTTTTTATCAATTTTATTAGATATTAATGTAATTACAAAAAAATACCCAAACGGAAAGAGCGCAAACGGGATTCGAGGACCCATGCGAGGCGCCTTCCTGTTGAAATTAAAAATAGATGTATAAGAATTACAAGCAAAAAATCAATACATAAAGTCATAGACCAACTGCTCGCGGAATTCACGATGCACCAACACACACGCGCAGCCCCAACCCCTTTCTTCCAAGCTCCAATGAAAGAACAAAATGAATAAAACTGAGTGGAAGAACGAGGTTGAAGCTGCGCACATGCAACGATGCTCCGTGAAATCTAAGCAGTTGGTACATTAGAAAACTACTCTCAGTGACAGGAGCAGTAACGGTATAATGACCATGTACAAGTTATATCAACGTCAAAAATAGATGTCAGTAATGATAAATAAGTATCGAGTAAAAATCTTTTGAATGTTGCAAGACTGCAGAGACTATTGGGTGGTGCTATTTTACAAACAGAATTCCAGAGACGAACAATTCAGTTAAAGTAGGAGGCTTGGAAAGTACTAGTTTTACAGGATGGTGCTTTAAGCATAAGCGTAGGATTTTTACAGATGCAAGAGAGAGAGCAGCCTCTTTAGAGCCAGCAGCCGCTCCTTGTATGATATTCCCTCTATGTTGGATTTAAGGATCCATCTTGCTGTTAACATTAAGTGGAGTTGTTATAAAACGTAGAATTTAACAGCAAGAAACTCTACCTTGATCAAGTTTGCATTGATATAATCTGATCCTTCAGCAGCAGTACTGGGGAGTTTAACTCGAGTACAATCAACTAAAATAACAAGAAATGGAAATCAATGCAGCTGCAACTCCACGCATCATTGGGCTAAAGCTTCCAGTGCCTCTTACATGCCATATTGCACATAATAAATGTAAAATGTAGTTCCTCAGACATGTGCATCCTTTCACTTGCTTTTATTCCTTAATTCTCCTAACTTTACCTATAATTTCCCTTTCATCAGTGCCATCCACTCTATCTATTTTTAAAGCTATTAATGATTATGACTTATTTATAGTCTATCATGCAGGATAAGGTTGCCTTATTTATCCAAGCCAGAGGCTCATATTTGAAGCGTTCGACTATTCAATTTATCAGGTGCGAAATAGGTGCGAAATAGGTGCGAAATAGGTGCGAAATAGGTGCGAAATAGGTGCGAGATAGGTGCGAGATAGGTGCGAGATAGGTGCGAGATAGGTGCGAAATAGGTGCGAAATAGGTGCGAAATAGGTGCGAAATAGGTGCGAAATAGGTGCGAAATAGGTGCGAGATAGGTGCGAGATAGGTGCGAGATAGGTGCAAGATAGGTGCGAGATAGGTGCGAAATAGGTGAGAGATAGGTGCGAGATAGGTGCGAGATAGGTGCGAGATAGGTGCGAGATAGGTGCGAAATAGGTGCGAAATAGGTGCGAAATAGGTGCGAGATAGGTGCGAGATAGGTGCGAAATAGGTGCGAGATAGGTGCGAAATAGGTGCGAAATAGGTGCGAAATAGGTGCGAAATAGGTGCGAAATAGGTGCGAAATAGGTGCGAAATAGGTGCGAGATAGGTGCGAGATAGGTGCGAGATAGGTGCGAGATAGGTGCGAGATAGGTGCGAGATAGGTGCGAGATAGGTGCGAGATAGGTGCGAAATAGGTGCGAAATAGGTGCGAAATAGGTGCGAGATAGGTGCGAGATAGGTGCGAGATAGGTGCGAGATAGGTGCGAGATAGGTGCGAGATAGGTGCGAGATAGGTGCGAGATAGGTGCGAGATAGGTGCGAGATAGGTGCGAAATAGGTGCGAAATAGGTGCGAGATAGGTGCGAGATAGGTGCGAGATAGGTGCGAGATAGGTGCGAGATAGGTGCGAGATAGGTGCGAGATAGGTGCGAGATAGGTGCGAGATAGGTGCGAGATAATGTAGGTGCGAGATAGGTGCGAGAGAGGTGCGAGAGAGGTGCCAGACAGGTGCGAAATAGGTGCGAAATAGGTGCGAGATAGGTGCGAAATAGGTGCGAAATAGGTGCGAAATAGGAGCGAAATAGGAGCGAAATAGGTGCGAAATAGGTGCGAAATAGGTGCGAGATAGGTGCGAGATAGGTGCGAGATAGGTGCGAGATAGGTGCGAGATAGGTGCGAGATAGGTGCGAGATAGGTGCGAGATAGGTGCGAGATAGGTGCGAGATAGGTGCGAGATAGGTGCGAGATAGGTGCGAGATAGGTGCGAGATAGGTGCGAGATAGGTGCGAGATAGGTGCGAGATAGGTGCGAGATAGGTGCGAGATAGGTGCGACATAGGTGCGAAATAGGTGCGAAATAGGTGCGAAATAGGTGCGAAATAGGTGCGAAATAGGTGCGAGATAGGTGCGAGATAGGTGCGAGATAGGTGCGAAATAGGTGCGAAATAGGTGCGAAATAGGTGCGAAATAGGTGCGAGATAGGTGCGAGATAGGTGCGAGATAGGTGCGAGATAGGTGCGAGATAGGTGCGAAATAGGTGCGAGATAGGTGCGAGATAGGTGCGAGATAGGTGCGAGATAGGTGCGAGATAGGTGCGAAATAGGTGCGAAATAGGTGCGAAATAGGTGCGAAATAGGTGCGAGATAGGTGCGAGATAGGTGCGAAATAGGTGCGAGATAGGTGCGAGATAGGTGCGAGATAGGTGCGAGATAGGTGCGAGATAGGTGCGAAATAGGTGCGAGATAGGTGCGAGATAGGTGCGAGATAGGTGCGAAATAGGTGCGAAATAGGTGCGACATAGGTGCGAGATAGGTGCGAGATAGGTGCGAGATAGGTGCGAGATAGGTGCGAGATAGGTGCGAGATAGGTGCGAGATAGGTGCGAGATAGGTGCGAGATAGGTGCGAGATAGGTGCGAGATAGGTGCGAGATAGGTGCGAGATAGGTGCGAGATAGGTGCGAGATAGGTGCGAGATTGGTGGTGCAAAAAATTGTTTTACGAAAAATTGTTTTAAGAGTTTTTTCAGATAAAATAAACTTAATATTCGATTCATTTTCACTTTAAATTAAATATCTATGCCATCCTATCTGTCCATGCAGTCTATCCGAATCAATTCAGCTGTTATCCACTCACATTGTGAACTTTTATTAATATTAGTTAATTATTATTAACTTCTTTATTAACTTCTTATTAACCGAGAGTGCGGTTACGGGAGAATTACGGGAAAATATCAGACCGAGGTCTTGACAGTACGGACCGAGCCCGTACATAAAAGACCGAGGTCTGATATTTTCCCGTAATGACCAAGCGGTCGAGGTTAATAAGAGGTTTATTATATGGCATGGCTTTTTTAAACAACATACTTTACATACGTTTTGAGTGAGAGAATCGTCATTTTCAATGTTCTTCTATTGCTTTCATGATAGTAAGACTCTCTTTTAGATTGTTCATCGTCCGATTCGTACATGATTTAGTGCTTAATTTACTAAATTCGTTCAATTTTTGCTGCTTTTTCAAAGTTTCCTATCGTTGTTCGCTCCTTTGTAAACAAAATGGTTGACAAAATCCGTAATCCGGCACGTGACGTGTCTCAGCCAATCAGAGCACGCAATTTCAGCGGAAGTAGCTTGTGCCATATAATAATAATTATTAATTATCTGTTCTACAACTTTCAATATTCTGCACTAAAATGCATCTCCTCTTTGCCTCAGTGCTGTCAACGAAGCGAGCGCGATCGCGCTCCCAGCCAGGGCGCTTATATATATATAATCACCATATATAATGATCACCAAGGGTAAACTGATTTTTAAAACAACTTCTCCCAACTAGTACTATAAGAAATGTTAGGAGACAAATAAGGAGAATTTGTATGTTGATACTGGGGAGTGCAATAACAGACATGGAAGTACACTTACATGGTAAAATATCCTTAAACCGATTCTTCACCTTATTGAAGGCATATTCCCCAGATTCAGTTGAGTAGGTCTTTGTTCCCTTGTACTTTGCTGAGGTCTGTCTCAGTTTCTACACAAAAAATGGGGCTGTTTTTATGGTGGTTACATTCTTAACAACTACAACTATTAGAAGTGTGAAGTTGATTATCTCGGTTGTTGTAGTCTTGAAAAAGACTATTGTTGGTGAGTGACGTTTCGACGGCGTCAGTGGTTGTCATTTTCAGAGTCACGTAAAGTGTGTTTGTCAAGTTTGCCTACATATATGTCTGTACTTCATTATGTCATTGTTTGTTTGTGTCATTATTAATGTGAGTGGGTGTAATTGCATCATGCATTAAGCGTGGGCCTACAACTTTTATGGCAAGATGTGCCTGCTCCAGCTACATTGCTTCACCAATTGTTAACCAATTTTTAGCTTTGGATCAACTTAAATGGTTATCATTTTATACAAGAAATGTCTAATAAGATCTCAATCTTCGGTTGGCATGATATAATTAAGAAATAATTAATAAAGTAAATGGTTTGAACCCAGGGAGTCACACTAGATATGTGAAGTTGATCGTCCAGGTTGTTGTAGTCTTGAGAAAGACTATTGTTGGTGACTGACATTTCAACAGCCTCAGGTCATCTCGACTATAAAGATGACCGCCGCTGAGGCCATTGAAACATCAGTCACTAACAATAGTCTTTCTCAAGACTACAACAACCTGAACGATCAACTTCACACTTCGACACAATGATAACTTGATTGTGATTCAGTTAACATAATACTATACACATTGTAGATTTGTATGCAGTTGTGACATATCTGTTTCAGCACAGTTAAGAATGAGTAGATAGAATAACTTTATTTAACCACGCTGACCCCGTCAACCGAAGCTGATTTCCACAGGGGGCGTGTAAAAAAATAGGAATACAATAGTTAATGTTATTTACAAAATATGAGGCACAGTTATGGTGTCCAACAAGCAACATAGCAATATTCAAAATATTTACAAAATATGAGATATAGAAAAAGTAATAAAATTTATGAATAAGTAACTATTTACAGTAATACAATGTTTGTTTTTGTCACGATTGAAAAATGTGAGTAGCAATTTGCTTTTTAAAACAAGAAAGGGATTTACTCTCCCTGATTTCGTTTGGAATA
This sequence comes from Chrysogorgia sp. JL179-B06, assembly GCA_035772405.1. Classification (NCBI taxonomy): domain Eukaryota; kingdom Metazoa; phylum Cnidaria; class Anthozoa; order Scleralcyonacea; family Chrysogorgiidae; genus Chrysogorgia; species Chrysogorgia sp. JL179-B06. Next base: position 3,880,197 of record JAYKKM010000450.1, on the reverse strand, counting down.
GAGTTCCATAGGTGAGCACCGTCATACATGAAACTGTTTTTCATATTGTTGGTGCGTGGTTGTGGTAAACAAAGACTACTTGAAATGTCCCGAAGTTGATAGTTTGTCACCTCACTTTTATAAGTAAAAAGGTCAGTGAGTGACTCGGGACCCATTTTGTTTAAAATTTTATACATCATTTTTGCTTTTACCCTTTTTCTCATCATTTTAAGTGGCTCCCAGCCCAGGGCATGTAAAGCAATAGAATGATCTATATCATTGCTCATGTTTGTGATAATTCGAGCAGCTCTATTTTGTAGTTTTTGAAGTCTTTTTGATTGTGTTTCGCCAAACACATCCCACACTTCACAACAATAATCGAAGTATGGGCGAACGATAGCATTATATATGGAGATAAGTGTATCTTCATCAACAAAAGGTTTGACACGACGGAGGGCAGAGATTCCTGCTGTTATTTTTTTGCAAATATTTTCAGTATTACTCTTCCAAGATAAATGCTGGTCAATTGTTATTCCAAGCGTTTTGCATTCATAAACTTGTTTAATTGGTTTATTTTCAATGACAATATTTGGGGGAGCATTTAAAGTACTTTTTATCTTTGGATTCTGATTCTAAGCAATAAATATTGATGCTTTGCTGGTAATCCTTCATATTCAGAAGACAAAGGTTTGGTGGCCATGTTGGTGCCACAAACAAAAGAAGTTTATGATATTCAGGAAATATAAGTTGAAATCAAATGAGGCCAAATTGCTACTGTTATGATAAATTTAATAAAATAGATATGATATTCTTTTGTTCAAGATGTTCTTATATTATGATATTCCAAAACATGGCCATAACATGCTAACCATCAATATCAACCTTCCGCAAGGCACTGTTACACTATGCAACTTGTCATGCAACAGCTGCTTCTGTTGTATTGCAGGCCTTGCACAAGACTGGAGTATGTCAGACATAGTTTGATGCTAACTCTTGCTTTGAAAAGTTTATTGAACATAACTTAAAAAGTTACTGTCCATTACCCAACGTTTTGACACTCCAATCTAGACATAGTTTTACGCTACTCTGGCTTTAAAAAGTTTTTTAGTATCTAGTGTCTTCATTTAGTGTCTTCATTTAGTGTCTTCATCAGAGGTGATTGTTGTAAAGTTAGGATCCCTATTTATACCCTCATAGAATCGATGATGACATTATCTATTAACAAGATGCAAATAAGCTTCTGGTAATAAACCACCGTCATCATGATTCAATGGGGCGTGATGAAGACATTAGATTGGCGTGTCTTAAACATTGGGTCATGGACAGTAAAAGTTACAGTCAAAAAACTTTTTAAAGCCAGAGTAGCATCAATCTATGTCTCATTTATCATCTGGTTGTATTGGGAAATTATTTAGTGGAGTATGTGTTACACCAGTATGTGTTACACCTTGCCATCTTTGTGTTCGCATGTGTACAGAGTTGCCAAACAAATTGCAGGTGTTACATGTTGAAAAAAGTTGCTGCAATCATTGCAGAAAGTAGCACTCGGTTCTACTTCCTGCAACAATTGTGGCAACTTGTGTCGCAACAATTTTTGCCGTTGCAAGGCATGTTACACTTTGCAATGTTCAAGCATCTTGTTTCACAATGCCGTTGCAAGTCTAGTTGCTCAAAATATTGCAGTGTAACAACACCTTTACTAGCTGAACTGTTCATTTGTCTAAGATCGTACACAAGATGAGCAACTATGGCTCATCTATCAAGTGATCAAGTTCTTTTAGCATTCTTCTGACCGCAGAGTTAGAGTCCCAAATCGCGTGACCAGCGGCAGCTATTTTCGGTTTCGATAATCGACACATTATATTGTGTTATCGAATTGAAAGTGTCAAATATGGTCATTAGTGTCTTTACAAGTAAAATATAGAACAAAGCTAATTTGAATAAGCTGACTGAATCGAATATAAACAAGGTTTTGGATTGTATTTTTGAATTTAAAAGCCCAAAATTTCTTAGTATGACACAACCGGTAGACGTTATTTACGAAAATTACCATAACCTTTTGCCTTAGAAATTAATAAATGAATGAAATCCCAAGGTAGGTTTGCGTTGGTCGAATAACCTACACTGGCATTCGTAAGTTAACTTAATATTTCACTTGGACTTTCTGCACTATTCCTCAACAACATCCGCCGTACCTGAAACTCGCGAGTGAAACCACATTGGCCATTGTTGTCCTTTTGCTGCAGCGCATCTACTTTCTTCAAAAACTGTTTGAAAATAGCTTCCACGGTTGCCATCTTAAAGAGGTTTAGGCCAAGCTAAGGCATGTTTAGAACCAATGCAATTGCACTCAAATCAATGTTGCTTTCGTTGTCGTTTCGAGAACATTTATTTTGAAATATGTTCACAATGCCTTTTGAGGAAGTATTAAGTGTACAAATTGAAACAATGATAAAATATGATAAATTATGCAAACATGCAGATAATTATCATTAATAGTATTGCCATAAACAATTATACAAGTGGCCGCTCGTTGGCGGTCTTAACGCATCTTTTCTGCAACGTGATGTGTTCCTCAGCGATCTTTATAACAAACGGCAGAGCTAAAAACACTTAAAACAGTCAGCCTATCAGCTTTGAAAATATAACTCTTTTTAATAGTCTTGTTTGTAAATAATACGTTGAGTTGACGCGACAGAGAGAAACACGGAGTTAGTTCATGTATCGCGTATTAATTTAATAAAATTTTCAGCAAGTAATAATGGTCTACTATTTAAATTCCTCGTAATGTTTTTGTTTTGATCGTTTGCCCGCTTGTGCCGCCATCTTGTATTTCCAATAGCGACGGGCGGTCAGGTGACAGCTCCCTTTAGCCAATCAGAGCTCTGGAAACTCGAGCGGGGGAACGTTATATATACGGCATATAATTTATATATATATATATATATATATAATTTATATAAAAAGTAGAGTGCTGCGTAGACAGTGTTTTGAATATATAGCAAAGTGAAAAGGTGGTAAACTGCCAAGAATTTAGTGACGAGATACTGACGTTTCGAGCGGAGCCCTTCATCAGAGTAAGTCTTACTCTGATGAAGGGCTCCGCTCGAAACGTCAGTATCTCGTCACTAAATTCTTGGCAGTTTACCACCTTTTCACTTTGCTATATAATTTATATATAATATGTAAAATGGTAGGTCATCTCCTTATAAGGAAATAAAAATTTTCAGAGTTGAAATCGAGCAAAATGGTTTTGTTCTCTGTATTTGTTATATATAAGATTAATCTACATTTGTGATTATTCTATTCTACTATGCAATTACGGTAAATACATGTACGTACCCCAAATATGTTATACAACTATTTTATCTTTTATATGTTCAGCTGCATTTTTATGTAACTGTTCAACTTACATCTGTTTAATATTACACATGTTCATGAACTACAGTAGCTGGTTGGGGCAGACGTGAGACATCTGTAAATGTGCCAGGGGCAGATGAAGCAATGGTCCAGCAAGTTCATTGTGAGCTTCATCCTACCTCCACTGCAAGTTTGACTTCAATAAGCCCCACCGCTTATTTTTGCAATTTTGCACAATATCACGACTGCCTTGGATATTGAGGCAGCACTTCCCTTGCGATAGTAACTTCTAGTTTATGACTAATTTAGGAATGGTAATTTACAGTTCTTGAGATATTTAGACTGTTGTGATATGAATATATCATTACCAAAAATCTAACAATGGCGTAATTGCCTTTAATTAAAGAGAAAAAGAGTTCTTAGAAGAACTGTTTAAAGTGCAAATGAATCGAAAATTAAGTTTATCTTATTTGAAAAACCTCTTAAAACAATGACGAATAACAACTTACAGCTCTTCCATATTCCACTCAGTTCTTGAGATATTTAGACTTTGATATTTAAATGAGCTGATCTATGACGTAAGCAGGTTGTACATGTATATCTTTCCAATATTATTAAAATAAATCAGTCAAAACTTTGTAATTGCTACAGCTCATGAAACAAAACATTAAAGACAAGCTTCAAGTGATTTCTGTCAATAATCTTTAAGATATATACACGATTTTCCAATGTTGTGTACAACTTGCTACGTTATAGATTATCTCATTTGAATATCACATAAGTCTAAATATCTCAAGAACTGAGTGAAATATGGAAGAGCTGTAAGTTGTTATTCCTCATTGTTTTAAGAGTTTTTTCATTTTACGATTCATTTGTACTTTAAAGATTTGTGAAAAAATAGGCTTAAAAATAGGTCTTTATATATAAGTAGTTTCAGAACGTTCTAAGATCATTACCAACCACCATGGTATATCTGTACTTTATCTCAATTTAGGTTGCCAAACAGCTAATTCGTTATATCAACTCTTCATGTGACGTCAATGTTCCAATATTATGGTTCAGCTAAGTGTAGCTATGACATCATTATTCCAATATCGTGTTGCTAGCTTGCTGTTGCCAGCTTGTTTACGGCGAAAGAAAATGGGAAAATCATGGTGGGTTCTTCGCAAAGATTCGCAAACGTAACAGAAAACGATTTGAAGAAACTATTAGATGACAAGGAGGCATGAGTGAACACAAAACGAGCTACGAAGACAGCTCTGGGAATCTTCTACGACTATTTGAAACTTGAAAGCACTTTGAAATATAGTCGAAGAAAAAAGTAGCCGCTCGGTGAAGTCGAATATGGGTCTAACAATAAGCAACGACCTAAAGTGGAATGAGCATATATTAACTAATTTTATCAATTTTATCAAGTGAACAAACGATTTTATTTCATTGTTCAACTCAAACGTGCAAAAGTACCAGCTTCTGACATAATTATACCTTTTATTGCACCTGTATCAGGCAAGTCCTGGAATATTGCTGTCAAGTCTACCACTATGGGTTACCAAACTATCTCTCAAATGCTGTTGAACGAGTTCAAAAACGAGTTATGTCTCTTATTTGACCCCCATGTAAACTACGACGATAGCCTAATTCTCGGTGGTATATTGACAAGCTCAGTACTAAACGCGAGGAAGCATGTAAGAAACTTTTCAGTGAAATAATGAACAAACCTGATCACAAATTGGCTCATGTTTTACCACCAAAACAGGAGACGCATAATAACTTAAGACAATCTCGCGTTTTTGCTAATTACATCACGAATACAAACAGATTTTTAAACACTTTTATTCCTTCGTCTGTTAAATTTTTTAATCTAAATCGTAAATAGTTCTATATTATAATAATTATAATAATTACATTTAAACTGGATTGCAAACTTGCACGCAATTCAGCTTTTTAGCTGCAATGTGTATTTTTAATAAACTATCTATCTATCTCTATCTATCTATTTCGACGGTTAAGCTCGCTACTTGAGGAAGTCGTGCGAGATGCTTCGCTCTACTTCGTCGAAGATGAGATGTCTTCCAGTGTAGAGATTCGAGAGCCGGGGCGATGTATAAATTTGTATATGATGTTTGACTGCTCTGACCGTGTCTCAAATGGTTAGAGCGCCGATGCGTTGATTCGGAGACCTCGGGTTCGATTCCCGGTTGGGGCAGTCAAATTATCATATACATATATATTTGACTACTATATATTCAACACAATCACTCGTTTTTCATCTTTTATTCAACAAAAATACGACACAATACTACAAACTTATGAAAAGATGTTGCTGTGAGGGAAATTGAATTGACAACACATCGTTGCGCAAGAATCAAACGTTGCTTAGTTCTGTCTATACAGGAATGCCAATCTTGCCATATGGCAACACGATCCCTATATTCCCATAGGAGGACTTACAATGTACTTTGATGTAAGCGTGTTTCGAATAATCTGCGTGAGCGTTGCTGGCAAAGCGAAAATCACGTCCAAGGGTTAACTCGTTGGTTGCACGGATAAGCAGACCGTAATTGGGCTGGCCGTTCTTCCAGTCCTGTACGGCATTTGTGACGTCGATTGAGACGAACCGATTTGGTCTGTTCCGGTCAACTACGACACCACTGCTTGTTGGGTAGGCAAGAGCATCGGAACCCAACCCAAGCCATTGTACGCTCCAGGGTACATTCGCGTAACGTATTGTGCTTGTTGCTTCGGATTCTCTCCAATATTTGAGCACGCGATGGGCGACGACTCTGCGCGGGAACGTAGGCACCTGAGCGTCAGACATATAACTGGCTTTGTGCGCATACACAAAGTACAGGAATAACGTGGCGTAGAGAACTCTACCGCAATTTCTTGGTGGGTTTGGGAACTGGAGTAGACTGCGTTTGTTCGGGAAGCCAGGATGTTGACCAACAATAAGGTATTGGAGGTAATTGAAATTGCGCGTGCCTCTCTCTAAGGTGACATCTTTCGACACACGGAGCGTCGATATAAATCCTGTGACAACGGTCACTGCAGCATGAGAGGCAATCGCCAGGAAGAGAAGGGTCATGATTGCAGATGTCATCTCGAACCAAAACTATACAAACCAACGTTAAAATGATCATGTCAGTAAGAGAGAATGAATTTCATGATATATAGCACAGGGTTTATTGAGGAGTATTTCTTCGGATCTCTTGTTGCACGACCGCGTTTTGAGAAGAATGGCACTATTACCGGTGTGACGTCATATTACCAAATATTATTACGGCCTATTACCAAATAGGTTTATTGAACAAAATAATATTCCATGTGCTTGATATTTGGTTTGTCACTTATCACTCACGCAAGAGTAAACAGTGTTCGAAACTTCACTAAAATAAAACAAATATATTCAGTATTTTCTTGCCGTATGACATCATTATGACATCACATACCGGTAGTACCAGGCTTTCTTCCGACGCGGTCGTTGTTCAACTGAGTTTAGTAAAAGGGCTGGAAACTCGATCTTTGACAGATCATAAAAGCAGAACCGAGTAACCAATTTCAATTATTTCTTCGGTTTTGAATTGAACTTTTTAAATTCTAACGAAAAATAGAATAACTTAATGTACATTATAGAAAGTTCAACTTGAAATGAAAGACCTTCTCATAAACCCTGCACTTAAAAAAATATATACACATTAATATATATGATCTCAGTTATGGCCGAAAGATGACAATGATTATATAACTCAAAAATGTGTTTATTATAAAACATCAAGTATTCATCATAACTGTTGAAAGAATGCCAACAAGCAAAATAGTGACCTTGACGGAGAACTATCAAGAAAAGAAGTGTAACTGATCAGGCAGACGTTGTATTTTGAAAAGGGTGCAGCATGACACTAGTGTAAAACAGTATAATAAACTCGTGGTCCTCAATGGAGATTAATTCCAATATTTCTAAATCCAAAATTGAAAAGAACACAACCTACATATATAAAAGCTATATACTACAGAAGCTAAAATATACAAACTAATTATAAAAGCTATACTACATATGTCTATGAGTTGGGAGACACAGGTTCAAATCCTGGGTTGGACCACCACTCAGGGTCTTAAATATAATTGAGGAGAAAGTGCTGCCTTTGCAATAATACCAGCAAGTGGTAAGACTTTCGGGTCTTCTCGGATAACGACCTTAAATCGTAGGCCCTCGGAACCCTTATAACTGGGCTTCTATTGCCTGTTGGGGTATTCCGTTCACCTAAAGAGTGATAAATCTAGTTAACTAAACTAAACTAAACGATACAAACTGATTATAAAAGATATACTACAGAAGCTACTTACTTATGAGTTGGCCAAACTTTGCGTTTCTGTCTTCTGTCTTCGTAGGTTTTCGTGAATGCGATGGATTGCGAGTTGAATGGAGAGCGTTTTTATAGAGTAAGGTCGCAGTGCTCTAGAAGAATTAGGTCTGTGATTGGTTAGAAGCTTTCTGTGATTGGTTAGGATCTCCTGTGAGATGGGGGAAATGAGTCGTAATTTAAACCAATGACAATCGACGTTCTAGAGCACTGCGAATAGGGGAAACGAAACACGGTTCGTATACGTCAAGAATCTCTCTCTCGGGAGTGATTAATTTGCTCATACTTCATCCTGTTTCCGATGCAGAGACTGCACGGGCGAAATAACATCTATAGCTTGGATATTGGTTCCCAAAAACTCGACAACTTCCAGGGGAAGTCAAGAAATATTGAACGAAACAGAGTTCATATAATGAGATATACTTTTATATGTATTGTTCTAATTATTCTAAGAATTGTCGCTTATCTATATATATATACTACAGTACTTACCCGCTTATAAGAACCTAGGTTTTTCCAAGTTAGCCTAAACAGGTTCTTATATATAAATGGTGCACTTAGTGCTATTTAGGTTCTTAAACAGGTTCTTATTTTTATAAGAAAGATATGATACCAGTGGCTGGTAGAAGGGCGGCATGTATATTAATTTAATGCCAAAACCGGCCTGGCATTTGGACAGTATGTGATCATGACCCATTTTAGTAGATATTTCAATTCTCAGTATCAGGCTAAATGTCGATTTAATAATATATATATATATGTAAATATATTTTTCTAAACACTTTAAGATAATAAACAAGGTTTTCATACATTATTTATACCAAATTTAGAGATTTTTATAGTGTATACATGTTTAAGTTCACTACTTTTGAGAGTCATGTCTTTTATCTTTGCCTGAAGATCTTTAAGGTTCATTTTCTAAAATAAGAACCTGTTTAAAATTTTAGCCTAAATAGGTTCTTATGTAAAGGGGGTCTAAATTGATATTTTTAGGCTAACAGGTTCTTAAATTCTAGGTTCTTATAAGCGGGTATAAGTACTGTATATGTTTTTATATCTTTTACATTGTAAAGTTACACGTCTATCGTGTCTAGATATATCCTGCAGTGGCGTATAGCCAGCCGTACTCAATTATACCAGGGCACTAACCGGGCACCACGCCAAAACGTTGATCGCAGTGCCGGGTATACCATTACCCCCGGAATATTTTGAAACTGTATAGTCTCTGAAATGGCATTTCGAGCATTTTGAGAAAGAGTGTTTGATTTCGCAGTTCGCAAAAAACGATGACATGATAAAAATGTTCGGTTGAGGGAACATATGGGCGTCAAAGTTATATATATATTATAACAATAGACAAAGAACACTAGGTGATAGTTTTAGTCAGGAAGGATGGTTCATTCAGGCTCAGGATTCGCTGGCATGGGAAGACAGGATTGGTTTTCCGATAAATTACAAATAAATAAAAACATACTTGAAATATCATGGTATCACGCACTTATAAGATGATCAATACAATATCGTCCTTTGGCTATGCGGGGTATGCTTGCCAAAATACGTTTGACTAGCGCCTTCACGACGTTTACCAGGGCCTGGCCCCTCTAGGCCCTGAAAATCGCTCATGATGTATCGTCCGAGTTGTTCTGTCAAAATGGTTTCCTGGTTCCAAGCCAAGCGCCGTGAATTTTCGCACGCATGTTTCTACACTCACGTTGGGGAAATAACCTGAGTTTATATGACTAAGCCACTTACCCATGATTAGATGATTCTTTGGTCGATGCCGCTTCGACTATTACATCGCTATATTAACATCAAAAATTCCCATATAAATTGTAGAACGGTGTTGGATTCGTTTGTCGATCACTGAACACGATGTCCCATTCCGTGTTGTCTTATAAACTTCCACATTGTTTTTGCCTATGTTTATTGAAATGCAAGAAAAAATGGGATAAATCATTGGAATGAAAACAACATTGAATGTGGAAATAACCTAAGAGAACTTCATTGGAAAATCCCGAACAATGAAGCATGCTGGAATGATTAGTATATTGCTTAAGTGCTTATCTCACGTTTGGGGATTTTACATATTCGTAATATTTGGGTCTTCCTGAGCAAAATCATAATATATATTGTCAGCAGAAAATTTCATCTTCATGGAGTTTTTCGCTGTCAAAGTTACTGGATGTGATGTCACAAGAGGCATTCCAAACCAGTTTTCTTTTGTTACTTGCCACAAAAATGCCTCTTGTGACATCACATTCGGTAACTTAATCGGCAAAAAAGTCCATGAAGATGACATTTTCGGCTGACAAGATATATTATGATTTTGCTCAGGAAGACCCAAATATTACGGATATGTAAAATCCCCAAACATGAGATCGGCAGTTTAAGACTAATAAGATGACAACAAAAGATCATTTTCAGAAGCTGGCGGCGTGTTTTGAATTGTCCCTGCAGCAGGAAATAGGAGTTAATGGCACTGATTAGCTGATTTACATGATATGTAAGCTGGGATTATACATATTATGAATGTCCCCGGGACAATTATATAATCCCGTAGAATACAATGAACTATATGCAAACGACACTCTCAAAACAACACTTCTCAAATTTACAACTCAATCACTGCACTATCATTTCCTGCATATCCGTAACCAAACAATTTCTCACCTATATATTATATTATTTGTAATTTAAGTCTCCTCTATTTAAGTTACAATTTATATAATCAATCCCAGGGTTCATTTTGGAAATTTTATCACAAATTAGTCTTCCGATGGCTTTTGAGGCAGCACTTCCCTTGAGATAGTAATTTCCCAGGAGTATAAGACCGTTTTCTAAGGGTTCAGTTTTTTTGATACACACTGTATAAAAAAAAACCTGAACCGGCATAAAATTAATTAGTATTGGCTCAGAGGTCTCTATACAGGGCTTTCAAACTACCGCTACAATACTGTAAGTTGTTTGAAAGTTGTTTGGTTCAGGTGAACCAGCAGAACCAGGTTTCAGGTGAACCAGCAGAACCAGGTTCTGGTTCAGGTGAACCAAGGTTCTGGTTCAGGTGATCACATTCGGTAACTTTAACGGCAAAAAAGTCCATAAAGATGAAATTTTTGGAAAATACATGAATGTAAATAAAAATACATTCATGGTTTTTCAAAGAAAACCACGAATGGAGATCGAAAAATTCATGGTTTTTCAAAGAAATACATGAATGTAAATAGAAATACATTCATGGTTTTTCAAAGAAATACATGAATATAAATAAAAATACATTCATGGATTTTCAAAAAACAAACATAAATGGTATTGTTCAAAATACCATTGATGGGTTTTACCACCATATTAATGGTTTCACATGAAAACCCATTAATGCATGGGAACAGTTCGGATTTCCCAGTAATGGTTTTTGGAATGGGAACTGGCCATTTACCATTGAAAAACCCATTAATGTTTTTACCTGTGTAGGAAGACACAGAGTTCTACCAAAACATTGCAGCTATAAGAAGACACAGAGTTTGGCCAAAACATTGCGGCTAGAAAGACACAGAGTTCGACCAAAACATTGCAACTAGGAAGACACAGAGTTCGACCAAAACATTGCAGCTAGGAAGACACAGAGTTCCACCAAAGGCAAAACATTGCAGCCAGAGACGTAGCCAGGTTTTCCAGTCAAGGGGGGCCGAAAACATTTTTTGGGGGTCCACCTCAAAAAAGTAAAATATAACCAGCATGCCCGACGGCGACCCCCACAATATGCACGAAAATACAGATAATCAGATAAAAGGGACTGGGTAGTGGGTACTGGCCAAGGTATATACTGAATGACGATTTGAATCACGTACAATAAAGGATGCTCACAAATTTTGATCGTTTAGTGCAAAATACATGTACAACTTTAACAAAATATCAAATCTGTAGGTTTAAAGTATACACAATTGAATTATGGTGTTACAACTAGTCTTCTAGGTTTGCTGTTCCATTTGACTAAAAACTGTTCAAATGAAATTGATCGTGTTAGAGCGTTCTCAAAATGCAGCAAAGTTAAACTTGCTTGACGGTAAGGCGTCATTCTTCTTCTGTGGCATGTGTCAATTCTGTTGAGGGCGGAAAAGCCGCATTCCACAACCGAGCTGGAATACCCAGCAGTGACTGCAACCAGATAAATTTGCTTTAAAATTTCAGCACCCACTAACGTTAACACGAATTGCGTCATCTGTGTCATCTTGTCTTCCTTCTTCACTTCTTCCACCTTTCTACCCATTGCTTCGTCTTTCATCTTCTTCTGGAGTGCCATCTCAAATAACTGGTCTTGCTTGTCGCTGAATTCCTTTAACACACTACGGAAAACATTACACTCGCACTCGAGAGTTGTTGGAGAGAGAGCTCCTCGATTTTCTGACGGACAAGTGGAATGGTCTTAATGTAGTCGAGCAAAGGAATTAGCTTTTCTGCTTCGAGAAAATGATGGTTAGAAGGTTTCAGGATTTCAAATGATTTCCACAACGTGGAATTGAATTCACTAAAGCGATGATCAAACTCAACATTCAGATTATTTAGCACTTCCACTGCTAATGCGCGTAACTGTTCCACGTTGTTGCTCTCATCGCGATAACATGGAAGCTTTTCCGTCACAACGGAGTCATGCAACGTAGCAGGGATGTTGACCAACAATAAGGTAATCGAGGTAATTGAAATTGCGCGTGCCTCTCTCTAAAGTGACATCTTTTGACACACGGAGCGTCGATGTAAATCCTGTGACAACGGTCACTGCAGCATGAGAGGCAATCGCCAGGAAGAGAAGGGTCATGATTGCAGATGTCATCTCGAACCAAAACTATATAAACCAACGTTAAAATGATCATGTCAGTAACGGAGCATGAATTTCATGATATAGCGCAGGATTTATTGAGGAGTATTTCTTCGGATCTCTTGTTGCACGACCGCGTTTTGAGAAGAATGGCACTATTACCGGTGTGACGTCATATTACCAAATATTATTACGGCCTATTACCAAATAGGTTTATTGAACAAAATAATATTCCAGTGCTTGATATTTGGTTTGTCACTTATCACTCACCCGCCAAGAGTATAAACAGTGTTCGAAACTTCACTAAAATAAAACCAAAATATACAGTATTTTCTCGCCGTATGACATCATTATGACATCACATACCGGTAGTACCAGGCTTTCTTCCGACGCGGTCGTTGTTCAACTAGGTTTAGTCGTAAAAGCGCTGAAAACTCGATCTATAACAGATCATAAAAGCAGAACCGAGTAACCAATTTCAATTATTTCTTCGGTTTTGAATTGAACTTTTTAAATTCTAACGAAAAATAGAATAATTACATTATAGAAAGTTCAACTTGAAATGAAAGACCTTCTCATAAACCCTGCACTTAAAAAATTATGTACACATTAATATATGTGATCTCAGTTATGACCGAAAGATGACAATGATTATATAACTCAAAAATGTGTTTATTATAAAACGTCAAGTATTCATCATAACTGTTGAAAGAATGCCAACAAGCATATTAGTGACCTTGACGGAGAACTATCAAGAAACGAAGTGTAACTGATCAAGCAGACGTTGTATTTTGACTAAAGGGTTCAGCATGACACTATAGTGTAAAACAGTATAATAAACTCGTGGTCCTCAATGGAGATTAATTCCAATATTTCTAAATCCAAAATTGAAAAGAACACAACCTACATATATAAAAGCTATATACTACAGAAGCTAAAATATACAATGAGCTGGGAGACACAGGTTAAAATTCTGGGTCGGACCTCCACTCAGGGTCTTAAAAATAATTGAGGAGAAAGTGCTGCCTTTGCAATAATACCAGCAATTGGTAAGACTTTCGGGTCTTCTCGGATAACGACCTTAAATCGTAGGCCCTCGGAACCCCTTTCAAGTGGGCTTCTAGCCTATTGGGGTATTCCGTTCACCTAAAAGAGTGATAAATATAATAAACTAAACTAAACTAAACACAAACTGATTATAAAAGATATACTACAGAAGCTACTTACTTATGAGTTGGCCAAACTTTGCGTTTCTGTCTTCTGTCTTCGCAGGTTTTCGTGAATGCGATGGATTGCGAGTTGAATGGAGAGCGTTTTTATAGGGGAAACGAAACACAGTTCGTATACGTCAAGAATCTCTCTCTCGGGAGTGATTAATTTGCTCATACTTGATCCTGTTTCCGATGCAGAGACTGCACGGGCGAAATAACATCTATAGCTTGGATATTGGTTCCCAAAAACTCGACAACTTCCAGGGGAAGCCTGAAGAAATATTGAACGAAACAGAGTTCATATAATGAGATATACTTTTATATGTATTGTTCTAATTATTCTAAGAATTGTCGCTTATCTATTATACTACAGTACTTACCCGCTTATAAGAACCTAGGTTTTTCCAAGTTAGCCTAAACAGGTTCTTATATATAAATGGTGCACTTAGTGCTATTTAGGTTCTTAAACAGGTTCTTATTTTTATAAGAAAGATATGATACCAGTGGCTGGTAGAAGGGCGGCATGTATATTAATTTAATGCCAAAACCGGCCTGGCCTTTGGACAGTATGTGATCATGACCCATTTTAGTAGATATTTCAATTCTCAGTATCAGGCTAAATGTCGATTTAATAATATATATATATATGTAAATATATTTTTCTAAACACTTTAAGATAATAAACAAGGTTTTCATACATTATTTATACCAAATTTAGAGATTTTTATAGTGTATACATGTTTAAGTTCACTACTTTTGAGAGTCATGTCTTTTATCTTTGCCTGAAGATCTTTAAGGTTCATTTTCTAAAATAAGAACCTGTTTCAAATTTTAGCCTAAATAGGTTCTTATGTAAAGGGGGTCTAAATTGATATTTTTAGGCTAACAGGTTCTTAAATTCTAGGTTCTTATAAGCGGGTATAAGTACTGTATATGTTTTTATATCTTTTACATTGTAAAGTTACACGTCTATCGTGTCTAGATATATCCTGCAGTGGCGTATAGCCAGCCGTACTCAATTATACCAGGGCACTAACCGGGCACCACGCCAAAACGTTGATCGCAGTGCCGGGTATACCATTACCCCCGGAATATTTTGAAACTGTATAGTCTCTGAAATGGCATTTCGAGCATTTTGAGAAAGAGTGTTTGATTTCGCAGTTCGCAAAAAACGATGACATGATAAAAATGTTCGGTTGAGGGAACATATGGGCGTCAAAGTTATATATATTATAACAATAGACAAAGAACACTAGGTGATAGTTTTAGTCAGGAAGGATGGTTCATTCAGGCTCAGGATTCGCTGGCATGGGAAGACAGGATTGGTTTTCCGATAAATTACAAATAAATAAAAACATACTTGAAATATCATGGTATCACGCACTTATAAGATGATCAATACAATATCGTCCTTTGGCTATGCGGGGTATGCTTGCCAAAATACGTTTGACTAGCGCCTTCACGACGTTTACCAGGGCCTGGCCCCTCTAGGCCCTGAAAATCGCTCATGATGTATCGTCCGAGTTGTTCTGTCAAAATGGTTTCCTGGTTCCAAGCCAAGCGCCGTGAATTTTCGCACGCATGTTTCTACACTCACGTTGGGGAAATAACCTGAGTTTATATGACTAAGCCACTTACCCATGATTAGATGATTCTTTGGTCGATGCCGCTTCGACTATTACATCGCTATATTAACATCAAAAATTCCCATATAAATTGTAGAACGGTGTTGGATTCGTTTGTCGATCACTGAACACGATGTCCCATTCCGTGTTGTCTTATAAACTTCCACATTGTTTTTGCCTATGTTTATTGAAATGCAAGAAAAAATGGGATAAATCATTGGAATGAAAACAACATTGAATGTGGAAATAACCTAAGAGAACTTCATTGGAAAATCCCGAACAATGAAGCATGCTGGAATGATTAGTATATTGCTTAAGTGCTTATCTCACGTTTGGGGATTTTACATATTCGTAATATTTGGGTCTTCCTGAGCAAAATCATAATATATATTGTCAGCAGAAAATTTCATCTTCATGGAGTTTTTCGCTGTCAAAGTTACTGGATGTGATGTCACAAGAGGCATTCCAAACCAGTTTTCTTTTGTTACTTGCCACAAAAATGCCTCTTGTGACATCACATTCGGTAACTTAATCGGCAAAAAAGTCCATGAAGATGACATTTTCGGCTGACAAGATATATTATGATTTTGCTCAGGAAGACCCAAATATTACGGATATGTAAAATCCCCAAACATGAGATCGGCAGTTTAAGACTAATAAGATGACAACAAAAGATCATTTTCAGAAGCTGGCGGCGTGTTTTGAATTGTCCCTGCAGCAGGAAATAGGAGTTAATGGCACTGATTAGCTGATTTACATGATATGTAAGCTGGGATTATACATATTATGAATGTCCCCGGGACAATTATATAATCCCGTAGAATACAATGAACTATATGCAAACGACACTCTCAAAACAACACTTCTCAAATTTACAACTCAATCACTGCACTATCATTTCCTGCATATCCGTAACCAAACAATTTCTCACCTATATATTATATTATTTGTAATTTAAGTCTCCTCTATTTAAGTTACAATTTATATAATCAATCCCAGGGTTCATTTTGGAAATTTTATCACAAATTAGTCTTCCGATGGCTTTTGAGGCAGCACTTCCCTTGAGATAGTAATTTCCCAGGAGTATAAGACCGTTTTCTAAGGGTTCAGTTTTTTTGATACACACTGTATAAAAAAAAACCTGAACCGGCATAAAATTAATTAGTATTGGCTCAGAGGTCTCTATACAGGGCTTTCAAACTACCGCTACAATACTGTAAGTTGTTTGAAAGTTGTTTGGTTCAGGTGAACCAGCAGAACCAGGTTTCAGGTGAACCAGCAGAACCAGGTTCTGGTTCAGGTGAACCAAGGTTCTGGTTCAGGTGATCACATTCGGTAACTTTAACGGCAAAAAAGTCCATAAAGATGAAATTTTTGGAAAATACATGAATGTAAATAAAAATACATTCATGGTTTTTCAAAGAAAACCACGAATGGAGATCGAAAAATTCATGGTTTTTCAAAGAAATACATGAATGTAAATAGAAATACATTCATGGTTTTTCAAAGAAATACATGAATATAAATAAAAATACATTCATGGATTTTCAAAAAACAAACATAAATGGTATTGTTCAAAATACCATTGATGGGTTTTACCACCATATTAATGGTTTCACATGAAAACCCATTAATGCATGGGAACAGTTCGGATTTCCCAGTAATGGTTTTTGGAATGGGAACTGGCCATTTACCATTGAAAAACCCATTAATGTTTTTACCTGTGTAGGAAGACACAGAGTTCTACCAAAACATTGCAGCTATAAGAAGACACAGAGTTTGGCCAAAACATTGCGGCTAGAAAGACACAGAGTTCGACCAAAACATTGCAACTAGGAAGACACAGAGTTCGACCAAAACATTGCAGCTAGGAAGACACAGAGTTCCACCAAAGGCAAAACATTGCAGCCAGAGACGTAGCCAGGTTTTCCAGTCAAGGGGGGCCGAAAACATTTTTTGGGGGTCCACCTCAAAAAAGTAAAATATAACCAGCATGCCCGACGGCGACCCCCACAATATGCACGAAAATACAGATAATCAGATAAAAGGGACTGGGTAGTGGGTACTGGCCAAGGTATATACTGAATGACGATTTGAATCACGTACAATAAAGGATGCTCACAAATTTTGATCGTTTAGTGCAAAATACATGTACAACTTTAACAAAATATCAAATCTGTAGGTTTAAAGTATACACAATTGAATTATGGTGTTACAACTAGTCTTCTAGGTTTGCTGTTCCATTTGACTAAAAACTGTTCAAATGAAATTGATCGTGTTAGAGCGTTCTCAAAATGCAGCAAAGTTAAACTTGCTTGACGGTAAGGCGTCATTCTTCTTCTGTGGCATGTGTCAATTCTGTTGAGGGCGGAAAAGCCGCATTCCACAACCGAGCTGGAATACCCAGCAGTGACTGCAACCAGATAAATTTGCTTTAAAATTTCAGCACCCACTAACGTTAACACGAATTGCGTCATCTGTGTCATCTTGTCTTCCTTCTTCACTTCTTCCACCTTTCTACCCATTGCTTCGTCTTTCATCTTCTTCTGGAGTGCCATCTCAAATAACTGGTCTTGCTTGTCGCTGAATTCCTTTAACACACTACGGAAAACATTACACTCGCACTCGAGAGTTGTTGGAGAGAGAGCTCCTCGATTTTCTGACGGACAAGTGGAATGGTCTTAATGTAGTCGAGCAAAGGAATTAGCTTTTCTGCTTCGAGAAAATGATGGTTAGAAGGTTTCAGGATTTCAAATGATTTCCACAACGTGGAATTGAATTCACTAAAGCGATGATCAAACTCAACATTCAGATTATTTAGCACTTCCACTGCTAATGCGCGTAACTGTTCCACGTTGTTGCTCTCATCGCGATAACATGGAAGCTTTTCCGTCACAACGGAGTCATGCAACGTAGCAGGGATGTTGACCAACAATAAGGTAATCGAGGTAATTGAAATTGCGCGTGCCTCTCTCTAAAGTGACATCTTTTGACACACGGAGCGTCGATGTAAATCCTGTGACAACGGTCACTGCAGCATGAGAGGCAATCGCCAGGAAGAGAAGCGTCATGATTGCAGATGTCATCTCGAACCAAAACTATATAAACCAACGTTAAAATGATCATGTCAGTAAGAGAGAATGAATTTCATGATATATAGCACATGGTTTATTGAGGAGTATTTCTTCGGATCTCTTGTTGCACGACCGCGTTTTGAGAAGAATGGCACTATTACCGGTGTGACGTCATACTGGTAATAGGTTTATTGAACAAAATAATATTCCAGTGCTTGATATTTGGTTTGTCACTTATCACTCACCCAAGAGTATAAACAATGTTCGAAACTTCACTAAAATAAAACCAAAATATACAGTATTTTCTCGCCGTATGACATCATTATGACATCACATACCGGTAGTACCAGGCTTTCTTCCGACGCGGTCGTTGTTCAACTAGGTTTAGTCGTAAAAGCGCTGAAAACTCGATCTTTAACAGATCATAAAAGCAGAACCGAGTAACCAATTTCAATTATTTCTTCGGTTTTGAATTGAACGTTTTAAATTCTAACGAAAAATAGTATAACTTAATGCACATTATAGAAAGTTCAACTTGAAATGAAAGACCTTCTCATAAACCCTGCACTTAAAAAGTTATATACACATTAATATATATGATCTCAGTTATGACCGAAAGATGACAATGAAAAATGTGTTTATTATAAAACGTCAAGTATTCATCATAACTGTTGAAAGAATGCCAACAAGCATATTAGTGACCTTGACGGAGAACTATCAAGAAACGAAGTGTAACTGATCAAGCAGACGTTGTATTTTGACTAAAGGGTTCAGCATGACACTATAGTGTAAAACAGTATAATAAACTCGTGGTCCTCAATGGAGATTAATTCCAATATTTCTAAATCCAAAATTGAAAAGAACACAACCTACATATATAAAAGCTATATACTACAGAAGCTAAAATATACAAACTAATTATAAAAGCTATACTACATATGTCTATAAGCTGAGAGACACATGTTCAAGTTCTGGGTCGGACCTCCACTCAGGGTCTTAAATATAATTGAGGAGAAAGTGCTGCCTTTGCAATAATACCAGCAATTGGTAAGACTTTCGGGTCTTCTCGGATAACGACCTTAAATCGTAGGCCCTCGGAACCCCTTTCAAGTGGGCTTCTAGCCTATTGGGGTATTCCGTTCACCTAAAAGAGTGATAAATATAATAAACTAAACTAAACAAAACACAAACTGATTATAAAAGATATACTACAGAAGCTACTTACTTATGAGTTGGCCAAACTTTGCGTTTCTGTCTTCTGTCTTCGCAGGTTTTCGTGAATGCGATGGATTGCGAGTTGAATGGAGAGCGTTTTTATAGGGGAAACGAAACACAGTTCGTATACGTCAAGAATCTCTCTCTCGGGAGTGATTAATTTGCTCATACTTCATCCTGTTTCCGATGCAGAGACTGCACGGGCGAAATAACATCTATAGCTTGGATATTGGTTCCCAAAAACTCGACAACTTCCAGGGGAAGCCAAGAAATATTGAACGAAAACAGAGTTCATATAATGAGATATACTTTTATATGTATTGTTCTAATTATTCTAGGAATTGTCACTTATCTATATCTATATAGTTTTTATATCTTTTACATTGTAAAGTTACACGTCTGTCGTGTCTAGATATATCCTGCAGTGGCGTATAGCCAGCCGTACTCAATTACCAGGGCACTATACCCACGACGTCGCAGACGGAAACACGCTGCTGTCACAGGTAAGGACGGCAAGACAGCGTCTCCCGCGACCCTCGACCATCACGTCTTCACCAAGGGTGCATGGAGACGAGCACGCCTTCGCGACCATCCGAAGGTCGCTGTCTCCATCTCTATGGACACCACACCCAGTTTTTGCAGTTCGCAAAAAACGATGACATGATAAAATGTTCGGTTGGAGGGAACACATGTCATGGGCGTCAAAGTTATATATATATATATATATATAATAACAATAGACAAAGAACACTAGGTGATAGTTTTAGTCAGGAAGGATGGTTCATTCAGGCTCAGGATTCGCTGGCATGGGAAGACAGGATTGGTTTTCCGATAAATTACAAATAAATAAAAACATACTTGAAATATCATGGCATCACGCACTTATAAGATGATCAATAAAATATCGTGCTTTGGCTTTACATGTATGCTTGCCAAAATACTTTTTACTGTGGCCTTCACGACGTTTACCAGGGCCTGGCCCCTCTAGGCCCTGGTCTAGATACGCCACTGATATCCTGAGCCTGAAAATCGCTCATGATGTATCGTCCGAGTTGTTCTGTCAAAATGGTTTCCTGGTTCCAAGCCAAGCGCCGTGAATTTCCGCACGCATGTTTCTACACTCACGTTGGGGAAATAACCTGAGTTGATATGACTAAGCCACTTACCCATGATTAGATGATTCTTTGGTCGATGCCGCTTCGACTATTACATCGCTATATTAACATAAAAAATTCCCATACAAATTGTAGAACGGTGTTGGATTCGTTTGTCGATCACTGAACGTGATGTCCCATTCCGTGTTGTCTTATAAACTTCCACATTGTTTTTGCCTATGTTTATTGAAATGCAAGAAAAAATTGGGATTAATCATTGGAATGAAAACAACATTGAATGTGGAAATAACCTAAGAGAACTTCATTGGAAAATCCCGAACAATGAAGCATGCTGAAATGATTAGTATATTGCTTTACTTTAACTCTTTCCTGTCCGGCCCAGTCAAAAGGTGTCATAGAAGACCCCGAAGTCGTCTATCGAAAAACACGGCATACAGTAACGCAAGATTAAAAATTGAAATTCGGCAAGCGCCAGGGACATGAGATCCACTCACACGCCAAATTTGATTTGATTACATAAACAACTCTGCGATTGGTGGCATTTTGAATTTTCATGATGCTACGCGGGCGTGCAAGATGGTCTTCTCTAGAAAAATGGACGTTTTTCAACCAGATTTATGACAATTAATGCTAATTTATATTAACATAATGTGTCTTGTTCGGAAAATTCAAAAGCATTGGTATAACAGCCGGTTTATTGGGCTTTCAGAAAAGGTATAGGTTTCGCAACAGTTATAGATATTTCCCGAGATATCAATAGAACAAAGAGGTAGTTCAATTTTGGATGTTTTTGAGCCGGACAGGAAAGAGTTAAAGTGCTTATCTCACGTTTGTGGGGATTTTACATATTCGTAATATTTGGGTCTTCCTGAGCAAAATCATAATATATATTGTCAGCAGAAAATTTCATCTTCATGGAGTTTTTCGCTGTCAAAGTTACTGGATGTGATATCACAAGAGGCATTCCAAACCAGTTTTCTTTTGTTATTTGCCACAAAAATGCCTCTTGTGACATCACATTCGGTAACTTAAACGGCAAAAAAGTCCATGAAGATGACATTTTCGGCTGACAAGATATATTATGATTTTGCTCAGGAAGACCCAAATATTACGAATATGTAAAATCCCCAAACATGAGATCGGCAGTTTAAGACTAATAAGATGACAACAAAAGATCATTTTCAGAAGCTGGCGGCGTGTTTTGAATTGTCCCTGCAGCAGGAAATAGGAGTTAATGGCACTGATTAGCTGATTTACATGATATGTAAGCTGGGATTATACATATTATGAATGTCCCCGGGACAATTATATAATCCCGTAGAATACAATTAACTATATGCAAACGACACTCTCAAAACAACACTTCTCAAATTTACAACTCAATTACTGCTCTATCATTTCCTGCATATCCGTAACCAAACAATTTCTCACCTATATATTATATTATTTGTAATTTAAGTCTCCTCTATTTAAGTTACAATTTATATAATCAATCCCAGGGTTCATTTTGGAAATTTTATCACAAATTAGTCTTCCGATGGCTTTTGAGGCAGCACTTCCCTTGCGATAGTAACTTCTATTATATCGATATTCTTCTCAATTGTGCAGGCTACTCCCTTGGGGCTTCTTAGCATTTATAAGTCGGATATAAATACCTCGCACATCAATAAATACCTCGGGGGCTTCGGCCCTTGGTATTTATCTGGCGTAAAGCCTCCGTATAGTGAGTATAAAACAAAACCTGAACAGGCATAAAATTAATTAATATTGGCTCAGAGATGTCTATAGGGCTTTCAAACTACTACAACAATGTAAGTTTTTTGCAAGGAATGTTAATTAATGTTATGCCGGTTCACTTTTTTTTATACACACTGTACATGCAGTAAGTACTGTGGAGCCATCCCATAACTGACACAGGGTAGACAATATGTAACGTATATATATATATATAGCTCCCCTGAATGAACTCTCAATATTATGCTGATGTGACTTTCGTCTCAGACTCGCTATTTCCTAGGCACTTCATGGTCAGGTGAGTTGACCAGTCAAATTTTTATAACCATAACTATAGATTGCAACTAGCAGTATATAACACCGTACCAGTCTCTTAGCCCTACCTCCGATCACATGAGCCTGCAATAATTATGTACGACACGTGTTACCAAAGCGATCAACTCAATGACAGAAGTTCCTCTAGTAGATCTTCAGTCAACTTAGGAGCCAACGGGTATAAATATCATTTTTACCTTCCTATATAGAAGGGTCCTATAGTTCTAGCAAGACATATAGTTCGACCAAAACATTGCAGTTCTAGAAAGACACAGAGTTCGACCAAAACATTGCAACTAGAAAGACACAGAGTTCGACCAAAACATTGCAGCTATAGGAAGAGCTAGAAAGACACAGAGTTCGACCAAAACATTGCAGCTATAGGAAGAGCTAGAAAGACACAGAGTTCGACCAAAACATTGCAGCTATAGGAAGAGCTAGAAAGACACAGAGTTCGACCAAAACATTGCAGCTAGCTCTTCCTACACATGCAGAGTTCAGCTAAAACATTGCAGCTAGGAAGACACAGAGTTCGACCAAAACATTGCAGCTAGGAAGACACAGCTAGAGTTGCTTGCGGAGGAAGGTAATCGTATTAAGAACATGACATTCATAAGCCGCGGATATACTAACATCGGCGAATATGATCCGATTATAAGTTATGACAAGAGAAGCTTCGAGAAGAGAAAGACCTAAAGATGAGCGGCTTAGAACTCTTAATATACGGTCAAAGCAGGAAGATGTGCAATGCAGCTTATCCCACGTGCGATGCTACGCGGGTCATCTTTTGACCCCAGCCTGCCATATTGCATTCAACGAGCATTGTAAACAATGATCTCTAAATAAAGACTGGATCGAGCAACTATTGTTTAGATGCTGCAAAAAGATGAAGCCGGGAATATTTCGCGGCGGCCATCTTGAATGGACCACGTTATATAGTTTTACTATAGGCGACAGAGACTATCTGTCTCTGATCTTTTAAAATGGTAAAATGAATCAGTTGTCGAAAGTTTTCCCGTAGTTTGAATATTTCGCGGCGGCCATATTGGACCGGGTCACTCTAATATGGCCGCCCCACGCGCTAATTCCAGCTTCGGCATAGTTACTGTTGTGGAGCCGTAATTTGTGTTCTATTTTATTATAGGAAAACCTTGGACAACTGATTCATTTTAACATCTTAAAAGATCAGAGACAGATAGTCTCTGTCGTCTATAGTAAAACTATATAACGTGGTCCAAACAAGATGGCCGTTTCGATCATGTACGATTCAGACTCCTTTACTTAGCGTGGAGCATTGACGTTTAATGATCAGTTTACAAGGCTCCTGCAGACTGAAAAGCATTTTGGATGTTCATCTGAATCATAAATGGAAGCACGCTTTTCTATTCAGTGCAAGTGTTAGCTAATTTTTAACTAGTTTCTTCCTCATGTATATACTATACCGCATGGATACGAGGCTGTACTACCACCGCTGTGACTTTGTCTTGACTTCAATAAGCCCGCCACTTATTTTTTCAATTTTGTACAATATCACGACTACCTTTGGATTTCGAGGCAGCACTTCCCTTGCGATAGTAACTTCTAGTATGCTCTGTATATTGTTAACAGTTTACGTGTAGATGTTTTGAGCACGTGTATTCAATTTCAGACCAAATACTTGACCTAAGCTTTTAGGCCTTTGTGTGGGAGATAAAAGGAAGAAAAGTTTAACCATATCTTCTTTTTGAGTAATGTCAACAATTTTGTGGGGCCCCAGCTCAGCAGTCGCTGCGATGAAGCCAATGTCGATTGTTCACACAACCGAGGCAAGAGGCCCCGCGCAGCTGAAAATGTGCCGCGAGGTCCGCGTAAACCTAATCCTACCCTGCTAATAACCCTTAAAACCCCAGGGGTGATCAGCATTTAACTTCTCCTCATAATATCAATGGTTGACCAAGCAAATACAGTAATGAGAATAAAGGAAATGATCACCAAAGAAAAACTAATATGTTTTTAAAACAATTTCTCCCAACTAGTACTATAAGAAATGTTTGGAAATCAATAACGACAACTTGCATGCGGACACTGCTGGGTTTAAGAGTTAATTACAATTTAAGCTACTTTGCATAATAGGTAAAGCTCTCGGGAGATATTCATCGTTTATGTCGCAACAAGTTAAACCACTCAAAAATAATGTCAATATAACAAATCTGATCTATCGGAGGATTGGGTTTCCTTAGTCGGTTTAACAAGAAAGACACATAGCCAAGGTGAAATATGAAAACATCTATAGTCAAGATCGGTTTCGTTCTCAGTTCTCATACCTATTCTCATGCTAAATCGTGCAATTTCACATCGTTAAAAAATAATGTGCATGGTCATCGATATATCTGAGGAAGATCCTTTTTTTAAGATTATGTACAAATACAATAACAACAGTATAAATATTTATCTCTTTAACTTTGTATCTTTCTCCCACGTCGTTCTGTCATGACATATTCACATGGCTGTTAAGCCGTGGATAATAATGTATTCTCAGCTGAAAGCCCATTGAAAAATGACAAATATTTGCATCTCTTTCGACACAACTGCGCCGGTAATGTGTTAGTATTTGAATATGAATAAACCCAAGACTAATGGACAACGTTTAACGAAGCAACACACAATACCAACGAGCGTTAATGAACTGAGATCGGGGACGAGACTAGCACGAAAGGCGAAGCAGAGTTGACTTGACAACACGCGATTAATTCCAGGCATGTTACTGAACGGTGTCGTACTGGGAGACACGTTAGGGGGCAAACGATATCGGGATTCGGGAAGTCTTTGCAAGTGTACAAAAGTGCCTCGTTGTATCACCCTCCTAATACTCTGTATAATTTGAAACGTAACACCTCTCACCAAACTTCTGTCACCTTTCTTTGCTGAACGACCTGTGCGGTCTCGGCCGTCGCTGGCGAACTCTTCACACGCTGGAGGGTCGTGGGAAACAACGCGAGTTTCACAACAACTCCCCTAATATGATCGACATCACCAGACGCAATCATGTCTGCTGAAAATTCCCCTCTCCGAACGACCCCCTTTGTCTCCATAATGTTCAAGGCGACTCTGATTTTTACCAAACTCAAACTGTAGCTGTCGTCCATTTCGCCAAAAACAAAACTGTGTTTGTTCGTGTGAGACCTCGTCGTTGTGTTCTGAGACTGAAGACAACTGTCGACCAACTGTAGAAGCGCCGTACCTTCGGCGAGGTCTGTGAGTGTTCGTATGTGATAACAGCGTTCGTTAATTTTGCTATTGATCCACTGGATGTGCGATGAATAATCCTCGACGCTTTCAGACGCGAACATGCGTCGACCGCAAGCGATGGGCATTAGTATACCGAAACGCAAAGACGACCATATTAACCTTGCCGGGCGAAACAGTCCTTTCGCGTTCTTCAGATTACTTGACATGAGAGAATACGACGTTTGACACGGTTTGTGTTTTTGTCAGTAACTCCTCTCTTGTTCCAACACCACTACGACGAATCAAGGTTAACAGGGGGACTAACTCTTTCACGACCTTCCCGAACGGGTAACTCAATTCCTTCTTGAACGCAATCGGTTTTACTTTAAAGTTTTACCAAGAGCGCGTGACGCGATGTTTACAAAAAACCCCCTTGATTGATTACTGGTTAATTAAAAGGTCATCATTTCTGCCAATTTCGTGACAAAACGGCAAAGCTGACGGGGGATTCCACGATAACGCTTGTCTTTCTTGGATTTCATTGGTCGACCGGAGTAGCGAACAAGGCGGCAACCAATGGTATTCAAAAAGTACCCATCAGATCTTCTTCGAGCTCGGTTTAGGAAATTACGTCGAAATTGCTTGCATAGCAAGAAATCCTTGCGCATTAGCGTCAGCTATTTAAACGTCAGCAATTGAAAAAACCATTACTTGTTCAGAAATTCAACCAGCGATGCTGCTCGCACTAATGGGAAATCCCGCCGAGATAAATAAACCTTTAGCTGAATGCTTTTAGACACAGGTTACTTTTGCGGTGGCCGATGCCATATCGCCATATCCTGTTTTGACGCTGGCGTCGTGATCCGAAGCGAGTCGCGAAACCTGATATGAAAAATACGCCTCTTAGAGCTATTTGCTTCGAAATAAGATTTCCGTTCCACATTCAGCTATCTAAATATTCACCATAAAAGGGTAGAAATACAAATATCATATAGACATGACATAAAACGACATAGTTTTCTCCCATCGCAATCCAGAGCGGCGAATAACGCGCGCACTATCGCAAGAATGGCGCGGCACACCAAGACACCTGGAGATTTCCCGCTGGCCCTAAGATCTTATCATACTTATTAGAAAATATTAAGTGCTTTTTCTTTTTCAAGGTCTGGAGTGTTTGACCACCCAAATTATACAGCGCATCGCGAAGATAGTTCTTCCACACTTGCGTCGATAAAAACAAGTGAAACAACACACGTCGAAAATACTCCGTTCCCGCTTTGACGTCACAAGCTTTGTTCGTACTTAGACTCTTTTCCCCCCGGTCATATTTATTTTTTGCCATGTTTTACGCAAAATATCTCTGGAGGTTTTTATCTAAAGTAAATGGTTTGAACCTAGGAGTATCATTAGATGTGTGAAGTTGATTGTAAAGGTTGTTGTAATCTTGAGAAAGACTATCGATGGTGACTGACGTTTCGACGGGCTCACTCTTAACTCTGAAGATGACCGCTGCTGAGGTCGTCGAAACGTCAATTACCAACAACAGTCTTTCACAAGTGACAAGACTACAACAACCTGGAGATTCACACTTTACTTGACTCTGACGATGACTGCCGCTGAGGCCGTCGAAACGTCAGTCACCAACAATAGTCTTTCTTAAGACTACAATTACCTGGACGATCAACTTCACACATCTAATGATTATCCTAGGTTAAAACCATTTACTTTATCATTCGAATCGTCGCTAATTTTTAGAAAAAAATGGTATTCATGATATATATGCACATTAAATGATACTTTCAGCTTGGATTTCAGTATAGTAAATTATTTGCTACTCGAGCTTTAACGCAAACTCAGAAAAAGGTTTCTGGGGGAATCGAACCCGCAACCTTCATGAAATAATAGAATAACCTAGTTGCAAGTCACATTTAATATATTCTGATAAAGACATATATATTAAATGTTGGCAGCACAACACATTTTATATAAATAGATGCACAGTATTTTATGAAATGCTTATTTCATAAAATACTGTACTGCTAATTCAGCAACTCTAGATAATGATATGCATCTATTTATATAAAATGTGTTGTGCTACGTAGGCAGTGTAGAAATACAAATCAAATATCTAAAAAGGTTGGTGTACTGCCGAAATAGCGTGTAAGTAGTCTAACGTTTCGAGCAAAGGCCCTTCGTCTTTTACTCCCTGACGAAGGGCCATAGCTCGAAAGTTAGACTACATACACGCTATTTCGGCAGTACACCAACCTTTTTAGATGTTTGATTTGTATCTATTTATATATGGCATGTGCGTATGGTGTTTTTCTTCGCCACGATGGGATTTAGCCGGAAGCCCGTTCTTATAGGGCAATTAACACCAACGCCAAAACTATATACACTACTTCTTCACGCATGATAACAAAACTTACATCCTAGTCTTTCACATCACCATTAACACCACAGGGATACTGCTGCTCGTTTTCAAAAACATGGATAATGGACACTGCATCTAGTTTAGGTATACCCTGGGTGCCAGTGGTTCTTCTTCGCTCGTTGGTAGTTTAGGTATCGCATGGACTTGAATTGGATGATTGATTTCCATTCTCTAAAGGCCACTGAAAACGGAGTTGCAGCGTTTATTGTCGCCATCATTCTAAAAATTCAATAACAGTATTAAATAGGTGCAAAGTGGTGAACTATAAATATTGCGGAAAAGATCAAGGACTGCCTCACTGCCCCACCCCCCAAGGAACTTCCGTCCGCGATTACTACCGCGGAATAAACCGCAAATCCAATATTGGGACTTGGTTGCTCTGAACGCGATTTCAGCAATGAAAAATTGCCATCGTAATATTCTGTGGCAATTCTGTCAACCTTCATTTTTGTCACACGAAATGAAAAGCGTAAACGCAATTTTGGAACATTTACAGTAGGGTTAGGTCGAAAACATTTACAGTAGGGTTAGAGACCCTGCCAAAAATGGAGTAGAAGATTATAATGAAAAATTACGGTTTAACAACGACATTACTGACATATTTCATCGTTATATTCAGTCAGAACGAATTTACGGGGCCTCCGATAATCGATTCTCCTGGATCATCACCCCCCGGCCTCCTGCGAATCTGCGATTTAGTGGGAGATTGAACTTCAGTTGCTAAGAAAGAGATGATTTACCCATTTGCCAACGTTAATTGTTTAACATTGTACTGTATAGTGATAATATAGATGTTCTAGTCGAGCCTTCATGGGGCCCCAGACCCAAGAAATGTATAAGGGCCCCTCTGTTACACCACAGGTCTCTGTTACACGAAATAGCGCTTCAAGCTAGCCTTGTTGCCTTCGACAATTTGACATTTGTTTTGGGGGATTTTTGCCCGAAAAACAAAGGACAAATGAACAAAATACAAAAAGTGAAAGTGGCGTCCGTGCGTTCGCTGCGATGTACCCAGAGGGCCTGCGCCTTACTTCAAGTTCGGGGGTTTACCTGCAGGACATCTCTGGTCAAGCTGAGAGTGTAATAGTGTATCACTCCTGTCGAGTTTCGCCGATCAATTACTATCAATTTTCATTGACAACATATAACGTTTTGTCTTATTCGACCACTGTTCGTGTCTTTGTACTCGAGAACAGCAATCCGGTAAGCACTTTAGACAAAATACGCCTCTTTAATAGGAATATCGTATTCTCAAATACGAAAATATGGCCGATGTACTTGATTTGCTGGTTTCCGTTAAATATGTTTTGTCATACTCGCTCAGAATGATATAATCTCTGCCGTTAATCCATCTTCCATTTCAGGTTCGATCATCTACGATGGCCAGTGCGAAATGTTGTCCATTTCGAACGACGAAGACATGTAGTCTTCTGTCAATGTTGGTTCTTACTAGCAGTTTCTTTCTGGTTGAAATAATCGTCGGATACGGCACAAATTCAGTGGCACTGATAGCCGATTCTTTTCACATGTTATCCGATGTGATTTCCCTTATAGTCGGTTTCCTGGCCTTGCGGTATTCAAAAAAGTCCAAAAAGACTGAGAGGAATACGTTTGGTTGGCAAAGAGCAGAGGTTTTAGGTGCTCTGATCAATGCCGTGTTTCTGGTCGCTTTGTGCTTCACCATTTTCGTCGAAGCTATGAAACGGATGGTGGACGTCGAAGAGATTGGTCGACCATGGCTTGTTTTCATAGTTGGGGCTGTTGGGCTGGCTGTTAACATTGTCGGTTTATGTATGTTCCACGGTCATGGTCATGGACATAGTCATGGTGGTGGTGGTGATAGTGGCCACGGTCACAGTCATGGTGGTATGACCAGCAGCAATGGTCAAAAGCTCTCACAAGAGACAGTTATCAATAATGCTGCTACAATAAACTCAGAGAACGGCAGTGTAACTAATATCGGGGGAAGTGATGGCAATATTTCACATCCAGATACGTTCGCTAGCCCATATCTCAAGGATGCTCCAGAAATTCAGAAATTTGCCACAGGTCTGTACTAGTTGTATGCAAATTAT
The DNA here is from genome assembly GCA_035772405.1 of Chrysogorgia sp. JL179-B06. Lineage (NCBI taxonomy): Eukaryota > Metazoa > Cnidaria > Anthozoa > Scleralcyonacea > Chrysogorgiidae > Chrysogorgia > Chrysogorgia sp. JL179-B06. The sequence continues at coordinate 3,849,682 of JAYKKM010000450.1, read as the reverse complement.
GTACCAATACTTGGTATATTAGGTATTAATTTATATAATAAGATATAAATTAAGGTTAATGACTTAGCAACATCGCTCATAGAGCTATCACGTGCTGACGATGGTCGATATACCATTGTGTACATGAGCAAGGAACGACAAGAGTACAACCTTTGTTTAACCAAGAACAAAGGCCTATAGCATTAAGGCAAATGAAAAATAGTCCGAGTTGTTGCAAGTTTTGGGTTACACGGTATAAATATAAACAGGGTATACCAGCTGTTGAGGACCAACTTCCGTTGCCCTCTGAATGGAAAAAAAGTCATAACCCATAAAAATTGTAACAGGCTTGGTAAATAACACATTTAGGGTAAAATGTTGAGTTTCAAACTCGTATCCTCAGAAAAATGATTCTGAGTCGCGGACAGGAATCGAACCTGTAATCGAACCAAAATATATCATCTCGCAAACTAAATATTTGAGTAGAAACAAGATAAAATAAATTAAGTAAAAAAAGAAATAATATAATACAGTTTCATTTTATTTCATCTTGTTTTAACTGGAATCTTGAGTTACCAAAAATGATATTTTCAGAATTTATTTTACATGTATTAGCCTCATTGCATGTTTATCTCTCCCTGCTCAAGAAATGCAGGTGCAAAAATTAGGATTCATGTATGAGAATTGCTATAAGCATGTTTTTATCAAGCTGTGGTCCCAAAATAGGCAAGGTGTTAATCTATGGTGGTATTCTTAATTGTGGGAATCAGTTTTGAATGAGTGAATTACCAAGTAATTATGCATCTCAATCTTGCATTTCTATTACAGAAAATGCCACTAGTCATCAAAGCTAATTCTGTGTATTCCAGAAAAGATTTCCATAGCTCTGTTATTATTATAAAACGTGTTGTGCTGCGTAGGCAGTGTAGAAATACAAATCAAATATCTAAAAAGGTTGGTGTACTGCCGAAATAGCGTGTAAGTAGTCTAACATTTCGAGCAAAGGCCCTTCTCTCTGACAAAGGGCCTTCGCTCGAAACGTTAGACTACTTACACGCTATTTCAGCAGTACACCAACCTTTTTATATATTTAATTTGTATTATTATTATACATTTGGTTAATTGCGTGAATTACCCTACCAACCAATTTTCTGTTTTCACATTGACTAATCCCAGATGATTTTACTTGTTTAAATATTTTACCTGCCACTTAACAATCAAACTCATTATAGTCAAATCAAGATGGTAAACCTTGTCTTGATTATTTACATAACCTCCACGGCAATGCTTTATAAAATTCTTAAGGCTAGGCTTAAAATACAGTAGGTGAACATGTCTATGATGTCTGGAGGTTTTATCAAGCTGACTTTGGGAGGGGCTTCTTTTTAAATTTTTTTTATTTTTCTCTACTGCTAATAAGATCTTCACCAAGGTTGCTGGGTTATTAGTTACCATCTTAAGTTTTTAGCCTACAGTCTGGGTTTAAAGTGGTTCACTGCCTATGCATTACATTGCCTAACTATAAAAATAATTTCCTTTGACAAATACTACAAAATGGTCTTATAACTTGTTCAAAGTCTGGATTATTTCTTATTCAGCACAACTCTATGTTTTGGTGAAAAACTTGTACACATAGATAGCAAAATGTACACTACTGTGCAGGTATCTTGAATTGGATATCCATTGGGTGTAAATTTAATCCAATGTGCCAACCAACCCTTGGTGTAAGCCAAGACAAAGGCTGTCAGGGAGAGATAATGATTGTTAATTTAATGATTGATACTCACTATTTACAAAAATCTTCCTATTTTCAATTAGTCATCATCCATGAGCGAACTGTAGACGTTCCCGAGACCTCGGCCAACCCAGAGGAGCATCACTTACACAAGCCAAGAAAAGTGACAACCAGTGCACAGATGAACATGCGAGCTGTCTACTTGCACGTCCTCGGCGACGCACTTGGCTCCATCATTGTCATTATCAGTGCACTGTGCATCATTTATGGTAAAGGAAAATGGACTATGTATGTCGACCCAGGTATGAGCATTATATTGGTCTTTATTATCATGAAGTCATCTGTGCCGCTCTTGAAGGAGTCTGCATTAATTCTGCTACAAACTGTGCCCACCCATATTAAAATACAAGAAGTACAAGAACGACTGTTGGAGCAAGTGGAAGGGGTGTTGAGTCTGCACGAGTTTCATGTATGGCAGCTTGCTGGTGATAAGATAATTGGTAAGTAGCTGTCTTTATGTTTTGCTCAAAACATTAACCTACACACTAACAGGCAGGAGGGGTTATTGAGCTGCATGTGATTCTGAATTTCTTCTGTAATTTTTTTAGCTTCAGCTCACATCACTTGCCGTTCGTTGGCAGACTACATGGCCATCGCAAACAAGGTGAAGGATTTCTTTCACAACGAAGGAATCCACTCGACCACCATCCAACCAGAATTTATCGAAGACCCTCCAGAGATGGAATTGCCGGACGGTTGTGCTTTGGATTGTGGTAACGACAAGGACTGTGGAGCACAAAGATGTTGTACCGATGATGTCAGACTTAGGAAAGTCACTCAAGGGAAAAGAGATGGAAGCTCGACTGAAGAAAGCGAGGAACCGACGACAACCACCACAAAGACCTGAGGTGCAATTGGGATATTTTCTTGCATGAAAGGTCATCTTGAAGATAGTCTTAGGCTAATATCTGAACTCTGAAGCTGCCACACATTTACACATTGCAATAAATCAGGCCAATTTGTTATTCTAATGCATGTGATATACACATTAAGAGTGTTTAAAATAGATAAATAAAAGTTTTAAGCTGCATAGACAGTGTTAAATACAAATTAAAAACTCTAAAAAGTGGTGTACTGCTGAAATAATTAATACAATGTGTAATATTAAGCCACATGATATAGTAACTATTTCGGCCATCTTCTCTGTGTACCGCACCGCACAATGGACACAGACTACGTCATAGACACATCAAGGTTATTTTCTCGGGATTCAGAAGCTTTACAAGGACTTTGTTTTCATTCCGTCACTATTTTAAGTGTCACTTCCCTATCGGGGTGACATCATCCTACCTCTTTCCCTATAAATATGCGCTCTATGTTTCAGTTTATCAGCAGACGTAGCACTTGATAAGTTGCCTGCCGAAATACATCATGCTCTTTTATTTTAAGCCTATTTATTCCTCAAATCTTTAAACAGTTCTTCTAAGAACTCATTTCTCTTTCTCATCCTTTGCTTCTACATTACGCCATTACCTGTGTTAGATTTTGGTAAATGTGTTTATAAATAAGCAGTTTAGTTTTCAGAATGTTCTGAAATTATTACCAATCACCATGGTGAGTATGTTTTATAAAGCAATATTTAAAAACCCTAACCATAACCCAAATAAAAACTCTAGTCCTTACCCTGAAATAAAGGAATACTAACCCTACTTTAACTAAATATTTCAATGATGTAATATTCTGTGTCCGGTACACAAAGTAGCAGCCCTATTTCGGCAGGGCACCAACCTTTCAGAGTTTTGATTTGTAATAATTATAGGGATATTTGCTTGCCAATGTTTCTTCCAGAACCAGCTCCCTCAACAATGACAATGTGCAATACTGGACATTTCACATAGGACATTATAATCAGTAACTTCAAATATTAAAAATGTCGAGTATAAAACAACAATTAATGACTGGAAGTAACTTCTAGGCAACACATGGAAATTACTTCCATTGAAATAGACCATCAAAAAAAAGGATTACCCTCCCCGACTCCACTATCACATGCATCTGTACGAGAAGTTGGTCTGCTTTTTGGTACAAGTATAGTTGCATGCAAAATAATTTTAAGTAAATTTAGGGGATATATTTCATGGTAACATTACATATAGTCTCCCACCATATTTTAGGGTTAGGATTGGGGTTATGGTTATAAAAAACAGATGGAAATCAGTTCTAGTGTTACCATGAAGTATATTATACCAAATTTGGACAGCCATGCCTGGTTCCCACTGGAGGTTATGTACATGCAAGCTCTAGAACATGGATTCATTGGCCTTGTTTGTAGTAACTTTTGAAAGTATGCAAAAACACCAAAGCCAGCCAGCCAATTAAAAAAAGTATGAAACCAGATGTACTGGTAATCTGAAAAGCTCTCAAAAACTCGGACAATCGGCCCAATTCATTAAATCTGACGAGGATTTTGAAGTCAAAACATTGTTAATTCAATTGTCTTGGGTTTTCACTCATCTTGCGTTTTCAAGATGATGTTTTTCATGAGAAAAGATGAGGTTGCATGTTTTAGCTTCATATGTTAACATAAGAAAACAACTCTTATTTGACAGAATGTCTGAAATTATAAAAACGTCCATGATTGTCTGACTTTGTTCTTGAGATGTGAAGGTTTATTTGATATGAAAATATCACACTGCATAATGACTTGTTGAAAAGCCTGTATATTGTATTATTGTTGGGATTATCAAATCACTTGAAAGTTAATAAATACTACGATGCCTAGTGTTATTCGATTATTTTGATACTCTCACATCATGTATACACAGTTTTCGATTTCAATACATAATCCCAAATATATACATGATTTTTCAGTACAATTCATGCAGTGTGATATTCAGTGGTGTAACAGAGGTAGATGTGAAGGCTCGACTATATTATCACTATACAGTACAATGTTAAACAATCGTGAATACCTAGACAGCTATATATTCCTTCCTCCTCGAGTTAACTTTGGTAAATCAGCTCTTTCTTATCAACTGAAGGTCAATCTCCCACCCAGGACATTAATGATTCTTCACCATAAATCGCAGGAGGCCAGGGGTGGTCCGGGAGAATCAATTATCGGGGGCCCGTAAATTAGTTCTGACTAAATATGACGATGAAATATATGTCAGTAATGTTGATGTTAAGCCGTAATTTTTCATTATAATCTTCCACTCCATTTTTGGTCGGGGGCCTTATGTTCTCGACCTACACAAATCTCCATATCTCAAGAAGTGAGACAATCTGGAAAAGTCATAAATGCAATCTTTCTAAGTAAGAGAGTTTGCCTTCATTGCAAACAGAAATTACACTTCATAGACACTTCAAGTTGAGAGCTTCTTACTGAAACCTCTACTGATAACTAGGCAGTAATTACAAAGACAATCATTTAACTTACATAGCATTAGATGTGTGAAGTTAATCGTCCAGGTTGTTGTAGTCTTGAGAAAGACTATTGTTGGTGACTGACATATCGACGGCATCAGTGGCGGTCATCTTCAGAGTCAAGTAAAGCATGTTTGCCTATATATACGTCTGGTTCATTATGAGGAACAATATTGGCCCATGCATGATGCAACACCCACTCATGCTAATTATGACACAAACAAACAATGATGTAATGAACCAGACGTATATATATATACATATAGGCAAACCTGACAAACACGCTTTACTCGACTCTGCAGATGATCGCCGTCGAAACGTCAGTCACCAACAATAGTCTTTCTCATGACTACAACTTGGATGATCAACTTCACACATCCAATGATACTCCTCGTAACTCCTAGGTTCAAACCATTTACTTTATTTCACATTGAGCACATTATAAAATGTTGCAAATGGCATGTTTATGTTAAGCATAACCATTTTATACTTTGCACTACTTCCTTTGCACACTTGCCCAAAACATAGGCAAGACATCAATGAAGACACAACTGCCATGGGTCCCACAAACAATGAATTTGTTTTGAGTAAGGATATAATATTGTCTGCAGGTCATATGTAGCTCTTGATAATTATTTTTTCTGTCCTTCATGTTATAGGTTTACACATTAATTTTTATCATGTATATTATACAGTATGAAGTATATTTATATACATATATTAGACTACCTGTATTTTTAAATTTAAGAGTAAAGTTTACCCTGCAAAAACCTAATGTTGTCACTGCATTGAATGAATGTAATGTTAAAAGATAAAAGTTTAGAAGGGCAGAGTGGAAGTGGTAAATGTTTCATGCAAAACAAGCCAGCTAAAAAACTCAGTCCAGAAATTCAGCATTCATTCCAGGCTCATGCCCGCATCAGCACAAAATGGTTATAACACCAGTTGAAGTAAAATATTTGGTAATATTAACCATGTAAGCCCTTAGTTTGATCTTGAGCCCTTAGCCCTTAATTTGATATGTGCGCGTGCGTGCAGTAATTAACTTGGAATAAAACTCATCGATCTGTGCTCGCTGTAGACACACGCGCCATGATTTTGCTTCGAACAATCCACGTTATCCTTTTTGTTTGGTTGGTTCTTCGCGGGATTCGTCGTACTGAGGAAAACCTAGTGCAGGGCTTGTTACATACCGCAACGGATCAACTTCGACCACCTTATTTTTCTCAAACACGTCGTTTGATATTTTAGCATTGATATTTTAGTTTTAAGTCAGCATTAAGACTTTTCTTTTTTAAAATTAATATTTTTTGTTCATAGTGGTAATATATGTAGTAGGCTTTATCTTATAATGAAACTGTAATTAGTTTTATAAGTAACATTTAGAATATATTGTTGTAAGAGCATTGAGACTATTGTATGATGCTCCTAATACGTCTTTATTATTATTATTATTATTATTTAGTAACAGCTGTATTCATATCTCAAGAACGAAGTGATTATATGATAAATATTACCGGTTCAGAAAAATGTTTCTGAGTCCCAGACAGGAATTGAACCCACAATCTTCTGATCTCTGGTTTGATGCTCTAACCATTGAGCCACCAGGACTCAGATTGCAGAGCGAAGGCTACGTTATGTACTAGTTCGTACATGTGACATACATACTGCTAAATCTGCAGTCTCAATATGTCTGTATAGCTTTTCCATCAGATAAATAAGTAACCAAGCTGCAAGTCACTAATATTTATCTGATAGAAAAGATACAGACATATCAAGACTGCAGATTTAGCAGTACGTATGTCACACATACGAACTACAGTACACAATGTAGCCTTCGCTCTGCCATCTGAGTCCTGGTAGCTCAATTTGGTTAGAGCGTCAAACCAGAGATCAGAAGGTTGCAGTTTCGATTCCCGTCTGGGGCTCAGAAAACATTTTTGCATCTAAGCTTGAGTAGCAAACAGTTCACTAAATTGAAGTGATTATATATTAGTGTAAGCATATCAGAACCATCTAAAAAGTTATATTATATCAACTGGTTCTTTTGAGTTCATAGTTATTCTTATTAACCTTTGATATACTCAACCAGCACTCATGAGCAGCACTTGACCAATATCAGCCATAGTTTTAAAGCAAACAAAATATAAACCTCACCATCTCAAACACAAAATGGCTTTTAATAATAAATATGTCTTTTAAAATATCATATAGCTAACATCAACAAATACTTCTAGTATTAAACTGTCATTTCAATATTCTTCGTAATTGTAACTAAATTCGATTATTACATTCAGGTGTCGTGATCTTTATGTATATTGCATATATTTCATTAGAACTACAGTCTACGATTCTAAAGTCTACACATGGTAATAAAGCATCATGCTAAATAGGAATTGTAGAAATACAAATCAAAACTCAAAGTCTAAATTAGACTGGAATCTTTGTGAAATGCGCGTGGAAGAATTTCCCCGAAATATGCGCACTTAGCGCTCGTTATTCCCCATCATATATGATCTATTTTATTGTGGGCTCAGAATCATCAAACAATACACGGAAATTGCACGTACTTATCTCACCATCAGGCGTGTGCGTAAAAAGTTTGCTTGTGTACGCGTAAAACCGCCTTACATAAAACATTTTCATCCGATTTGGCTTGTGCGCGCTTGCACACGCTTCAAATTTTGCGCGCGCTGCGTGCGTGTCAAAAATTTTGCGCGCGCGTATTTTCAATTGCGCCCGCGCGCACTACAAAGTTAGTTTCCAGATTCTAAAGGTTTGTGAGCTACCAAAATAGTGTGTATAAAGGTCTAAAGTAAAGTCATATTATATTTCATTCTCTGGCGAAGGGCCTTCACTCGATATTTCGACACACTATTTCGGCAGTACACCGGCCTTTTAGAGTTACATTGATAGAGTCAATTTGACTCTTGGAATGTAAATTATGTAAAAAACCCAAGAAAAAATTAACAGAAGCCAACCCTCACAGCAACTTCAGTTTAAAGAATAGTCTATAACTTACTTACCAACACAGTTGAATATGAAGTCCATAACTTGCACTCGAACGAAGGTATTAGGGTCAATTCGAAAGGAAATCTGTGCGATAAACTAACAAGATGCGGCCGCCATCTTGTCATCCCACGAAACTGCGATCAAGGCTCAGCGGTTTCATTTTATGACGTCACTGCGCGATTTTTGCGCCAAACGTCAAGAAGATGGGTGCGCACTGCGCAACCGTGTAAGTGGATATTTTCTCATTACGCATTTGGGTGCGTGTCACACAAATTATGAATTTGAGAATAGATCGAATTGTTGCAAGGATTGACTTCGTTTTCATAGTTGTATTTAGCCTATTACTGTACTGAGCTAGTCGCAAACCTTGTATATTAAAGGCCCTCAAAAACAGGGAAACTTTCCCTTCATTAGCATGCATAAGCAAACATCATTGGTTGACAGTTCGCAATGAATTTCAAACAATTCTATTTCGTCAGTAAACACGGTATGACAAATTAATACCATGACATGTTGGAAATCAGTGATTAAATGTCCCTTAAGCCTCGGGAGGATTTGTCAAAGTTCCACTAATCCTTGCTCGGGTTTCGGGGACGTATAATCACTAATATCCATCATGTCATTACTTATAATAACAAAGCGAAATGGGGGTGAATTGGTGAGATTTTATGAACGATATATACTGACGTATTTTGTTTTTAAAATCTCGGCAATTCGCCACTTTTTCGCTTTGCTACACATCCAAAACATTGCCTTTTTATTACTTATAATCAAGTTCTTTACTGATTCACTTTGTCTTAGGAAGCTGTCATTAATTCCACCAGGGAGGGGGGCAGAAGGAAAACTGAAAATTCTTGTTAAAGTTTCGTGACCCACTGACCAAATTTCCCTGGATGGTTTCATGACCAACTATACATTTTGTTTTAGTTTCGTGGCCCAGCACATCTTAAATTTTCATTCATACCGACAACACACGAGTGCTGGGAACTGAGGGTCAAGTCTGCTATATAGAGCAAGGAAAACAATCAACTTTGAACTCTTAGTCTCGAACCACTGAAATCCAAACTAGATATACATGTACATAATTTCTGGGGGCAAGGGGTTCTCAAAACAACTTTTCTTTGGGTGTGATATGGATATTTCTTGGACTTACATAGCGTATATCAATTCCTATGTTATAAATATTTGTTTTTTCTTCGATTACTTTTGATACTAATCAAAAACGTTTCATGGCGCATCAAAGGTTTTCTAAATGTTTTCGTAGCCCCACCAACTTTTGATTTATAGTTTCATGGCCCAGCACTTTTCCTTCTGCCCCCCTCCCTAGTGGAATTAATGACAGCGCTCTTATATTTATCCCCTTTCAACTGACACACCAATTTTACTGCAACTGATGCTAAACAGTACAGATCGGTTCCCGACACTGCTGTGACATGATGTCACATGAAGTTTTCGAGCATTTAGACCCATTTATTTAACTCGTCGCTTCCGAACTGCCACGCAGTGGTACTTTTACATAGGCCACTATCGCCCTGTATAGTGTTGTCGTTTTAAGTGGCCTAACAGATTGTTCGCAGTATTGACGAATCGATGGCGAAGACAAAGAGAGTAGGGTAAAACAAATTAAGCGCAAAAAGTGGATCTCCTTTATATATATATATATATATATATAATAAGAATATTTTCTTGATAGCTAAACATAAATATGTTACAGTATTTACAGCACGCGTGCGTACACAACGCATTTTATGACCTATTATTATTTATATATTTTGTATTGAGCTAATTCCTCTGCGGCCTGAAAAGAGAGAATGAATAGAAAATTGCTCTAAATTTTAATGATTGTTGGTTGGTTTGTTAATTTGGTTGGGTTGGTTGGGGACCATGGTTGGTTGGTTGGTTGGTTGGTTGGTTGATAGTTGGGGACCATGGTTGGTTGGTTGGTTGGTTGGTTGATAGTTGGGGACCATGGTTGGTTGGCTGGTTGATAGTTAGTGACCATGGTTGGGGACCATGGTTGGTTGGTTGATAGTTGGTGACCATGGTTGGGGACCATGGTTGGTTGGTTGGTTGATAGTTGGTGACCATGGTTGGGACCATGGTTGGTTGGTTGGTTGATAGTTGGTGACCATGGTTGGTTGGCTGGTTGATAGTTGGTGACCATGATTGGGAACCATGGTTGGCTGGTTGGTTGATAGTTGGTGACCATGGTTTCGGGACCATGGTCGGTTGGTTGGTTGATAGTTGGTGACCATGGTTGGGGACCATGGTTGGTTGGTTGGTTGATAGTTGGTGACCATGGTTGGGAACCATGGTTGGTTGGTTGGTTGATAGTTGGTGACCATGGTTGGGGACCATGGTTGGTTGGTTGGTTGATAGTTGGTGACCATGGTTGGGAACCATGGTCGGTTCCGTTGGTTGATCAATCAATCGATTGATACTAGCAGTTATGTTTTACGTTTAAAATTATAACAGTTGAATAAGCGATCAAAACTAACGGATGAGTTGACTACTTACCATTAAACAGTGACTCTTAGCGATCTGTATGGTCTACAGACTCCGCAATATCCACCACACATACCAGTCACTATTTGTCTAGTCTAAAAATAAAACCACCAAATTAATGGTAGGGTGATGGTTTTATTTGCATGGTAACCTGATGACCAGTGAGCTACAGGGATGGTGAAGGTTCCATATTAACCTGTGTACAACCTGTAACCTTCTGATCGCTACTGACTATATTACATGCATCATTAGTATTTTGACAAATTTAATTCCTTCACTTACTTCTTTGATATCAACTACTCTTGAGAGATGATATCCATAGGACCTCCACGTCACTTCTGGGGCAAGTGAGAGGCCAGTGTTTGTTAAATCGATACTGAAGCGGCCCTAAAACACATCATTTGAGTTAAATAATTGTCGAGAGCAAATGGGATGATATATTCTAAGTCCCTACTGGGAGCTGCTGCGAAAAATCCAGTAGCAATATTAATCTGCTAACACTGATACAAGTTTCGTCCAAGATGTGCCATTTGACGTCACAGGAAAAGGCTCTATAGCTAGGGTGGGCCCCTGTCGTGTACAATGGAAATGCCCCCGAATTGGTCTCTGTCGAAGTCTGTTAACCCCACCAAAAATATAGGTAGGCTTAGGCATACATGTATCTACTGCGTGATGAAAGAATGAATGATAACTGTAGGATATAGAATGTTCAAAATTATATATATTATATACATTACTGGTTCAATTTAATGCTGTGGAAGATATAAAGTACTGGTATGTATATAACAATTATGCTCTCAAGTTATACAGAAAAACAAAGAGATTCAAAGTTTAGTTGAAGGACTTTGTTACAGAATTCTAATTTCTAAGTAGTATATAACATGTACTGTTATACTCAGACACTTTGCAAAACTCTATAACACAAAAACTGCTGCGAAACCAGACAGCTTACCTGGGGACATCTGATTTTACTGTAACAATCTCCCGCTGTGCCAAAGGCGCGAAAGTGCTGTCCTCGTCGTACGGCAAACGTAAAATCATTTCCTTTAAAAAAAGATTGATTTCGCTGCATTTATTAAAAGCACTACTACTCCCATCACCATACACCGAAGAAACGCGATTAATGAGGAATTTATATTTGTGGCATTTTGTTCATCTTTTCTTCATCGTTTAATGAAGTCGCGATGCTTAAATATGAAAATCTCTGATTGTCCTGACCGTATCGGTGCTCTGTCTGTACTGAGCTGAGACACGTTGATTCGGGGACCTTGGCTTCGACTCCCTCTTGGGGCAGTAGATTATTCATAAAATTATTAATCTGTTAAATCCTCTGTTCATTTTAAAAATATGATGAATAGAACGAGGCACAGGAAATGAAAGAACTGAGACTCACCAATTAATGACATGCGTGAAACGTCGAATCTAACTTTGGAAAAGTAGGTTCCTCCAGATCTCGGGAAAACTTCAGTGTGACAGTGAGGACAGTCCTCGCTCCTGGCACCGTCATCAGGGCATTCGTTCGGATTTTTTAAGCTAAAAAGGTTCAATCAAAAGATGAGCTTTGGTGTTAGTCGTGAACGATTCTGAACGAAATACTGACGTTTCGAGCGAAGCCTTTTACTCTGATGAAGGGCTCCGCTCGAATGAGCTCTGCATATATACTCGAGTTTCTTTCAGCAAAGTATGGTATAACAAACTATGGTATATACCTTCTGTGATAATATTCTGCGAAGTTATGTTTCCCTCCAGATGATAACGTGATGTATTCTTTTGGATTATCTGTTAACATGCCTTGACAAAACACCTAAATAAGAATACCACATTATATATATACAGAACCCGAGCTCAGTGGTCAGAGCACTGCACTAGCATCGCAGGGTCGCAGGTTCAATTCCAACCGGATGCCTGGATGTTGCATTTTTCGCAACTGGTCCCGGTTTGGTCTTACAATGTCACCATAAAACCTTAGAACATGTAGTTTAATCGAGCAAAATGCCAAATATACTTTAAATAAGAAAAAAGCTGGATAAGTATATCGGACAGTGGGAATATACTTTCTATAGATGAGCTAATGAAGCCACGCCGCGTCCAAAACATCTAGTCAAACGACATTTATTCCTACACATATTCTGGACTTTCAATGAACATTCTCTCATTTTCCCTTGCAGCTTTATGTTATCCAATTTTTTGCTTACCAGGGCTCGTTTTGATAACAGTATCTTTGTAAACTAAATGGACTATACTCAGTATAAATAAAGCCACCATCATCATCATCATTATCAGCTAATACCATGAGTAAGCAATGAGCTAGCGTACCTTAATGTTTTTGTTATTAATTGTTAAAGAAAATTCTTTGTCATCTTGCTTCCCATTTTGCTTTTGGATGTCTTTGCAGGTCTTCGGGATACCTAAAGAAACGAATGACAACATTAACTTCATGACATTTTCAAGAATAACAAATCTAAGCCTTTATGCTAAACTCGGCTATATAAGCCTCGTTTTTTAACACACTTCTCGGTGTTCTGATGAAACATATTTCCTAGTGTTTGATATATAAAATTCAATCTAAAACTCATCAACTATACTTACACTGCGGTAGTTTACAATTCCTCTGGCTTTCTGGTTTGGTAATTCCTGCATTCGAGCACCACACATCTGGACTATAACCACGTTCACGACCAAGACATTTTACTGCACGCCTCATCGTAGCTTCACCGCACGTGGCTGAACACTGGATGAGCAGGACACAAGATTAATAAACAGGAAAAAGACATTATAGACGAAGGCCTAATCCAGGTGATATAAAAGTAGGGTTGTATACATACAAGTGCTGTTCTGCGTATAGGTAGTGTTGAAATACAAATGGGCAGTACATATATCAATTAAACCAGCACATAATTCTAACCTTCGGCTTAAGGTAGCTCAATGGTTAGAGCATCTCACTGGCAATCAGGTTACAGGTTCGATTCCTGTCCGGGACTCAGAAACATTTGAATATCGTTCGTGTATTGATTATCTATCTTAATGATATTAGGTGCTACTCTGAGTTACTAACTAAACAGGTCGTGGTATAATGGTACTTTATATATGTGATATTTCGTAACTGAAGTCGAGTTTCTTCAATATCGAGAGACTGGACTCTTCATCTTGTATTTTTAGAATAACGAATGTGGACAACCCAGGATGTGGACAACTCAGGTGTAGAATGATATCAGGTGCTACTTGTTATCTATATTTTGTTTGAAAATTATAAAAACTTCCAATGGTTTTCTAAGCAACGTAATTGAAAGTGTCGATATCGTAGACAATGCTAAATAAAACGTAAATATATGCATTACCGGAGACCAGGATCCAGTCCTCCACGAATAATAACCGTTGCAAAAGCCAATATTACACCGTCGTTCACTTGCTGGTTTTCTCTGCTGGTCACAGAAATCAGTGGGATGATTGTCTTTCTTTGGACAGGTTACTGATCGCGTTTGGTTACCTTGGCCACAAGATACAGAACACTAGAAACAATAGAGTAAGATTGAAATAAATAACAGGGTAAAATATTATGGCTGAAGTTATCGTATGGAGAGGGCTTATTTTCGTAGGGCTTATTTTCGTAGGGCTTATTTTCGGGGGCTTATTATCGGGGGCTTATTTTCGTAGGGCTTATTTTCGGAGGGCTTATTTTCGGGGAGGGGGTGTTATTTTCGGGGGCTTATTCGCGGCGGGCTTATTTTCGGGGAGGGCTTATTTTCGGGGGGCTTATTTTCGGTGGGGACGTATTTTCGGGGCTTATTTTCCTGGGGGCTATTTTCCGGGGGATTATTTTCGGAAGATTACGAAGCTTATAATCCGACTAATATATAAAGTTCAAAGTCACCTCGGACCAATATCCAACATCCCACTCCGAAAAACATTCTTTACTTTTGCAAGTCATTGTTTTTGACGGTCTTGTGTCCGGGTTGCAATTGTTTTTCTCGACCTGGATCTCTTTTTCATCTACACATAATACCATGCGAGATTTAATACCAACACCGCAGGTTGTCGTGCACTGAAAAGAGATACAAGATTGTGTTAGAGATAGGAAGAAGATGGGAAGAAAGAAGATAGGAAGAAGATAGGAAGAAAGAAGATAGGAAGAAGATAGGAAGAAAGAAGATATGAAGAAGATAGGAAGAAAGAACATAGGAAGAAAGAACATAGGAAGAAAGAACATAGGAAGAAGATAGGAAGATATGAAGATATGAAGAGGATAGGAAGAAAGAAGATAGGAAGAAAGAAGATAGGAAGAAGATAGGAAGAAAGAAGATAGGAGGAAAGAAGATAGGAAGAAAGAAGATAGGAAGAAGATAGGAAGAAAGAAGATAGGAGGAAAGAAGATAGGAAGAAAGAAGATAGGAAAAAGAAGATAGGAAGAAAGAAGATAGGAAGAAGATAGGAAGAAAGAAGATAGGAAGAAAGAAGATAGGAAGAAGATAGGAAGAAAGAAGATAGGAAGAAGATAGGAAGAAAGAAGATAGGAAGAAGATGGCATAAGTGAATCAACGAAATAGTAAAAAACGTAGGAGGGAAGCAAAAAACTAAAGTAAAGCAAAGCGAAGCTTGGGGAAGGGAAGCTTCTACAGGGGATAACTACAGGGGGCCAAGTGCCCCCAGAGATAAGGGAGACGACTGGGTACGAGTCAGGAAGGGAAGCACAGGGAAACGAAGGGAGGCGAAGGGAATGGAAGCGATGCGAAGGGAGACAAAGCGAAGAGGGACGAAGGGAAGCAAAGGGAAAGGAAGCAAAGTGAATGGAAGGGAAGCGAAGATTATTTAACTTACCGGAGTCCAGTCAGTCGTGAACCACTTATATTGCCCGCGGCCAGGTTTACAATCTGCGATATGACATGGCTTTTTATCCAGTGCTTTATCTTTACTGGAACATAATTCATCTTCAAAAAATGAACTGTCTTTTCTACACCTCACACTTCGCACTTTTTCACCAATGTTACATTTGGAAGAACACTGTGCAGGAGGAAAGACCAATGACAGAAGTCATGAACAATTATGTAATCATCGTCTTCAGTCTTGTCATTGCCGTCATCACATCATCATTATCGTCATCGTCACCGTAATTGTCATCGTCATCATCACCGTCATCGTCGTCATCGCATCGTCACCGTCACCTTCGTCATCGTCATCATCGTCACCGGCATCGTCGTCGTCATCGTCACCTTCGTCATCGTCATCATCGTCGTCATCGTCACCGTCACCATCATCGTCATCGTCATCATCACCGTCATCGTCACCGTCATCGTCAACATCGTTATCATCGTCATCATCATCATCACCGTCATCATCATCATCATCGTCATCATCACCGTAATCGGCATCATCACTGTCATCGTCATCGTCATCGTCATCGTCACCATTATCGTCATCATCATCGTCATCGTCATCATCACCGTCATCATCATCGTCATCATCATCGTCGTCATCATCGTCGTCATCATCGTCATCATCATCGTCATATGTAATACGATTACAAGAAAACAATAATATCATATCATATATCCATCTTTTAAAATTATTTATTAAAAGAACAATACTAAACTTACATCACCCCAAGGACCAAATTCCCAAATGCCACAGTTATTTCTCCGACATTTCTTTACGGCTTTTGGTGTTCTTCTCAACTGTTTACATTGTATTGGTGAGATCCGTTTACCTTTGAGATCTTCGCACCACACCTTTCTCTCCTTCACTCCTTCACCGCATTTAACCGAACACTAAAATGTGTTACAAATTACGGGTTGGAAATATACAAAAAGAAAAAATACAAAGGAAAAAAGGACAAAAAAGAAAATAATTGTATAGAGAATAAAATTTATAGTGCCTATGAAGCGAAATATTTACCAAAAATACGATAAACAAACCAAATTTGTCGTGATAATGAACGTTATAAACTTAGCAATCACTGAGATATAAGACATTTTTTAATGAGTGAAAATTCTCTACCCTGCACCTGACATCAGAGACCATCTCATTTACGTATCAAACAAACTGAAATATTTCAAAAACGAAGTAAAATACGGAAAAGTTGTAAAAGGTGTTACTCTATCATTTTACGAGTTCTTTCATATTAGACAAACTTAATTTTTGTTGCCAATGTCCTTTTATAAACGGATAAAAAAAAATCATTACCATATTCCAATCTCCTTTCACCCAACGTGAGGCTAGAACGCATCTTTTGACAAAACAAGTTTTCTTCGTAGCAGGTTTTAACTTTCTGTTGCATTGTTCATCTTTCACTATACTCTCGTTATTAGAGCAATACACCTCACGAGTGACTTCCCCTAAGTCGCAAGGTTTGGAGCACTGAAAAATAATATAGAAAATACACAGCTGCAATATTTCAAAGTAAGCTTCAGTGAATGGGAAGTCGATCCTTCAACTCTGATCAAACCAGACTGAGATGAGAGTCGTTGCAGTCAAAACAATAATATTAATAATCTATAATTAGATGTGTGAAGTTGATCGTCCAGGTTGTTGTAGTCTTGAGAAAGACTATTGTTGGTGACTGATGTTTCGACGGCCTCAACAATACTAGTCTTTCTCAAGACTACAACAACCTCGACGATCAACTATAAACAGAAGGCCTAAATGACTAATTGCAGTGTTTTCCGTTGGGTGCACGCTACATTTCATTATTAGTTTAGTTTAGTTTAGTTTAGTTTATTAGATTTATCATTCTTTTAGGTAAACGGAATACCCCAACAGGCTAGAAGTCCAATTGATAGGGGTTCCGAGGGCCTACGATTTAAGGTCGTTATCCGAGAAGACCCGAAAGTCTTACTATTTGCTGATATTATTGCAAAGGCAGCACTTTCTCCTCAATTATTTTTAAGACCCTGAGTAGTGGTCCAACCCTGCATCGCCTAGCTCATAGACATCTGTGGTAACCACCAGACCACAACAACTGGACCACAACAACCGGATCCCGAGCTCCTCGTACCGGCACAAAAATCTAGTGCCAGCACAAAAACCTAGTGCGCTTTACTTACCCGGCTCCATTGCTTGGTTCTCCATTGGGGACAGAAACTGAGGTTGCACGAAGCTACAAGCACCGGCTTCGGAATCGTCTTACAACGTTTCTCCGTCAGGTCTCTTTTGGAGGAACCATCCATACAGATAACACTTCGACTCTTTACACCACTTTCACATGTCGTAGAACACTGTTGTATTATAAAACAAAAAGCAGACGTGAATTTTAATTATTATCGGCTTATATGGAAACATAGGGACAGACAAGGGCGCAACGAGGGGGGGGAGTTCAGGTGGGCGATCGACCCCCCTTTTGGAGGTATGACAGGGGAATTTTCGTGATGAATTTACACTCTATCCGAGAAGGGTTGATGACTTGATGTGACTAATTTGATATTTGAATAACATTCCTAATATAATTGTTAATATTCTTGATTCAATCCTCAAGGGGCTGGGATCAGTGGATCACTGTGCAGTCTGTGTCTTGTAAAATCGTGTATTGATAATTATATGCCATCGCAGTGGCGTCATATTCATTACTTTTACCAAGGACAATCAAAGTTGTAGTTGACAGTTACCTATGCGTGTGAAACATTTAGTATAGTACATTGTTTATTATGTCCAAATTAAAAAACTGTATATGCAAGTCTACCACTGTCAGGAGATTGTGTAATGTGATATTGAAGGCAATGACAAGTCAGCACTCACTACGATAGTTTTTGCTAATATACTTTTACAAATTATTAAAAGTTTTGAAATGATTAATTTAATTTAATTTAATTTAATTTAATTTAATTTAATTTAAAAAAATAATTAATTAATTTAAAAAATTAATTTAATTTAATTTAATTTGATTTAATTAATTTAATTTTTAATTAAAAGTTTTTAAAATGAATCTCATTTGGGTCGAAATATTTATTGAAATTGGTGAGATACATTGTTAAACATTGTGATTTAAAACCTTCGTATTTTAAAATGCAGGATATGCATTTTCAGAGACCTAAAATTCAAAATAAATTTCCGAGAGGACATTACAATGGAGGGGAAAAACGACCCCCCTTTTCAAAATCCTGGTTGCACCCTTGGGGACAGAAGGAAACATAGGCATACAGTGTTGTAGACACCCTTTTCATTTGTTGTGAATCAGATATGATCACATGCGTCCCTATTTGTACCTCACTCCAAGATCCAATCTTCCAACGTCCGCTTGTCTTTGGTTTTATTTGTTTAGCTGGCGAGCAGAAGTAGTTCGAACACAGTCGGATATTAGGAGGTCGTACTAAAGGATCGCACAATCGATCATGAGAACGCTGTCCGCTTTTGAAGCATATCACTTGTCTTCTTTGAGTGCCTCTACCACATCCAGAAGAACACTAAAATGCCGGTAGTGGAGAAAATGAATGGGTTAATAATGGGTTAAAAATCGCTGAGAAAAGGAAATGAAAGGAAACGAAAGAAAAACGCAAGGAAATGAAACGAAACTAGAGAAAAACGGAACGAAACGAAAGGAAAACGCAAGGAAATGAAACGAAACTAGAGAAAAACGGAACGAAACGTAAGAAAAACGCAACGAAACGAAAGAAAAACGCAAGGAAATGAAACGAAACTAGAGAAAAACGCAACGAAACGAAAGAAAAACGCAAGGAGATGAAACGAAACTAGAGAAAAACGGAACGAAACGTAAGAAAAACGCAAGGAAATGAAACGAAAGTAGAGAAAAACGGAACGAAACGAAAGAAAAACGCAAGGAAATGAAACGAAACTAGAGAAAAACGGAACGAAACGTAAGAAAAACGCAACGAAACGAAAGAAAAACGCAAGGAAATGAAACGAAACTAGAGAAAAACGGAACGAAACGAAAGAAAAACGCAAGGAGATGAAACGAAACTAGAGAAAAACGGAACGAAACGTAAGAAAAACGCAAGGAAATGAAACGAAAGTAGAGAAAAACGGAACGAAACGAAAGAAAAACGCAAGGAAATGAAACGAAACTAGAGAAAAACGGAACGAAACGAAAGAAAAACGCAAGGAGATGAAACGAAACTAGAGAAAAACGGAACGAAACGAAAGAAAAACGCAAGGAAATGAAACGAAACTAGAGAAAAACGGAACGAAACCAAAGAAAAACGCAAGGAGATGAAACGAAACTAGAGAAAAACGGAACGAAACGAAAGAAAAACGCAAGGAAATGAAACGAAACTAGAGAAAAACGCAAGAAAATGAAACGAGACTAAAGGAAAACAGAAGGAAACGAAGCGAAACTAGAGAAAAACGCTAGGAAATGAAACGAAACTAGAAAACAGAAGGAAACGAAACGAAGCGAAACTAGAGAAAAACGCTAGGAAATGAAACGATAAAAAGGGAAGTCATTTAAGGTTAGTGGCTATTTAACTTTCAAGGTGTTGAACTTTAAAACGGCACTATAGTGTACTTACTGGTGTCCAGGCAGAATATCTCCAATTACCACAATATCGTACACAGTTTTGAACAGTAGCCGGTTTGGTGACGTTTTCACAATGAGCTATTTGTAGAGCTTGTTTTCTGGAATTCACACAACGTAACTGACGTCTTTCGTGACCTGTGCCACACCTTGTAGAGCACTAGATGGGGTAGGAGAGGAGTATTTAGAAATACCACAACTTATTGCTGCCGACCTTCAGGGAGACAGCACACTAATCTTGACTAGGGTCACTGTGTTTCGTGTCCAGACCTCTTCGCGGAACTATGTAAAGCGAACATACACTCGACACAGTGGATGTCTGGATGTCTGTCCAGTTTTATGACGTTTTGTGACGTAGGTTTCCGTTCGTTTGTTCGATTTGAAATATGATCGCTCGACCGCCAGATAAGTCGTTCAATTCAGAAATAATGATAGCCATGATACATGGTTTAGATTGTTAGCGAGTGGAACACGGCAACAAACGACAACGTCTTAATTCAAGGAGACACTATAACCTCAATGTTTTTGACAACGGTGACATCCCGCATGATTTCCGGATGTTATTGTACTCCCGTTCGTTTGCTCGATTTGAAATACGACCGCCAGATAACTCGGACGTTCAATTCAGCAAATATTACAAATATGGCAAGAATGTTGCTTGAATGGAAAATTTATAACTTCGCGAGGCTTGCTCTTTCGAGTAATGTTGTTCAAATTAGATGTATGGCGTTCAAATGGTCACATTGAATTTTGACATTATAAACGCGCCATATGATTACCGTATGTTATTTTAATATTACAAGGCTATATGATCGCCTTAGCTTGATACGTGGTTTAGATTCTACATTCTATTTATTTGATCCTCTATGCTCTAGAACATTTCTTACACGCTTACACGCATGCGCTTAAAATCCCCGTAACGGCTATTAGTGGCACGCAATGGTTGGTCTGCATGGTTGAAGACAAGTTTTTGACAAATATAATACTTCGTAAAATCTACCAAAAAGCATCGACCTACCTCGCCCCATTCTCCTGCCATCCACTCCATCTTGCCAATAGCAGGTTTTTTATATGTGCTGGTTACTAAGAAGACGGTTTTGTCGCACAGCGGTAAGTCCTGACACAGTCGTCTAGAGGTTGGTTTCTGTACGGTATGACACTCATCGTCTCTTAAAGCACTTCTATCAGCATCGACACAACGGACAAGTCGTATCTGATATCCTGTTCCACAAGTAACTGGACACTAGACAATTAACAAGACACTTTTGAGTTCATGGCACGCTCAAATATGTTTTTATTTTCTTGCAAATAATGCTTGTCGAGATCACTGTCAATTTGAGAAAGACTGTTGTTGATGTTGTTGTTGTTGTTGTTGTTGTTGTTGTTGTTGTTGTTGTTGTTGTTGTTGTTGTTGTTGTTGTCGTCGTCGTCGATGACGATGACGATGACGATGACGATGACGATGACGATGACGATGATGGTGATGATGATAGTGATGATGGTGATGATAGTGATGATGGTGATGATGGTGATGATGGTGGTGATGATGGTGGTGATGATGGTGATGATGGTGGTGATGATGGTGATGGTGGTGATGGTGGTGATGATGGTGATGATGGTGATAATGGTGATGATGGTGATGGTGGTGATGATGGTGATGATGGTGATGATGGTGATGATGGTGGTGATGGTGATGATGGTGATGATGATGATGGTGATGATGGTGGTGGTGATGATGGTGATGGTGGTGGTGGTGGTGGTGATGATGGTGGTGATGATGGTGATGGTGGTGATGGTGATAATGGTGATGATGGTGATGATGATGTGATGATGGTAATGATGATGATGATGGTGATGATGTTGATGATGGTGATGGTAATGATGGTAATGAAAAAGATGATGATAATGATGATGGTGATTCTGATGACAGATTCACCTTTCGAAATCAGGTTGTTGTACTGCCGAAATAGTGAAAATGAAGTCGAACGGTCCTTCGTCAGAGAGTGAAACGTGAGAGTGAATTGTAAATTGTTGCTGGGACTCCCAAACTGTGAGAACTACATGATTTGAGAGCAATTACTTGGGAAGAAAATTCCTTCGCTTGAATAGAAAAGAATGTCGATGTTTGGCAAGCTCTAGGTAATCAAAGTAATCAAACGACATCATACTAACGGCTCCTGTAACTTACATCAGACCATCCATCGTACTCCCAATGCGGGCAAGCTTTCATTCGGCAATCCTGCTTTTCCTTTGGCTTCTTTCTTAGATCGCATGTGCCGTCTTTGGCTCTCCTGTTTGCCCTCCAGACGCACGCTACACTGCGTCGTTGATGGCCTTCACCACACGCCTGTGAACACTGAACAAAACAAACAGAAATACGAATGAGTTGGATGTAATCTCTAACATTGAAACAATTATTGAAGATACAATTGAGCTGCATGGTCTGTGCTGACAGAGTTAAGATTACACATGTGTACAACCTGTAACCTTCTGATGACCAGTGAGATGCTCTAACTATTGAACTACATGGACTAAGATGATGAGTGAAGGTTACATATGTGTACAACCTGTAACCCTCTGATAACCAATAAGCTGCACCAACCATCGAGCTACACGACCCAGATGGTGGGGAGAACGTTACATGTATGTATAATCTGTAACCTTCTGATGACCAGCGATACTCATATCTGACACAGTACGTCACAGAGACCAACACTCCACAGCAACGTCACACTCAACCCAACCCAGACGTTACGTAAACGACGATAATAATCACATACTCGACTCCATTTTCCAGTCCGCCACGATGGACATCGTACAGTATTGCAAGCTCTTTGCAAAGATCTTTTTCCAATTCGCGAGCACGAGGACGCCGGCAGCTCCTTTCGCGCACGCGTAATTTTTTCCACACACGTCACTCTTCGTCGCTGCAACCCACTACCACAGCTCTTGGAACACTGAAAGAAATCAGAAAGAAGTCGGAAAGAAGTTAGAAATGAGTCAGAAAGAAGTCAGAAAGAAGACAGAAAGAAGAAAACTAATATGATGATAATCCTGATGCTATATGCGTGCAAAGCTTTCAAATATTACAGTACATGTGTGTAACAACTTACATCTGACCACCTTGTGTACACCCACTGAACATTATCGCATCTGCCATTGCACGGTTGCTCCGCGCGAGGCCTGGTGATGTGTCTACAATCTTTGCCACTGCGCACGACATCCCTGCCAGACTTCGTGTCGTGTTTAACGCATCTGAAGTATATCTTTTGAGTACCAGTACCACATGCAGGTTGGCATGCACCTCTACCAGCCGTCACCCATCTTGGAAAAATCAGGAATAAGGCATTTTACAGTGATTATGAAGGAGGGAGGATAGAGGTGGAATCTGACAGACAGACAGACAGACAGACAGACAGACAGACAGACAGACAGACAGACAGACAGACAGGTAAGCAAGCAGACAAGCAGACAAGCAGACAAGCAGACAGACAGACAGACAGACAAACAGACAGACAGACAGACAGACAGACAGGTAAGCAAGCAGACAAGCAGACAGACAGACAGACAGACAGACAGACAGACAGACAGACAGACAGACAGACAGACAGACAGTATAATTACCTGAAGAGACAGTGGGTATTGCAATTTTCTTTTGCTGACGCTGGCATTCTCTTCGGGTAACAGCGTTGCGCAGAGACCACCAAGCCATCTCGCTCTCTTTTACAAATCACTTTTCGTTTTTTAAATCCTGAACCAAACGATGGTGAAAATATAGACAAGCAAAAAACATTTGCACTCAGAGAACGTTTCAACAGGAATCAAACCTGTAAACTTCTGATTGCCGGTGAGAAACCACTGAGCTATACCTTCTCTCTTAATATACAGTATGGTTAGAGCGTCTCACCGGTAATCAGAAAGTTACAATGCCTTACATGATTACAATAATATGTCAATACATTCATACAAATACAAGTTAGAAGGCGGGAAAACCGTAACAGCTGAATGCCAATCACTGTGGATCCATTATTGCAATATTTTGAATGAGGACAAAAAACTGAACATGAAAAAGTAATGAGTAGAATGAAAAGAAAACAGAAACAAACATACAAGTAAACAAACAGACAGACAGACAGACAACAAGCAAACAAACAAACAAGCAACTAATCAAACAGACAATTGTCTGTCAAAGAAACAGTCTGAAAAATCACACAAAGATCAAGGACACGAGTGTAGTTTAAAAACAACAAGAAGGGAGGACCAATAGACTGCGAGCCGAATTACACTTGACACAGACTGTCTTCTATGTACGTGTGTCCTCAGCGTTGTTGAGCGTAGAACACAAAGTCATAGTAATTTTTGAGATTATTTTTAAAGTTTGTCAGAGATGTTGTGTCACAGGGCACTTCCTTTGGTAGCGCGTTCCATGTCCTTGTTGACCTGACCAAGTATGATCTGCTGCACGTTGATGTTCTGCACAGTCCTTGTCTATATATTATTTCTATATTATATATTCTATCTTATATTATATTATAAGTTCTGCATACTACTTGTCTATATATTCTTTGTTCAAAAAGGCATGTACCCCCCCCCCCCCACCCCACCGTTCCTATGCCTATGTTAACCCCTTTTGTATTATTACCTTGGCACTCACGACTGCATCTCGACCACGCCCCTTTTGTATCCCAGATGAACCGGTTCTGGAGGTCTTTTTTTGGACGGATGTACGAATACGTAATCCTAGGAGCTAGAACTTTTTCCACGGACAGCACCTGAATGGAGCAGAAGTTGAACAAGCAGTTTTAAGAATTACTCATTTAAGAGATAGTGTATATAGACCCTGTGTCTGTGCACGCGTCGAGCTTACCTTAAGATAAAGTTTATTCTTTAATTTTCCATCGATCTTAATGTGTTCAGGATAACTTTGAGAACCAGAGTAGGTGATCTCTAAACCGATCGCGTCAAACGTAATTTCTGTTTCTGATCTTATGGAGTACTGTCCGTTGAGAATGTTCAATTGCCTCTCGCCCAGCAGCACTTGAAGAAGAAAATAGGTTAAGAAAGTTAATGTAGTTTTTTTCGCTTTCCTTTTCTCTCTTCTTCTCAACACACATCTTCTTAATCTTCTTATATGTGATTATATATGTTGTGCTGCATAGTCATCATCATCATCATCATCATCATCATTATCACCGTCACCGTCATCGTCATCATCATCACCATCATTATCATCATCACCATCATCATCATCATCACCGTCATCATCATCATCACCGTCATCATCATTATCACCATCATCGTCATCATCATCATCATCATCATCATCATCGTCATCATCACCATTATCATCGTCTCCATCATTACCATCATCATTATCATCACCATCATCATTATCATCATCATCACACGTCACCGTCATCATCATCACCATCATCATCATCATCATCATTATCAGCATCATATCATCACCATTATCATCGTCTTCATCATTACCATCATCATTATCATCATCATCATCACTACCAGCATCATTTTTTTCATCATCATTATCATGATCATGATCATCATCACCATCACCACCGTCATCGTCTTCGTCATCATCATCACCACCATCATCACCGTCATCGTCATCGTCTTCGTCATCGTCATTATTATTATCATCACCATCATCATCATCACCATCATCATTATCTCCATCATTACCATCATCATCATTACCATCATCATTATCTCCATCATTATCATCATCATCATTATCTCCATCATTACCATCATCATCATCACCATCATCATTATCTCCATCATTACCATCATCATTATCATCATCATCATTACCAGCATCACCATTACCATCATCATCATTATCATTATCATCATCACATTCGTTTATTAAAAAAAACCACGAGGGTTTGCCCTTCCCATGTCGTACCTAAATAATTGAAATCGTCGCGTATCTTTGTTCTTCGCCATCTGTTCTCAAATTCTGGAGTTGTTTGCTCTACCCTTATGGACGAGTAACCAGGATGGAAAACAGCAACATCGTTGTAACCTGAAAACATTCAAAAAATTAACCACTGGTTCAGACAGTGAGATGGAACTTCCGAGGACATCGATGTTCGAGACGCGAAGAGATTAAATCTCATTGCTTTCCCCAGACATTTGTCAAACGCAAGGAATTGGAAATTGTACGAAGTAAACAAGTACAGTAAACGATTGTATTATAGCACGTGTGTTGGTAAAAATATTAATGCTAACTCTTGGTTCTGTGAGATCATCTTACCCCAATTCAGGCTCTGATTCCATGTCTTGGAAATTCGTTCACAAGTTGTGTTATCGCCGTCACAGACTCCACAATCGTCAAGTGCAGCTCTTGAATTAAGGACGTTATCACAACCAGCAAGCTAAGCAACAACAACGACGACAACCGTTAGTGGTGATGATGATGTCAATAATACTCAAGACGATCACAATGATGATGATTGATTATGACGATAATGATGATGACGATGATGGCGATGTTGTTGTTGTTGTTGTTGTTGTTGTTGTTGTTGTTGTTGATTGTGATAATCTTGTTGTTGTTGTTGTTGTTGTCGTTGTCGTTGTTGTTGTTGTTGTTGTGGTTGTGGTTGTGGTCGTCGTCGTCGTCGTTGTCGTTGTCGTCGTCGTCGTCGTCGTTGTCGTCGTCGTTGTTGTCGTCGTCGTCGTTGTTGTTGATGATGTTGTTGATGACAATGACGATGACGATTATGACGATTATGATGATGATGATCATAAAATGACGAAAGAGGTCGTACCCTACAAATTCCACTGACACAAACATCAAATTTCTTTTCATCGCACTTTGTTCCATCAATAACCTTGGCAGTGGTAAAATCCCAACCACCAACGAGCTCACATAGAAGTCGACATGGATATCTACCTAGCATAAATAAACGTCATAAATAAAATGTTTGATGACAACTCCCAAACGCCTCAAGCTTAACCACATTTACTCCTCGAAAAAGCCTCGTTTATCTCATCTTACCCCGAACATATCGTGGTATCCATTTGCTTCCTTTGGGTCCCTTTTTCCCATTGAACGCAGCACATTGTACCTCTCTGAAATTGGGAGTGCCCTTCGGACAACTCTGCAAAAGACAATGATATTTTTTACATGACAATTATTTTCCTAATACCGATGAGAAAAATATAGTTAGAGCATTGGTTTTTTTCAACAACTAACTTGAGTATGACACGATTTGAACCTCTTCTTTGCACCCAGGCAAAACTTTCCACCGTGAGACGGGCTAGAATGAAAACGATAACAGGGATTATCGTTGAGAAACATCGTGATTGCGCATCTTGGTCCCACTTTGACCGAAAACCAACAGACAACTTCAAAATGTATGTAGAAGAAACAACACGAGCAAGTTTTCTTTGACAATTGGCAATTTGACAAGTCTTATTTACTCGTGTGCATGAGGAAACATGGAAAGTTTTTCCTTGACAAGTACACTTGTTCAAAAGCTGGCGTGCCAGCGGCTTGTCATGTTCAAAATTTGAAAAAAAATTTTTGAAAAAATTTGAAAAACTTTTCATGTTCAAAATTTGTCCGTGTAAACGGCGTTGTCAAGGAAAATGTGACAAATGATTGCAAAACCTCATACGCAGTTACTTTATTTGTGCGCGCATTTTTGCTGAACTATGATGGCGGGCGTTCGTTAGACAGACCAAGCAACTTCACTTCTTTTGGAATCGCTTCAAACACGAGAAAGCTTATGTGAACATCAGAATAAAGACAAGATATATGATTGCTTTATAGGAAACGAAAATATATACTGTAGTGTGGGCACTAGAAAAATTTTGGAGGGAAAATTTTTGAAATTGATGTATCCGAAATGGTATTTCGTCTATTCTGACAACACTTTTCAGCAAAATCTTAAAAGTTTTAAAACATGTTTTCAATGGCATATTTTATTATATTTAACATATAAATTTTGTCCAAATTAGACTTTAATATATTAATTTGTAACCATCCACAGGAAAACATTTATTAAAGCTAAATTTAAGATGGACTGTAAGGTCGACGCTCGTCGCTTGCAATAATTAAAAACAAAGGACGGCGCATTTTCCCGTCAAGGACAAAAGGAATACGTTCTTATGTTGTTACGAGTTGATCCTGGGGGTAAGCTTCCCCAGAAAATTTTGAATTTTTAGACGGGCAGGCGGCCATTTTAGGCTATTTCCTATTCTAACTTTAATATAAAACATGCGTTACGAAAACAGTGATTTTGAACATTCTGAAAACAGTGACTATTCTCATGCTCGCGTCTGTTCAGTTCAGTTAATATGTAATTTACAGAAAAATCAATATAGAATTTTAGTATAAATACGTGAGGTGATTATAGAATTATTTTGGGTATTATTTTGGTAAATATTTGTTTGAATTTACTGAATGACTTATGACTGTTGATTATTTTTTGGGCCCCTAAAAATTTCGGGCCCGTGGGCACTTGCCCGGTGTGCCCATTGGTTAATGCGGCCCTGGTAGTGTACAATTATTATATAGTGTTACTCCATATGGTACACCCATACAACTATATTAAAGCATAGTAGAAATGAGTACGAATGTTCTGCTTACCTCGGGTTATTGCAATGTCGTGACGAATATGTCACCCCTCCACCACAGGTTCTCGAACAAGGACCAAAGGAAGACCAGACAGACCATCTACCACTCACCTTCGGGTGAATTTGTTTT
Source organism: Chrysogorgia sp. JL179-B06 (assembly GCA_035772405.1). Classification (NCBI taxonomy): domain Eukaryota; kingdom Metazoa; phylum Cnidaria; class Anthozoa; order Scleralcyonacea; family Chrysogorgiidae; genus Chrysogorgia; species Chrysogorgia sp. JL179-B06. The sequence goes on along the minus strand of JAYKKM010000450.1, from coordinate 3,820,831 downwards.
CTCACGCAAGTGCCGTGAATACACCACTGAAACATGGAAACACACGAGGTTAAAAAACCGGAAAAAATTCACCATATTTCTAGTAAACCATTTGTCAAGGATGAGAGTCGACGTGAGCGCTAGACATGAGTTTGTATGAGAGTTGTTTCAACCTTACACGCGGTCGAAAACTCTCATTGATTTTCATCGATGTTTGAACCAGTTCACAGGAAATGATGGAAATACTCAAATACAAATATGAAATGACTTATTGTACTTTGCAAAACGAAACGCTACTTTGCGAAATGGTACTTTGCGAAATGGTACTGTGAGGCTTTTCCTGCGAGCCGGCTGTGTGAAAGCAGAATTTTATATGTCAAAGTATATATGTAATGTTTAAAACACTCGCAGCAGTGTTTTATCAGATATAAGCCGAGAAAATCAAAGCTAAAGTTTATGTAAATTAGGATGAATCTTTATCACATATAAAGATACGACACGGTGGTGATTTTGCTTTGTGTTTTCTTCACGAATTATTAATGAGTTTTTTAAATATATATATAACAAATTCATTTCAGGAAATATTTTTACCAAAATTAAAATATATATTGCTGGTTTTTGGTCTGTTGGTTATGTTATTGTGTGAGATTTTTTTAGGTATTTTCCTAACTCTTTCCTCAAAAATAAAATGGCTTGTCCCTTCCAGCCATCCAGCCAAAGCGTGGCTTGGTGTAAACACTTACTACTCTCACAAACATATCTGTATCTGTGTCTGTTTCCCACGCATGGCACCTGACTGTTTAATATTTGCTTTGACATATTAAATTCTGCTTTCACACAGCCGGGTCGTAGGAAAAGCCTCACAGGAAACTGCCGTTTAGCAAAGTACCATTTCGCAAAGTACCATTTCGCAAAGTAACATTTCGTTTCGTTTCGCAAAGTACAATAAGCCATATGAAATAAATACAAAGATGATGTTTTTTGAAACTCTGTAGATAGTAAATCATATTTCAATATAATATTCACACCTTTCCATTACCACATGGGCTTCCCTCTGCCCAAGGCATGTCATGAGTACGACATCCATCCAAGCCGCGGTGCTTTATTCGGCACCATAGTCGTCGACAAGAGCGAGTGTTGGTCTATGGTGTAAAAAACAATTTGATATAATTTAGCATAGAATAGGAGGAAAGGAACAACAACGACGACAACGACAACAACAACAACAACAGCAACAACAACAACAACAACAACACCACCAACACCAACACCACCACCAACACCACCACCACCATGATGGTGGCAATGATGATGTTATTGACAATGATGGTGGTGATCAGGTGATGATGATGTTACTTATGATGACGACGATGATGATGATGGTGGTGGTGATGATGGAAACGAGGATAGGATATGGGATGGTGATGATGGTGATAGTGAAGATGATGATGGTGATGACGGCGAGAACAAGAACTAAAATGACCATTACCTTCATACGACACAGAGTGGACTTCTTGCCGTAGGTTAGCTTACACTGCATTTCTGGGCTGTATACCTCACCAGGACGTTTCTTTGATTTTCTGTACTGGTACTGTGGCTTATCCATCAAACACCTATCATGACCCTGCCTAAAAACAAGAGGAAAGTTTTGAGAGTTGTTCAATAATAGTTGTTCATTGATATTCGACTACTCGATAAACAGAATGAGAACCTACTCCAAGAATTCAGTGATCTCTTGGCGACTACACGAAGACCAGCTCCATGGTGCGGCCTGAAGGTTAAGAGACGGAGCCATGAGACGCAAGCCATCTTTCTCTCCTAAACATTGCTTGGACGTTACATCGTGGCCTATGTTGAAACTAGATAGATAGATAGATAGATAGATAGATAGATAGATAGATAGATAGATAGATAGATAGATAGATAGATAGATAGATAGATAGATAGATAGATAGATAGATAGATAGATAGATAAATAAATTAAATAAAAATGAAGTTATCAATATTTTATTATATGTTTATCAACCTTAAAAATACGATATCCCGGCTACTTTTTGAATATTCTCAAAATCCATACGTACTTTTTTGAAGATAACAGTCCAGATTCTAATCGCATGTGAAAAATTAATTTTACTTAAAAACCTTCGAAGATTATAGGAATTTTCATTTTTCAGTGACGTTAATGTTATCATATAACATTACAAAACGAAAGAGTTTTGCCCACATATACCACATACAGATGGTTCTTGATGGATTCTTAAAGTGCACCTAACCTCAATATTTTTTATTATCTTATTTGGAAGAACTTTTAAAATGATAAAGTAACTTCTTTTGAAGATTTTCGTTTCTTCGCTTTCGTTTTGAGATATATCAGTTTGTTTGATATGCAAATGTCCGGAATTTACGTCACACATGCATAAAGAGTTATCAGATAATGTTATATATCTTTAGGTTCATCAAATAAAAACACTAAAGTGTGAATAACACGTATGCGTGTTTCTCCAACAACACCAAACTTCTTAATTTTAAAGGATTTCGTTCGAGAATGTATACATATTAAGTCATTATGCACGTGTGACGTAAATTCCGGACATTTGCAAATCATACAAACTGATATATCTCAAAAAGAAAGCGAAGAAACGAAAATCTTCAAAAGAAGTTACTTTATCATTTTAAAAGTTCTTCCAAATAAGACAATAAAACATTTTGAGGTTAGGGGCACTTTAAATCTGTAAAATTCTATGGCAAATTGAATGTGATGCAGTGTAGAGCCGTGCAGTGGTGTGTCTACCTGGATAAACTTACACATGTCCCAGCTCATGGGCCACAGTGAATGCCACTCCCAACCCATTGTCTTCCACAATGGAACAACTTCTTTCCGGGTCACACATTGTCCCAAGCTCCGCAAGACCTTGAGCAGATAAAAATATGGAATAATTTTAACACGCTGTTGAAGTCTCCAAATCGCACCCAACTTACAGGAAGTTGTAAGAAGTACAACTTGTGGTAAACTCAGTAAGACAAGCATACACAGTGTGTTATAAAGCAAAGTTTATTCTTTAAATTTAGGGCGATATTCTGCCATTTTGACACACGTACGTACATACAAATAATAGGCACAATAAACGATAAGTTTAACAATGGCAGGGGATCCACAACAGCGTTAGCCAATTACTGTGGGCCCTTAGACGTATACAAAAGGTAGAATGTTAACTATAGAAAACAATATCACACTACAATAGGAATATTACATTACAACATTACATTACATTACATTACATTACATTACATTACATTACAATACATTACAATACATTACATTACATTACATTACATTACATTACATTACATTACATTACATTACATTACATTACATTACATTACATTACATTACATTACATTACATTACATTACATTACAATACAATACATTACATTACATTACATTACATTACCCAATTATTACCATGCATACATGTAATATAATAAAACACAATAAAAATACAATATACAATACAATTGGTTTCATCCCAAAAGAACGGAAGACTAGATACAAATGACTCACTTACCCAATGTCTCGCACTGGCCGCTATTCCGACAGATATTTTTCCTGCGAAGAAAAAAGGTATAATTGAAACTGAAAAGGTACAGTATTAAAGGACATTAGGGGAGGGGATTATTGCGGATTCGTATTTCTAGTGTATTAATTATTTAGTTATTAAATATATTTGTTATATTATATGGAGTAACGAACATCAAGCTACAATTTCTTAACATTACTAAAAGAAGTATTATAAAAAATATACAATTGACCAAGCAGGCTGTGTCGAAACTTCTCCACCCATTTCTCCTTGCTACCCTCTCTCTCACACTCTCTCTTAAATCCCTCCTCCTTAAGAAAGGAAGCCTCCCCTACCTTGTAATTAAAACTGCAGTATCGTAATGACCAGGGTCTGAATCTGACGCCACATTCTGTTTATGTTGCCATACACAAAAATTATGCAGCGACTTTGCCGCATCATTAGTGATCTTCAAATCCTAGATAAACGAGTGAGTTTTTAGGTATCTTAATTATACATTCAGTAACATTATGTGTTTTGTACTACTGGATAGAACGAAATTAGGTGTGGTGTTGTGTTGTGAGGTATTGTGGTGTGAGGTGTTGTGGTGTGTTGTGGTGTGATGTGTTGTGATGTGTTGTTAAGTGATGTGGTGTGTTGTGGTGTGAGGTGTTGTGATGTGGTGTGAGGTGTGTTGTTAAGTGTTGTGGTGTGAGGTGTTGTGGTGTGATGTGTTGTGGTATGATGTGTTGTGGTGTGATGTGGTGTGTTGGGGTGTGAGGTATTGTGGTGTGATGTGTTGTGGTGTGAGGTGTTGTGGTGTGTTGTGGTGTAATGTGTTGTGGTTTGAGGTGTTGTGGTGTGAGGTGTTGTGGTGTGTTGTTAAGTGTTGTGGTGTGAGGTGTTGTGGTGTGATGTGGTATGAGGTGTGTTGTGTTGTGTTGTGTTGTGTTGGGGTGTGAGGTGTTGTGATGTGTTGTGAGGTGTTGTGAGGTGTTGTGGTGTGTTGTGGTGTGTTGTAGTTTAAGGTGTTGTGGTGTGAGGTTTGTGGTGTGAGGTGTTGTGGTGTAATGTGTTGTGGTTTGAGGTGTTGTGGTGTGAGGTGTTGTGGTGTGAGGTGTTGTGGTGTGTTGTGGTGTGAGGTGTTCTGGTGTGTTGTGGTGTGAGGTGGTGTGAGGTGTTGTGGTGTTATGGTGTGAGGTGTTGTGGTGTAAGGTGTGGTGTGCTGTGGTGTGATGTGTTGTGTTACGGTACATATGGTGTTGTACCTTAAATGCAAAACAATTATTGAGTTCGGTTTTCAGATGATACCGCGAGAATGATCAAAGTCTCGTTTTGTGTTACCCGCCTTTGCCATCGGCAGATAACATAATCTCGGTCTTGATATCGCTATCATGCTCAAACACATCCAATAATTATTAAATATTCCCCAAAGCACTCTACGTCGTCGTTTCTCGCTCTTACCTCGTCGTTTTGTAGTATTTTGATACCAGTAAGGACGACTTCGATCGAGTTCCCAATTTTAGGATTAAGAAAGATGTCATGTACCTGAAACATACGTGACAAATTATTACTATTAAACTAATTAGATTGTGGCCTCGGGATGTCTGTGAAGTGATAAGCCCACGTTAACTTCCGCCCTGACATAGAAATTGAATGAGAACAATATAATGGTGACAATAGAGATGTAGACAGTGCAATGTATGTTCGTAAGCTGTTTGCTTTATAAGTGTTGTACTGCGTAGGTAGTGTAGAAATACAAATTAAATACTCTAAAATAGTGGGTGGAGGTGTAACGCTTCGAGCGAAGGCCCTTCGTTAGAGAAAGTAAACATAAGGTGTATAAAGAGTAAAAGGTAAGCTATTTAATTACAGGATGGTAGCGAGAGACATTTTAATTTATTGATCTCGAAGGCATGTAGACTACATGCCAGATGACAGTGCTTTCGTATATATTAGTTTTATAAGTAACTTTAAGAATATATTGTTGTAAGAGCATTGAGACTATTGTATAATGCTCCTAATACGTCTTTATTATTATCATTATAAAAATGATTTTTCTTTTTTTAATATTGTATGTAATATACCATATACACCAGAAGGCATTTATTATCTGATTTGAAACACCGAGAAGTGTGTTGAAAAACGAAGCGATAGCCAAGTTTTTAACCAACTTCGAGGTGTTTTCAAATCAGATAATAAACGCCTTTCGAATGTATGATATAGCTTCTCAAACGAACCAGTATTTTAAGAGAAATTTGAGGGGAAAGTTGGCTGAATTTATGGACGTTTATTACCACATTTACAAACAACATCTCGGTTATGATTTCCTTTGTGTTTTCCTCATGAATTATTAATGAGTTTGAGAAATATACATCTCAAATCATTAATAATTCATGAGGAAAACACAAAGGAAAATCATAACCCAGACGTTGTTTGGATATGTGATCTTAATTAGCATAAAATTTCGACAACTTTCAGCTCGATTTTCTCTTAAAATACTGATTTATTTGAGATGCTATTGCGGCCTCGTTTTTCAACAGTGTTCTCGGTGTTTGGAAATCAGATAATATACGGCTTCTCGTGTATTTTTAAACTTGTAAGCCCATTGTATATATTTATAAATATTGATGAAATAAGGGGTGTTCTTTGGGCAAAAAAAGCTTATTGCTTTGCTCACCGCTACTTGTTTAGCCAATGCGTTTCTACCAATAAATGAATAGAGTATTAAAGTCAGCATTTCGTGAGTCGTCTTTTGCACAACGAGAGAAGCCGAAGCAAATTCGGTGGCTCCACTACTTCGTGTCAAAGTATTTTTCTACATGAAAACATTGACCCTGCAAGTCGCACACCCACCACAGTTGCGATAAGCTTTAGCACAGTAGACTTCGTAGACATTGTTGACAATTCATAACGTCTACGCCATATTTCACGTTATTATTGACTAATTGCAACTAATTGACGAATTATATTACGTAAAATCCGGTTTCATCACTGTCTCGGCGACATTGGACTCCGCATCCTGGGCCCAGTTGTTCGAACGTCGGCCTTAGCGGTGAAAAATTCATGAACCAATTGTACGAATGTTGGAATTTGTTTTTACAGTTATTGTTTAAATAAAGAAAGGTTTTATTCCGTGGTGTTTCAGATAAATTAATCAAACAGATTGTACTGATAATCAGATAAAATGACAGATTAGATCGTGATTAGACGTTAACTCAGTCTGATTTAGTGCTAATCATCTTTTCATCAACCAAGACCTGGTTCTTTCGATTTCTGTGATTCCCCTTGCGTGGTTCTTTTCCGTTTGGTTATACGAAATAATTATGCATACCTTGAAGATGGATACACGTGTCGTATACGCGATTGTCATCTTGGTGTATGTGATCAAACTGTACACGCGTGTCAGCATTCGCCATCGAATCATAAACAAGAATTATGTCGTATACAAAAAATTGCATACACCAGTACGGCAATCGTATACGACAATGTATGCCATAATGACAATCGTATACGATGAATCGCATCGTGTATATGGGCCTTAAATAGGTATATTTACTGGTTTTACCATCAACCACCATAAAATGATGAATAACTTCATTTTATCATTCTAGGGGAAACTATAACCCTAAACTAACCTAATCCTAACCTTGGACGGCCTCAAAAGGTTGCCGCTGACCAGGTTTATAAAGTGTATATGCAATGAAAAATTCAGTTTGAAATAAACTAGTTTGTTTGAAAGAATTCTTGAAATTATAAAAACTTAAATTTCCAGCGCGCTTCCATATCTCACTTTGTTCTTGAGATATGAAGATTTGTTTGATATGTAAATAACACACTGCGTACGTCACATTGTATCATGATTGAAAAGCCTGTATATCTTTGGGGATTATCACTCGAAATTTCACATGCTTAGTATTACACTAACACGCATGCACATAAGGTAATTACATTACATAATCCCAAGGATGCATTGTGACGTACGCAGTGTGATATCTTCATATCTCAAGAACGCAGTGAGACATAAAAGAGACATTTAAAACTAAGAGAGTTTATTGCAAACGGAAATCTTCATATAGATACTTTAGACATTGCAGAATTAAAGAGAACAATTTGGGGTCGGATAAACATCATGGAAATAGAAATATAGCAAAGGTGAGCAGCGCCTAATGGTGCAGATGGATGCAGATGGATGAAGATTGATGCAGTGGATGCAGATGAATGCAGGTAGGTGCAGATGGGGCAGATAGATGAAGATAGATGCAGATAGGTGCAGATAGGTGCAGATGAATGCAGATGGATGCAGATGGAGGCAGATAGGTGAAGATGGATGCAGATAGATGAAGATGGATGCAGATGAATGCAGATGAATGCAGATAGGTGAAGATGGATGCAGATGGATGCAGATGGATGCAGATGAATGCAGATGGATGCAGATGGAGGCAGATGGATGCAGATGAATGCAGATGGATGCAGATGGATGCAGATGGATGCAGATGGAGGCAGATAGATGCAGATAGATGAAGATGGATGCAGATAGGTGAAGATGGATGCAGATAGATGAAGATGGATGCAGATGGATGCAGATAGGTGAAGATGGATGCAGATAGATGAAGATGGATGAAGATGGATGCAGATGGATGCAGATGGATGCAGATGAATGCAGATAGGTGAAGATGGATGCAGATGAATGCAGATGGAGGCAGATGGATGCAGATGAATGCAGATGGATGAAGATGAATGCAGATGGAGGCAGATGGAGGCAGATGGATGCAGATGAATGCAGATGGATGCAGATGGATGCAGATGGAGGCAGATGGATGCAGATAGATGAAGATGGATGCAGATAGGTGAAGATGGATGCAGATGGATGCAGATGGATGCAGATGGATGCAGATGAATAAAGATGGATGCAGATGAATAAAGATGGATGCAGATGGATGCAGATGAATACAGATAGGTGCAGATGGGTGCAGATGAATGCATATGAATGCAGATGAATACAGATAGGTGCAGATGTATGCAGATGGATGGATGGATGCAGATGGGATAGATGAGTTGATGCAGATGGATGGACGGATATAAAACGAACGAACAGATTACTCACCACCGCCATGATGGTCTGAAGATATCTCTTGATTTCAAACTCACTACCGTAATGGTCTAACATCGATCTATCCGCTGTGAACATCAACTCAACGTATCTTGGATAAGATTGCGCCCCTTGAAAGATGGTCTCTCTTTTCGCTCGACGGTGAAGACCATTTGCCATCTTGGGTAACACGTGAAACGGACTAGGAGCATCTTTAGTCGTCTTGGCAGTTCTGTTCACCAAAATATTCTCTTCTGTTTAGAATGGGAGGAAACGATACTGCGTTAAAATACAGTGTATGTGATTCACTAACAATTAAGGGTGATTTCCCCCCAGAAAATCAAAGGACAATAAGTACACTCACTTAATATTACAGCAAAATAATAAATGTAAGGCTGTGAACTTCGAGGTTCTTTTCACACAAATGGCGACAAACCATCAATGGCGGCCATGCAAAAAAAAAAAGGTCATATTTGAGAAAATAGGCTCAAAATTTCGCAGCCTTTGTTTTGGGGATATTACATATTTGTAATCTTTGGGTTCTACCAAGAAGAAATGTAATATATCTTGTCATTTCATCTGCATGCCTTTTTCCTTTGCTAAAGTTGGTTTACTTATTCAAAGGAAATAACGTTAAAGCAGGGCTAAATACAAAAAAATGTTTGGCTCTGAATTCTGTTTAGATCAAATTCGCTCAATTCCCAAACTTTCTTTGTATTTCACTGTTATTTTGTATTTCACTGTTATTCAACAGTGAAATACAAAGAAAGTTTGGGAATTGAGCCACTGTTGAAAAAATTCGACCTAGATATTCCCAGTGCCGTGGCGTTAGTAAGTGCTATATAGAGTTACGACCAACGGCAGAATTTATTCCCGCCACTCGTCAATTTTCGTTTTAGTTTAACTTGAGAAGTTCCTTGTCTTCCTATTTTCTAGTTTAAAGGGGAATTGTACCCAAAATATAAATTCTTTTAAATCAAAGGCCTTTAAGAATAATGTTTAGAAATGTTAATAGTTTTACAGTATCTTCTCTCATACTCGAGAAATAACGTTTTCATTCTCGTATTTTATGCTTCTGGACGCCGCCATTTTCGAGTTTGCTCGACGGCTCAGACTCGAGGTCCAGCGGGGGTTTCTTTTCAATTTTGACGTCACTTGAGTGCAAGGAACAAAAGACAAACACTCAATGACGTCAACATTGAAAAGAAAACCACCGCTGTAGTCTGTACATCAATATTGAGCCGTCGCGAGCAAACTCGAAAATGGCGGCGCCAAGAAGCATAAAATACGAGAATGAAAACGTTATTTCTCGAGTACAAGAGCAGATACCGTAAAACTATTAACATTTCTAAACATTATTCTTAAAGGCCTTTTATTTAAAAGTAATTTATATTTTGGGTACAGTTCCCCTTTAATACAACGTTATCTTTGACTTTGCTTAATACCGTTTGTCGTAACATGAAGCTTACATATCAGTGGGTGAAAAGTCACTCACGGATATAATATTGATTAAACTATATATATTACTATATATTATAAAATAATTCTGCGACTCAGGCTATTCTGAACTTGTAATTCTCCTCATAATTAGTTCTGTTCGTAAATCCCACCTCGGTGTTCTTATAAAAGCGGTATATCATGAAAGTGTATCGACGAAAGAGTGATGGGAGCGAAAAAGAAGCCAGGAGTAAAATAGCTGTTGTTTTAAAGACTATTGCTGCGAATGTAAACAAAGTATAGTCATTAACTACACGGTGGTGTGATCACAGGCAGTCGTACAGGCACGACGTTATCGTGATAAAAACGAAATAAACGAAAAACCAAATGGTCAATTGTCAAATAGCCCACACACATCTGTCGCTAACGATTTTGTCGGCACCCACTGTGCGACTCATGCAAGATACCTTATCGCGAGGCTCGCAGAATCAAGTGTGGAGTATAAAAACATTGTGCGGCGGATACAGGCGACTCCTGGTGAAAGCAAACTGTCTTTTTCTACTAAAGTGGTATTTTGGTCACCTTCACAAATATGCAATCAATTAAAGTATATATAATAAAGTCATCATGTGTGTAGTGGCCATTTAAAAATCAGTTCCGATTTCCACCAAATTAATTTTCACCGACGCTGACGTCATTTCTTCCTCTTTTGTTGTTCGCCGGAGAGATTTGTCTTGCCGTTGCGATGGTTGAAAGTGTTATAGTTTCGTTCGGTTGAAAGTGTCAGTCTGTTTCGGTTGTTACGTGTATGTTACAATCGAGAAATCAAAGACTTGATTTTCTTTAATAAAGCCCTTTATGGTATTTCTGATTTAAATGTGCACAACTACGTTTCTTTTGTTACTCACGACCGACCACGACTTAATCCTATTCTCATGCTAAAAACCCCATCTTGTAAAACTAGTACGTACCAGGCCTCTTACTTTAATCGCATTACAAAGTTGTGGTACAGTGTTTGTAAAGTAGCTCCACCTAGTAGTTTCTCCAGTGTAACTATGTTTAGGAGTTTCCTTTCCCGCCATTACTCAGCACTTTTGCTCTCTGTATTTGACGTGGATAGGACTGGGACTATAAGATGCCATATACGCCACATACGGCCATTGTACGTTTCAATATTGTTGGAGAGGTGCCTCGCATGGGATACTCGCGTCCCGTTCGCGCCCCGTCCGATTGGGTAACTACTTTTTTTGTATTCTTGTGGTATTTTCTTGTTATTATTTTCTCTTTTGCTGTGAATTTTTGTAAACAAATAATTTTGTAGTTGACCCAATAAAGTTTATAAAAAACAGTGTCAGTCTGTTTCGGTTGAAAGTATCAGTCTTTCACTTGGTCCTATGGCTTCACGCTTTCTGGACAACGTTGTAATGTAGGTTACAACCAAACCTAGAGGTTCTTCGTATTTTTGTGGGATAAAGAGTATGCCAAAAACTACTTATGATCGGGAAACATGGGATCCTGAACAAGAAGATGAATTTCGCCTTGTTTCTTACGTTCGGTAAACGTTTTATACACCCCAAAAACGCTTCTTATATTTCTTTTGTAACTTTAAATGTGGTAACTTAGGGACAGGTCATTATTTACGGTCGGGGTGGGGACCGAAGGGAAGTAGATTTGGTGTTGGAAAATAGTTTTACCCAACCAAATTAAGATCAGAAATTTAACCGTCCCAATGGGTAAAGAAAATCTTTTACCCAACCCAAGAAGAAAAAAGTTAGATAAATCCCAATTACCAGCATATCGTCGAGACAAGTTTTAATAACAAACCCAAATAGATATACAGACAGATCCTACTGTAACTTTCAGATTATTATCTCCCTATCAATACAGAGCAGGAATCCAAGGAAAACAAGAGCGAATGTGCAATGATGACTGAGGAGAAATGATGATGAGATTCCAATTTTAAATGATGAACTCTTAATTTTTTTATAGATCTTTCGTCAAATCCAAGGAAAACAAGAAGAGGAATACAATAATAAAAGCTAATGTGCAATGATGACTACGGAGAATGATGAATGATGAACTCTTATGTAAATAGTCATGAAAATTATGCTACCCAACCTTTCAGGGAAGTGATTTTGTAGTCATATAGTCATGATGCATCTTGATTAAGGGGTTCAATCATGCAACTCAGACTGTCGGAAATCGACGTCAAGTACTCGCGCCCTTCCTCGTGCTAAAATTACAAGCTGTCTAGGTTTCTGCTCTTTATTTGAAAGGTAAGCAGTTAGTCTTTCGAATGTTTACGAAGCAGGAAATCATCGTCAAATACTCGCACCTTTCGTGGGTCTTATAATATTCGCTTTTCCAATCCATTAAGTATAGTTTTATTCGAGACGTAACTTACTGTATCTGTCTTGTAAATATAATTATGCAGTACCCACATGTTCGTATCGAGAACCTATTTTTTTTGTTACCCAACCATTTTCTCTTCGGCCCCCACACATAAATAATGACCAGTCCCAGTACTAGATCTTTCGTGTGGTGATTTTTGTTAAAATTCTTAGCAGTAAAAATGGTATTATCTTTTGAAAAGGAAGTAATCTTACGTAAGAACGGTTATTGTCACAAATCTTCTGGACTTTCAGTGTGATTCTCACACAGTTTCCTGTATTTTACACCATATCAAATTCTAACTACGTCTGCCACCGTTCGTTAGTTAATCAAACCAGATCAAACCGAACACAGTGATCCAAAAGGAACTCTCTGTACCCTCACAGCACACACCATTCACCGAAACAGACGTAAAGTCTGAGAGCTAAGTCATGAGTCATGACCAATTGTCATGTACATTAACAGTTAAACAACGACGAGCCAACTTCCGCTGCTGAGGAGGAAATCTGCTTATCCGTTTAAAAATGCATCAACGAGCCCCCACGGAGATCCCTCAAGACAATCCAGACACGCCAACGGCGCAAGCTAAGCCAAGCTAAGCCAAGATAATGCCGCGAAGCAACCCTCTCGGTGATAAACACGTCTTTAAAGGCGTCCGACTCATCCAGTGCTGCTTTAAGCCCGCGTCGCTTGTTTAGCGTGCAGGGCAGCGTCTTCGTTGCGACCTAGCCGCGGGAACTCGATCCGCGACATCTTCGAAAACAAGAAACTTTATTGCAACCCCCCGACGTTGAATGCAATTCTTTGGTGGCGTTCAGTCGCATCCGTTTGTTTGAGTAATTATTATTCTCGGGCGAATGTCAGCGAACTGAGAAACGCTAATTTCTCAGCATGATGTACAGTTCTTTGTTGGTGATACGAAACCGAAATGACACGTGATCGAGCCGATGTCATCACTGTGGATCAAGGATAAAGCGACGGTCCTTCGTCAGTGTGTGAAACAAAAGGACAAGGTCCTTCGCTCAAACTACGTTAGACCTTCTACACACTATTTCGGTAGTACACCAACCTTTTAGAGTATTTAACTCTACACTTTTATTTAACTCTACACTTTTCGTCCCATATCGTCTGTCTACTCCGAGCTCTCCCACATTCACTACAACATTGTGTATATTAACGCATCTATACACTTTTATATTGCGAACATATACAGTAGCACTGCAAACAGCTTAAGAACACATAGCAAAGCGAAAAGGTGCCAAGATTTTCCGCAACGAAACACTGACGCTTCGAGTGGAGCCCTTAGTAATATATTATTATATTAACGTTGCTCAATGGTTAGAGCGTCTCACCGGCAATCAGAAGGTTACAGGTTCGATTCCTGTCCGGGACTCAGAATCATTTTTCTGAGGACACGAGCTTGACGATCGTCCATGTATCGTCTGTCTACTCCAAGCTCTCCCAAATTCACTACAGCAGTGTATATATATTAACACGTCACTGAAAATCTTGGCAGTTTACCACCTTTTCACGTTGCTGTATGTCCTAAACACTGTGTGCGCAGCACTCTACTTTTTTAAGAATATCGTTTCACAGGACCTTTATAGCACCTAATTGAACTTCGAATTTTAAATTAGAGTCAATAAGAAACTACTCTCTTGACACACTCTTGGCTGACTGTGGATTATTCATGCTTATAACTTAGCAGCTTTAATATTTATTCATATACACAGAACATTCCAATGACTTAACAATGGAATCGAGCCAATAGCTTAAACACTCCAGAACGGGAAATGTGCAAAACGTGCGTCACGCTAAACTAACGGCGCGTAGTTAGCCGGTTTTGCACTTCGCTCGAGTGGCTTAGGCGATGTGCGAAAAATATGCGTATCTTCCAAGGTTAACGCACGCTTACTACTTGTACTTGATGCAAACATAAAGCCCTATGTTCCTCCTCCAACTATTTATTCAGTTCTGGTACAACCTTATTTTGATTACTGTTTCCCTCTCTGGGACAACTGCGGCAAACTACTTAAGGACAAACTCTCGTGCGGCAAGAGTTGTTACTAGTGCCGGTTACGATATTAGGTCGGCCGAAGTTCTCGACTCCCTCTCGTGCGAAACTCTGAATGTGAGACGATCCTATACTAAATCCGTCTTCATGTATACAGTACTTAACGACCACATTGCCCCAAATCTGAAAGAATCCTTTTCTCGAAGAAACACTTGTCAAACCACTCATAATCTTAGGAATACTGATACAGATTCTAGCACTTCCTAAACCCAAAAGAGAATTCTTAAAGAAAAGTTTTATGTATAGCTGTGCCATGTTGTGGAACAATCTTCCACATGAAACCAAATTGGCAGAGTCTCTTTACTCCTTTAAAAGGCATCTACGCCCGACAAAACTGGGTCACATCTTTCAAATCTATTATATATATACTAAATTATATACACTTTCGTCTTACGTACGTTTTAGCTTAATTATTTGTTTTAATATTTTGTGATTGTATATAGTGTATTAATTGTCTGACGCCCCTCACTGAAATCAGCTTTTGTTGTTGAGGCTAGCGTATTTAAATAATGTTTACCTACCTATACTATATACCTATAACATTTTCGTGATGAATTGATTAACGAGAGCTAACTGAAGAGAATAAGCGTGCGTGTGTCTCCACGGGTCTGCGGCGCAAATCAATCGGGCGACTAGACGCGAGTCAATCAGTCGATAAGGGAGTGCGCCTTTATCTTTAATGCTTTAATGAAGTACTCGTAAATTAATAGTATTACACTATATCAGGAGGTTTTTGGATATATAGCTAAAGATATATACATATGGATATATATTAATATAGAAAACTAATTAATTAAAATAATATACGTCATAAAAGTAAAAAAAACAAAAAAACAACTTCACATAATTGGTCGACTGAGACAGAGTGATTTATGTGTATAGGCATAGCGAGTGTTCTGTGTTTTTAAACTTGGAATACAGGGTGTAATTGGTGGATTATTAAATTGAAATGTGATTCCATGTAACTATATAGTTCTAGGATAGAACGAGTGTTTATATAAATTTATCCTACTCTGAATCTGGCGAAAACGAGAGGTGTTAGGCAACGTAGATACTGTATTTAATGGACACACCTCGTCAGGAAACTGATACCTACAAGACCTTGGTGAATCTTATAGAACATAGTCGCTTGATATAGTAACCTACGTAGATCGAGCAAATCCCAGCCTAGGTAATCAATCATAGCAGAGACATGACTAGTTCTAGAGTAATTATTTACGGTGAATCTAGCAGCTCTGCGTTGGATTATCTCGATCGTATTTATATTCCTTTTCGTATACAGGAATTCCATACAGCGCAGGCGTATTCTAATTGGTAGTGTATTCTAATTGGAAGTGTAGATTTCCACCGAATTCTTTCCTAATGATGTAACGTAAATATTATTTCGTTGCTGTGATAAGCTATTCACGCTCTTCGTACCGCAGTCCGGTGAATAACTCCCCCCAGTAACCCAGTTGCAGGTCATCCCGTGTGGTATAGTGAATGAAGCGATAATTCGATCAAAGCCGTAACTGCGGATAATACTGTATTAGTACAGTCTGCATCTTGTATACATTCAATGCCGGAGAGTTGGCGTGACTAGACATACAGTAGGAAAACATATGGCGTAGGTCGGGCAGTTTATTGATAACTATGAACTGGTGGAAACGTTGAGCCAAGACTGAGAAAGATACGACAGTCTGAATTTTCAATTTCAGAGCATATGCATATGTTTGTATCGTCACTGTCGTTCATATTCAACGGTTTATCAGAAATGCAAGGATTACTTTCTAATAAACAATACCGTATATTTAGTAATGAACTACCAAATTTCTAATATCTAAAAAGGTTGGTGTACTGTCGAAATAGCGTGTAAGTAGTCTAACATTACGTTTCACTCTCTCTCTTGCTTTCACTCTCTAACGAAGGGCCTTCGCTTGAAACGTTAGACTACTTACACGCTATTTCGGCAGTACACCAACCTTTTTAGATATTTGATTTGTATTTCTACACTGCCTACGCAGCACAACACGTTTTATTACTCAAGTTTCTAATACACGAGATTGCGTCATTGAGATACAAAAATAGTAGCATACTAGGACATTGCCGGATACGACTTTCATGCGCCAATCTTAGGGAGATAAAATAAATAGAGCTGGTTTGCAAATAGCGCGAGATAACAGCGGCATAAAACCGGTTCCGAAATTTCTATTTCAACTGACGTTGGTTAAAATAATTGCTTACCTACGCCACAGTGGGAGCCATTTTGGACACGTGACGAAGCCGTCGCTAGGTGATTGATAATGAGATGTCGTTGGGAGCCAACGTCGGTTTCATCCAGGCCCGGGGTACGATTTTGGACCAGCGGTTGCACAAGGTATACACCGCTCCCGGTTTTGAAAGCACCTCGCTGAAAGGTGAGAAAAGAAGGGGTAATTAGGTAGGAGAATTAATGTCAAGTAGTACAAGTTATAATACTACAACTACTTCTACAACTACTACAACTACAACTACAACTACGACGACGACGACGACGACGACACCAACAACAACGACAACGACGACGACGACGACACCAACAACAACAACAACAACAACAACAACAACAACAACAACAACAACAACAACAACAACAACAACAACAACAAGGGCGACGACGACGACAGCGACAAGAATAACAATAACAACAACAACAACAACAACAACAACAACAACAACCGCAATAGCAATATCATGCAAGAACAATTTGCAACGCGTTTCAGGAAGCTCCGAAGCATGTGTGGATATCATGCTTCCGATAGCACTTCTGCCGCCCATGTCGATACGTAAACAGTCGCGTTGATGTTTGCCTCTTGGACAACTGACAAGCGGGGAATGTATGTAATCCACTTATTCCGGAAATGGGGGCATGGCTATCACTCTGTGATAGAAAAGTAATAGAACGCATTCATAGCCTGCAGTACCATAGGCAGTATACTAAAACACAAACCAGTCGACACGAGCAATTCATGGCCAAGGCCATACCCACCCTGTACGCACCGTACCCCACACCAAAACGTCAAAACAAAACACATTACTGTAGCTTACCATGCCGTTGCACAAATCAAAAACAGCCGAAGAAACCGGATCGCCGCGAACTCTCCCCCGATAATAACAGTGCGATAGGTCTGAACCACATGGGACGGAAATAGATTGGTTCCCAGAGAAATGCTCTACGGTGAAGGAAGGCGCGATGAAGCGTGGTTCAGGATGGAGAATAAACTCATGCTCCACGCCGAACACCTTCAGGTTGTAATGGATCTCGCCACGATCGCTCCGTCTTTCGGTGAATTTGAGGAACTGGCTGGTGGTAGACGGGGGCGAGGTTGCGTCGCCCATTCTTCGTGGTGAGGCGACGTCCACAAGCTGGTGGTGCGCCACCGTCGACGTCTTCCCTTCTCCTCTCCCTGTATAAATCATACGTATATTTTTTAATTAAACGCAAACCCACGCAAACCCAAATCGCATCACCCACAACAAACATAGAGTACGGTCACTTACTAATTTCGGTATTCCACAGAGCGTCGCCTCCCTGTGAAATGTCGACGGTGTCGGTGTGTGCTGATACGAACACGGCGAGGTGGAGGACGGCCAGCCAGGATGCGGCGGTCGGGCATGAGCTGAAATCCATGCGAACGCGAGGATCGGTCGCACAGAGCTTCGGATAGATGGTGGACGAGAAAACGCGGACGGTCGAGTGAATGGGCGATTTAAGATTGAGCGGCGTAAGTGACGAGAAGTTGAACCCAGCACGGCAGCAAAAAGCCCGAGGGGATAGTCAATCTGGTTGTCCAATCACGATACAACGTCTCGCAGTGGCTGATAAATAAAATAACAATGACCCTGAAATGGAAGAGAATTGAACACACAGATGTTAGAATTCCATCAGTTTCCCCGCGAAAGCCGGGTCGGTTTGAGTTACAATTAGGAAGTGTAGAGCAATGCGAAACGATTCGACGTTGGTGCGGTGCATCGACGTTGATGCGGGGTGATAAGGTGTGCGGCGCACCATGGATGCTATATAAAACGTCACACCACAGGGAGGAACAAATCGTATATTTTCACACCTGATTATTGACGATAACAAGTGGTTTGTGACATTGTAATTAGGGTGATGGAGATTACTACACAGTGTAAAGTATAGGCCAGAAATTAGCCTTTCCATGCATTGAATCTTTAATGAACTACCAACATAGTGGAATACAAGAGTGGTGTTTCGAGCTAATACCCTCCACCACCGTGAAATGTGAGTTGGTATGATGAAGGACCTTTGTGCGAAACGTCATGTGTTTCGTTATTCTAAGCGTTCACCGCCTTTCTTGCGTTGACACTATATCAACATAGTGCCTACACAGTACTGTAGTATCATGTTATTCCCATGCATTGCTGTATATCCCTGATAGCAAATAAACCCAATGCCTTGCATGCGTGGATATGTAAGCCATGGTTGGCTGGGCAATAATTTTCACGACAACACTTAACACTAAGCTTCCGCTTGATGGCTCTGAACGATGCAAAGATTATTCAAAAAGCACCTCATTTGCAGAGCTGACGCCTTGTTTACGGTGGAATGCAAGGACCTTGCGTTGGAACGTAGCCGAGAGTATTTAGGCTTGAGAAATTCCGATACGCTCAATCAGATCAGTTTCACAAAAAGGAAATGTAACCGAAAACTATCGTTAATCGCTCTTGTTGTGAGAGCGCGCACTCGTGACTTGCAGGAAGGCTTATCCTTTCTCACACTCAATTGAAAAACCACTCAGGAAATTCCCGATCGCAGTGGTGTTTACCTTTACGTATGGCCAGTTTTCATAACTCGCAACGAACAGACAGGTCACATTAGATCCTGCACGACTCGAGTGGTCTCGGTCTTTTGTGGAACAACTAAACATAATTAACCCTCAAGTTTTCGTATCAAGTTACGGCTAAAGTTCTCCGGTTGGTAGCACGGGTTTGTTGTGATAATTAGCAAGGAGAGCGCTATGTTTTCGCAACCTGCTCCATTAGCAACCTCTTTCACCGCAAAAGGGACCCCCGTTGGATCCCTAACGCCATCTCCCCTTCGACCCCCAAAAGCACTTTCGCACTCCACTCAACGACGCAATTACAATTTACAACAGCAATCGAACATTCTTTAGATCAAGTGAAACCGCGGCAATCAAATTTAATGAAGTACCTAAGAGGGAATTCGAGAGCGAGTCCTGAAGACGAAAGAGACGTCAGAATGACAACCGAGTTGATGGATGCAGTTTAGCGCACATTAAGCGAGATTTGTGCTTTTTTATGAAAGGTGTGTGTTTTTATTGTTCTTGGGAATTCCATAAAATCGACGTTCGCAGAGTCTTCGAGCTTGCGTCAATCGTCGCACAACACCGCGCGACCTTGAAAGACTACGGTCAAGATAAGCATCGCACGCTCTCTGTTAATCACCCGTGAACTCCGGCTGGTCTGATTAGGAGAGGATTTGTCTCCGCTTAAGTTTATACTTCTCCCAGAAATCACTCAGTAGTAGAACGAAGATTTGAGCGAGCAGACTTGGGATGAGAAAATGCGGAAGTGTCATTGAAATACGCGCGAAGACGCATACGGTTTGCGATATCATGCGAACTACGAAGACGGTCTTAATCGAGAGGCCCCTCCGAGAACACTCCAGGGTAAGTGAATTAGGATGAAACAAAGGAAAGAGTTTGGAAGCAGTAAGTACACAGTCTGTTTCCGTATTGTTTATTTTCTTAATCAAATAAAAACAATCAAATGAAACAAGATTTTATCACGCAAGAACAGATCGTTTGTCAAGCTCAAATCCTGAGGAACTATTTGTGTGTCTGACGGTCGTGATCGATCTCCACCGTAACATTCTGCTGACCAGTTAGACGCTCTGTCCATTGAGCTACATGGCCTGAGATGGTAGAGCGAATTTTGAATAACAAAGGCCAGCAAAAAACACTAGAGGTGAGCCGATGTTAAAAAAAAGCCGATTGCCGATACCGATTGTTAAGAGCCGATATTTTCCCACCATCGGCCGATTAATCGGCAAAACCGATGTTTGCTAACCCGATGCTCAGTGCTCCCGTTTTGTCGTTTTATTCATCTCAAGTTTCGCAATGAGAGGAAGTCATCAAGCCAATTCTCGTATTTTAAGTGCAACAAAACAAACAGAAAACAGTCAAGTAGTCAGCATTATTTTCTTTATTTAAAATATTTTTGTACCAACCACTGAAAAGGCGCAAAAATGCCGACCAAACAAGGTAACGAAAAAACGCAAAATGAAAAAACCAAAATGCAAAATTACAGGCCTAATAGTCAAACTGAAATCTCGGCAAATTGTGATGTAAAAATAATAAATTGTCTGCTTTGTGTGGAGCAAGTGAACTTCTCTTCTCTGTGTAAATGTTGCCCTGCTCACTGAACACACGTTCCTAGTCCACGCTAGAGCTGGGAGCACTCAAATACTTTGACGCAACTCGGAAGAGGTTTGGATATGCCAGACGATTTCTAGACCACCATGCGTATGGACAGGAGACTCGTGGTTGTAATGGGAGTGCCAGGAAAGATGAAATTTCACAAGTGACATCGTCGTTAAGTGGCTTCTCCTCGGCTTCGTTGTTGTCGTTGACAATCTCATCGAAACAAGCGCAGAGGTTGGTGAAATAATTTCAAAATACTGCGACAGTAGCTAGCACATAAAATGTGCGCCTTGGGAATTGAAAATGCATTAGTGATTAGCCGTCTTAATGTCACAAATTTTGCCGGAAAATAGTTTCAAATTCAAAACAAATAGGGCTTCGCAAAACATGTTATTCCACTGGGAGATCGAAACAAAGGATCGTTCTGTCCCCCCCGATAAACTGCAATGAGTTTGGTTTCTGTTAATTTCCGTAACAGAAGTTTCTTGCAACAAACATCGCGGCTAATAATAAATCGTGAGAGAAAATAAAACAGTGATAATCGGTTTCAGCGTTCGCGCAATACGGATAGACGTTCACTACAATAGTAGTGCGAGGACGAGAGAACAGAAATACGAAGACGAGAGTCACGAGACAACCGATCCGATGGCGAAAGACAATCGGCCGATGGTGAAAGACAATCGGCCGATGGCCGATTGTGAGAAAAACTAACCGATAATCGGCTCTGCCGATGTTTTGCCGATGATCGGCTCACCTCTAAAAAACACGAAATACAAGCATATTTAAAAGGTTTATTTGGGATACGAGCAACTGAAGTACCAGGCGGAAATCGTAATCCAATAATAGATAAGAAAGCCCAGAAAAAAACACGAAATTTGAAAGGTTTATTTGCAGAAGATCTTACGTTTCTTTGCTACGCGCAACATCGTCAGAGAGTGAATGAATAAATTATTTACAAAGGTGATAAAAATTACAGCAATTAAGTCACATGATACTTTAGTTAGGATATATATATATATATATATTACATGATGTAAATTATTGGCGTATGAGGGAAAATCGGAAATATGCAGTGTGAGGCAAGTGATAAGTTAAAATAAGGAAAGAGGAAATGTGCCCATGTTAGCATTAAGGGAAGAGTTGAGTTTACATATAAGAAGGCTTTCTTGGACATGAAGTTCAGAGACAGAGGTGGAAGAAGAGGAGGAAGACAAAATGGTGAAAATATGAAATCATCATGAGAAACATGGTGTCCAGTGCCACAATGATGTGTCAGGATACTTGTGGAGTAAGGATTAATTCGTGTCTTGCCAGTAAGAGCAGAGACCCATCTGAGATTCGTGTGTGTAAAAGTCGACTGGTTTGGCCAACAAAAAGTCGACTGAGATGGTAGAGATAAGGTTACATAAATAATCTTTAATCCATAACAAACACCAATATTGGTATATAGGATACATACATACATAGGTTTACAAAGACATAAATATTAACGTAACTAAAATGCCTATAAGTTGTCAAAGACTTCTAGTATATCGTAACAATATTTTGACACTAATTTCATAGTATTCATGTCATGCATAGCAAGAACATATTGAAAGAGATCTTGCAAACTGAATAAGGAAAATGAACCATTAATAGTATATAAGTTATCAATAAACTTGGATCTAGGATCGGAGAACTTACATTACTGCAATACATTAAATAATGTTGTTCATTTCCGATGTTGTAATGAACATTATCATAGCGACCAGTTTCAACAGGTAATCTGTGAGCTGAAATTCTTACATATGTGTACAACATGTATTACCTTCCGATGACTAGTGAGATGCTCTAATCATTGAGCTATATTGGACTCATCCTGCAACATGACCATACATGGCAGAGCATTAAACAAATCAAATATCTAAAAAGGTTGGTGTGCTGCCGAAGTCAAACGTTTCCCTCTCTAACGGGCCTTCGCTCGAAACGTTAGACTACGTACACGCCATTTCGGCAGTACACCAACCTTTTTAGATATTTGATTAGTATTTCTACACTGCCTACGCAGCACAACACGTTTTACAGAGCCTTCACATATGTATATAACCTGTAATCTGAGCTACATGGACTCAAAGTAAAATGATAGAGACCGCGCTAACCATTAACTCGACCATTAAGGTACCGCACGGAGATATGAATTTTATCTTCAAGTGTTGGGACGAGTGACTGATATCACCAAGACTACTCATCACCTCTCCGGATGGTCGCTATAATTAATTACAAGTTATACCCAATTTGTAATCAAGTGTCGAGGGATGTGTTTCTATCGGGAAACCGAATTTGAAGCCTAGCTATCAGCGATATAATTTCAATATAGCTACGATTGCAGGGATTAATGCCTGGAGGACGATATCACATCTGATATACCCACGTAATGGAACATTCAAGAAGTATTCACGAGAGACCCAGAACCCGAAATCGAGTATATTTCACAAACATTTATATCAGGATGAGAAATCGACTAGACCAATCGCAACGTGCAAATGACGTTTTATCTTTCAGTGGTGTTGTAACCAATATATTTTGATAACTGTAGCGTCATGTGTGGGGCAATATTGGTAAAACATTATCTGATAAACTTCGAAAGCTACAAAATAGAGCTGCAAGAATCATTACTTTTTCAAATTATGAAATACGATCCAGTGATGTACAAGATGTTCTTGGTTGGGTAAATTTAGAAAATAGGATAATTAATCAATTGGCTATAATGATGTATAAAATCTATAATAATCTTTCTCCACCATATCTGGGAAAGCTTTTTAAAAACACATCCAATGTACACTCATATAATCTTAGGGATTCAAATATTAACTTGTATATTCCCAAGCCTAAAACAGAGGCTGCGAAAAGGAGCTTTCACTATAGGGGGTCGAAACTTTGGAATAAAATCCATGTTGAGACAAGAGAGCAACCAAACTTAAATGCTTTCAAATTATATAACCATTGTATTAGGTAACACTCGCTTTGTAAATTATATTATTTTTTATAATTCTTGTAAATATATTATAGTTAGTAGTTAGTATATTGTAGGAAACACGGTTCGCTGGAATAACATTTTGTATATGAAGCGATTTTTCCGTGTTTAAATAAAGTTTATCTATGTATGTGTGAAACCAGCATGTGTCTACTCCTGATGAAAGCTTGGTTAATGTTAAATGAAAATTCGGCGGATGCTAACAATATATTTATGACATCCGACCTGCAGGGCCAGTTGAGAAAAATGAGGGCCTTCCGGCATTGAACTGATCCTGCGACCTCTGGCTTCGTTAGTGGCACCGACAAGTATCCCCGAAGACTTATCTTCATGGTCTCCTTTGGATCCCGGATATGCCATAGGCGTATCGTATAGCCACAGGATTACAATTTTGGCTAACTGCTAAGCCTAAATTTCTATAACTGTATAGAACTCACGGAAAATGTTTTCTACATTTCTTACAAACCTGACCGACTTTGACCTTTGTGTTATCCGCTATTCAACAGAAGTGGCTCGTTGAGCAGGTCATGGGTGTTGCGTCTACACGCAGGCAAGTCATGGGGACTAAGTAAAGCGGCCGATTACATGAGGCGAATTAGCCAAAGCAGTGAGATTTATATTGCGAATACATGAGGCGGGCTAGCTACCTGGACGATGATTTCAATCTAAAATTCGCAATTACTAAGCAAATGTTGCTTCACTTGGGCAAACGGTTACGTTGCTGATGAAATTTTGTGTAAGTATTGTTAATAAAACGATTGTTATTGTCTAAACGTCTTCACGAAGACTAATTAATTTTTAAGTCTTCGCTTCGTCTCGAAACGCACAAACAAGGTTTTGATGCTCTATCTGAGTTCATTTCAGCTATATTTATTCACACAATAATCAAGTAAACAAACGCGCGACAGAACGAGCCTAATAGTTTTTCTGCCCACTTTGCCGGGCCAACTCGGCAAAAAGCCGATTACACGGTGGAAAGGTGAAATGCTTGCCCGGCAAGCAGCAACCGGGATCCCGGCAAGGCGAGCCAGCTCGGTTTTCATGTAATGGCAATTTTGAAACAAGAGATGATAAATATAAGAAGCAGGCAAACTGGGTTAACCGGGCCAATTCGCCTCATGTAATCGGCCCCTAATAATACACACTAGGCTTGCTCAAAGCACGGGTGGTATATACACTCGCGGTTGGGAAAAGTGCCAGCAATTTAGCGGTGTACTTACCGATGAAAACCAATTAGTTTCCCAGACGTGGAAAGTACTCAAGCATACGATGACATGATGCGCAGTGAGAAATGATGACTTCCAGGACTTAGTGAGTTGCGCGGATGCCGAAGAGCTCACACGATGAAAGTGGTGGTGCGACGAAAAGCGCACCGCACAATATTAACGAGCAATGGCTGCGTCATGGTTTGCGCAAACTAGATTTCCTGCACGATCTTGCGATAAAGATTGATATCGAATTATCACGCGCAATGCCACATCCTGGCTGCGTAATTTTGTCGTTATCGCGTTTTGTCGTTATCGCCATCTCTCACCCCGGCAACAGTCAATGCGCACGCGGTAATTCGAAACATCGACGCCCGCAGAAGGCGCGAGTTTCATCACAGCGTGTTCAGAGTTTTGTCTTGGTCACGTTTGGTCTGCACGATGATTATCTCATACTTAACATGTCAACCAGGTGTCCAGTTTTATGCTATCAGGCAAAAACGACAGGATACGAACAATCTAGAATATCTTATAGTACGTATAGGTATAAGTATTAAGTAGATAGTATAGGTATAGGTATAGGTAGATAGGTAGGTAGGTAGGTAGGCAGGTAGGTAGGTAGGCAGGTAGGTAGGTAGGTAGGTAGGTAGGTAGGTAGGTAGGTAGGTAGGTAACGAACGAGGGGTTTGACGGGGGATGGGATGAGGTTTGAGGGTAAGGGATGGGGTTTGAGGGTAAGGGATGGGGTTTGAGGGGGATTGGATGGGGATTGAGGGGAAGGGATGGGGTTTGAGGGGGATTGGATGGGGTTTGAGGGGGATTGGATGGGGTTTGAGGGGAAGGGATGGGGTTTGAGGGGGATTGGATGGGGTTTGAGGGGAAGGGATGGGGTTTGAGGGGGATTGGATGGGGTTTGAGGGGGATTGGATGGGGTTTGAGGTAGGGTGGAATGCGATAGGGTGGCATATTATGGTTGTAATTCCATGACACACAGTCACGAAATCCTAACCCTAACATAATCCTAACCCCACACACTTGGTGATTGCGTGTCATGGAATTGAAACACGTATTATGGGTTGGACCATTTTCGTAAGGGGCGTCTAAGCGGGCGTGGTATTTAAGGCATAACTTTGTCATCTTGATGTATCTGATTCACTGACAATGTGTCGAAAAATACTTTACTAAAAGTACTCACGTATCTTCATCACGTCGCCATGAATATACGTAAGTACTCTTACGTAAGTATTTTTCAACACATTGAAGTTCTCTTATTTCTCCTTTTCATATTATATCCAGTTCTTTTGAGAACTTAGCAACTTTCGTACTTTTTCTGATTCACTGACAAGCGTGTAAATGACAATGCTTGTAACATTCGCCATCGAGTCATAAACACGAATTGTGGCGCGTTCACACAATCGGATACGCCAGAATGACAAATTCGTATTGCGTTTCCAGGCTAGTTTATTAGATTTATCACTCTTTTAGGTGAAATACTCCAACAGGCTAGAAGCCCAATTGATAAGGGTTCCGAGGGCCTACGATTTAAGGTCATTATCCGAGAAGACCCGAAAGTCTTACCACTTGCTGATATTATTGCAAAGGCAGCCGACTTTCTCCTCAAGACCCTGAATGGTGGTCCGACCAAGGATTTTGAACCTGTGTCTCCCAGCTCACCTGCTACAAGCAAGCCTTTAGCCACATTGCCACAGACTGAACTTGAAAAACTGATACCCTTCGCGTTAATCTATCATAAGCATATAATACGCATGGTGAATATCGTTCGATATTCACCAACTTTCAAATCCACGGTGTTTAACAACGTAATAACATACCGGTTGAGTAAATATTATGATCCCAGACCTTGCTTGTGGCTTTCTTTGGGGGCTTCGTGCGTTACTATGACAATTTTCCAGTGGAACTTGAGCACCAAATGTTCTGACCAGTTGCTACCTACCAAAAGAGAACGAAGCAAGATAAACGCGTGTATGCGAGTGGGAAGAACTTTTATTAAGCTAATTCCGACAACCATTGTACGTGTGAGATCAATTAGCGCAAAGTAAACTCTAATTGCATTGGCGTATTTGCAGTGCACGCTAAAAGGATTCGGACTAGTGACGACGCGACGTAATCCAGTGACATTGGAATTCGTCATATATAAGTCCATAAGACAACTGTCCAATGTAAACCATACAACAGGAATCTAGTACTATAAACCATACCAGGACAAAAATGACCATATCACGGTATTTTCTTTTTAATAGGTATGCATTTTTGTAGGTTACACATTACATACTGATGAAAAGTAAATACACAGTAAGTCAGTCTTTGGTAGGTACATAGTGGAGGCAGAGACGCTGGTTTATGAATCTCACGGCGTCAGCGTAACTTCCGGAGTGTGAATTCATTGAATACTCTTGTCATTACTACTTCTCTGTGTAGTTCATGTTCGTTACTCACAAGTAGACACTTATCGTTTATTAATTATCATCAAATAAGAATCTACACTTCGCAGGGTCCATGGACTGAATTACACGAGACTACAATTCTAATATATAATATACAATAATATAATATTATTTAATCTATAAAATCCATAAAATTTGTTATAGAAGTTCATACTTTTTCCCTGCAAGCACAATGAATAACAAAAGAATCCCTAAATCTATTCGTCTTCATTGATGGTAATTTATATTTAGATAAAGATCTAAGATTATAATTATTCGAACGAAGTGGGGGTAATAAATCAGCAAGCTTATGTCAGCTTATAAATCAGCAAGCTTATGATACTTGTAAGTATGAACTGATTCAGTTGCCTTGGTCCATTTTCTCTGTTATTATAAAAGAGTCTTTGATCTCCCGAAAATGCAAGATCTGCAATATAGCTGTAATAATTCGTTTATTTTTGTTAGTTATAACTAGTTGCAATATCCTAGTATATTTTACTATGATTTTATTGTTATATATGTATTCCGATTAAGGTGATTTTGATTGTAATGCGACATTAGTAATTGTTTAGGGTATTTTATAAACTATTCGGTAATATTTTAATATTTCCTGGTCCTATGTCACGCAAGTATGATGTTATATCCGTAGAATACAGTTACTGTGTAACATTTCACAGCAAGACAATAATGTAGGAATCTCGACTCACAGAGATTCAGTTATCTCTTCGTGGCACTTCGTAACACTGGGAAGGTAGTAGAATTGCGATGAGTGATCCTAATTTCGCAAAAGATATCTTTCTCTGGCCACGAAAAATTGTTTTAATCGCAACCATGAGAGTGGGAAAGAGAAATAAATATCATAAATCAAATTTGATGGACTAATACTATTAGTCCACCAAATTTAAACAAATGACAATCAAGATCAGTCTCATGAATTCACATCAGTGCCAACGCGACACAAGGACACATCATAAACTGATAGATTTGTCACTGCACTTTTAGGTGAACGGAATACCCAACAGGCTAGAAGCCCAATTGATAGGGATTCAACAACAACTGTTATTCCAATACATTTCCAGAGTTAAAAATCAATGTCTTCTTAACCTTTTCTTAATGTTCATCTTATATTTTATCTATATTTGTTATGTATATAAACAATTTTTTACATGTACAAACGTAAATGTACAAGTTTAAGCGGTTTTTAAATGGAAACGAGCAGTGGTTCTTTATCGGATTTTAAACACGAGGCGATAGCCCACAAAGACTCCTTTCCAATCATCGAAATAACCTGTGTACGGTACACGAAGTAAGAGCCCGAGCAGAATATTACATCATTAAAATATTTAGTTTAAAAGTAGGGTTAGTATTCCTATATTTCAGGGTTAGGACTAGAGTTTTGATTTGGGTTATGGTTAAGGTTTTTCTTCTTGTAAAGCTTCTGAATCCCAAGAAATGATGTGTCTAATAACGTAGTTTGTGTCCATTGTGTGTGCAGTACACGATGAAGATGCCCTCGCTAGCTGTTTTTCAATACAAGCCAGCTTCTTTCAGAAAAAGTCACACGCGTCTAGGACCGACCCATGACTGATTATCGCACAGATATCATTTATGAAATTAAGCAACATGCAAAATAATGAGTATAGACAAATAAATCGGCAAAATCGTCACGAAATTAAATAGTGCGTAATAACGACAATAACTGCAACTAGACGATAACACCCCCTTTCCGGTAATTATATACGCAAGTATGAATGACGCAATCAAACGCCATGACACGCCATTTTCAAACTCTTGGCGCAGCTGTAAAGTGTATTCTAGAGCTTTCCACGACATTAGAAACGGGGAGCAGTCTGGTGTAGCAACGACAACAGCGATAGCATCATCTTATCTGCGTTAACGTGACGTTGTTTCGTGTAATTCTCGTGCATGGCGTTATCTCGCTAAAGTGGGCGTTGAGGTATGTGTATACGAATATTTACAGAGCTTTAGTTTAATTAAAGTATGATCGCAAGAAAGGAAAAACGGTTATAGTCTTTGAAAGGAACAATGGAGACAATTATCGGCGTGGTGAACGCTAATACCGCTGAATGCCTCGCAGCTGAGACACGTGCGACGGCGTTAAAACTACCAGATCACGTGTGAATGATATATGGTGTGTCGACAGGTGTTAAATTGCCAGAATATTAAAATGGAAGAATTAGTTAGTAAACTTACACGTGCGAAAGCAAAAGGCGTGCAGCTTAAGAAAAGATCGGTTCGTAGGGGGAAATGAATTAATTCTACACCACATCCTCCATGCGAGAGCGGAGAGTCTGCTTAATTTCCCAGACTAGCTCCAATCGGAATTGTGAGATAGATTCTGTATTTAAATAGATACTCCAGCCAAAATACAAATGTAGTTCATATGAAAGATCTTACTGACAGCATTCCTATCAATTTAATTAAGAAGATATAGCTAGTTGAAGTTGGATCTGTTGAAGTTTGTCCAATCTCGACGCCATATTTGTTTCTCAAATATGACGTCACTGAGTGATTCTATCTCGTATTATGCCTAAGAAGCTCCTCTACTTTCCTGCATGACGAACTAAATAGTTTATTTCGACTATTTTCATCCAAAGAGCATTCACAACAGCTATCACTATGTGATCGCCATCAAAACAACTCCACTGCCGATAAAGAATCACTCAATGACGTCATATTTTCAAAACCAATATGGCGTCAAAATCCTCAAATTTTCAACTTCAACTAGCCATATCTTCTTAACTAAATTGATAGGAATGCTGAAACTTTGGAAATAAACTAAAGTCAGTAAGATCTTTCATATGAACTACATTTGTGGTCCCTTTAATACCTTAAGCCCTTAAAATGGCTTAGTATAAAGGTTTGCTGGGTTAGGATTAAGGTATTCGGGTTAGGAATAGTTTTTCTTTGGGTTTAGCAATCATCAGTTCATCATTCAGTTCCAGTCTTCACACACGCGGTCAATTCCTTATCGCGTTTATCGTTTAGCCACGACAATAATATAACGTGTAGCTCCGCGCGCGCGATCAGAGAAAATCACTGGGTACGAGGTAGTTCGAATCCACGCTGCCTGTGGGTGGCACGCGGTATATTTTACAAGTTTTGGTTTAATCATCAAAGTCCGGAATTTATCGAGATAGCCCCAAATAGCATTACTGGCCGACACACACCAACTTAGCGGCACAAGCCGCGCGGTATATCTCTCCGGTTATTTTTCTAAAAACAACAGACACATCCGGAATTATTTGGTGCAATGCCAAGTGTTGGAATCCTAAAAGTGTACATCAACTATTTACTTCCAAGGTACTTTAACAATCGTTTGACAAGATATCAATGAGTTAATGAGGTAATTCTTATTATTTTTATTTACTTTCTATACATCGATAACGGCAAGTGCATAAGCTATGACATGAACTACAGTAATAGCCATTTCCCGAAGTTCCTTCACTGCCCACAAATCAATGCGGGCTCTAAGTGGAGGCTGATGATATATGAGATTGTTATAAAGTGCCACTACGATGAAAATTCACGCCCGTCTTTTAGATTTTCTTCAGCTATCGATGTAAAAATAAACTAAAAAATGGT
This sequence comes from Chrysogorgia sp. JL179-B06, assembly GCA_035772405.1. Classification (NCBI taxonomy): domain Eukaryota; kingdom Metazoa; phylum Cnidaria; class Anthozoa; order Scleralcyonacea; family Chrysogorgiidae; genus Chrysogorgia; species Chrysogorgia sp. JL179-B06. Next base: position 3,789,606 of record JAYKKM010000450.1, on the reverse strand, counting down.
ATTTTGAAGTAAGTATTTTGAGCTCTGAAATCACTATTATTTAGGCCACCATTGCTAAAAACGTGTTCCAAGTGAGCCCGCAATTTCAAAAGGTAATATTGTTTGTGACGTCAGATTCTCAATGCTACGCCTGGATTTCGGTCGAGATTATTTGTTTTCTTGTTTTCTTCGAGAAGTAGATGAAATGTCCAGCCTTTCAGACCAAGAATTTGAAAAAACGACCTTGATTTACTTGAAGAATTAGCCACGTGGACTCTTCGCGTTGAGAATATGACGTCACTTCGTTACGCTGGTCAGGAACATGAACGATTAATGACGGACATAACAACTCCAGATTCCGAGTAAGAAAAATAATACTTGCCATCGTCGAATCGCAAAACGGTTTCGACCGAGTAATATTTAGCAGCTCTGCTTTATAAATACGTAAAAATATCGATAGGTAAAAATTTGATCGTAGTGGCACTTTAATGGCTTGTGCACAAAATAGGAAAACCGGAGTTGTATATTGAAAACTCAAGAATCGCCGCATCCGCTGTTGTTGTCGTGCCTGTGGTCTGGAACAGAATTATACGCTTTCACGGCGTAACCTTCACTCTAACCCTGTACTGGTCCATGTAGCCCAATAGTTAGAGCGTTTTATCGCAATCAGAAAGTTAAAGGTTATACACATAACCTTCGTTCATCAGCTGAATTAATGTTGATCAATGGCTAGAGCATCTCACTACTAGTCACCAATACGCGCTTTCGACACATTGAAGTTCTCTTATTTCTCCTTTTCATATTAATTTTTAATTATTTTAATTTAATGAATTTGTCACAATATATTTACAAGTTACTATTAATACAAAAAGTACATACAAATACAACGAATAAGACAGGTGTGACAGGAGAAAGGAACAGGACTTACGTCCCAATTTGAACTGTTGCATTCGTTGATTCAACTTTATCATCCGCGAACACGGATGCAGGGATGAAACTAGACTAACAGTTGACACCATGACCGCTCTCGTTTCCTTATGCCCCCCTGCTTACATGTCTGACTCATCCAGATCACAACCCCTAGGGTCCCTCGGGGTAACATATTAATCCTAGATTTCCAAACATTTCCTCAACTGGAAACCTTAGTTGATTTAGCAGGATTGAAGAAACCGGGAAACCTTCGGGCAAGCATGGATCACGTACACTGCAGCCCTACCATCATCTTGGAACAAGTCACGAGCTTTCATTATTCAAGCTGAGAGGGAACCGCGAGTTCGAACCATCATATCACTCTAATTTCACGAACTTTGCCTTCTGCTGCCCGTTGGGTAGTGTCAAATTGCACAAAATTCTTCATATAGCTTCTTAAAAACCTCTCGATTCATTTCACGACAAACAAAATTACACTCCACATATTACATCCGTATAGCATAGCTATACCACGGCGTATAATTTATGAAAAAAAACACCTTATATAACTATATATCCTATATCGCTAGCCGCCTAAACTGTACACATTGTTTGGTATATGCAGTCGTAATTAGTACCAAATAGCATTTCGTCGATATATAAACAGAAAAAAATCAAATACAAAGTTCACTAACCGTTTCTTTCCGCAGAATCCCATCCACTAGAGTGTCCCAAAAAATGTGCTCTCGGTTGAGCAAAGCAAGGGTTTATATTTATGTCGACAATTTATCCGATTACACGGCTGTACAGTGATTTTCACACTCCAGCTGTAAACGTCTCAACCACAGCAGCAGCATTAATGCGCTACACTCTAAATCCATTTCATGGATTATCATTTCCTACGAACACCGCGATTACACCTTATCTTCACACCTACTATACTATACTACACAGCTCACAAACGTACCGCAGTCTTCCTTCCGCATTTGATCACATACCTGACACGGAGGTTGGGCGTGAAACTTCTTATATACAGCAAAGCTTGGAGGTCAGATCGACGGAGCAGTAACGTAGGCTTCTCAAAATAGCTCTCTCTCTCCTTCTCTTGCTAATTTTACGATGAGCGTACGAAGTAGAATATCCACAAGCTTCTCTTGTCGCTGTGATCTATATGAGTTGGAGTACACGCAATTAGTGATATGTATGGTTCGACCACAGTCAATCGCGTTCTTAATACCATAGTGTTAATACACATACAAGACACTGATGTGAATGTAATTGAGTTATTAATACATAACAATTCATTCATTAAGTGTACACTCGTGTATAGTTAAGCCCAAGGTTTACAAGGCAATTTTAAGCAATCGCCGTACTAGTGACTTGTGTTAGTGAGCGCACATAGTTAGTGAGCGCACATAGTTAGTAGTCACTGCAGATGGCGTAGTATGAAATGTCACTGAATGAAAAGCGCAGGACGATTTAAGCCTCGAGAGCGCAACCATCTCGAGAACTACGTACATCGACCACAACATACATATAAATATACATTTACCTGATCTTCTATATATATATATACTGAAGTAATATATCAAGAGTTCAAGGATTCGTACTCCTTGCCGTCGAGCATATGCACGTCGTTAGCACGCGTTGTCGGGACTTGTCGGCGGACACAGGCACAGGAGGATCGCACCGGTTACCGTAAAGGGCACGGAAGGGAATTGACACTGAATGATTGTTGACGATGAGCGAACTGCCAAGCAGCGCTGCGGGCGAGTTTGGGATATTAATTTTGGCGGATCCGAGTAGCTCTAGTCTGCCGAAGAAGCTGTAGTTAAGCCGAAGAGATAAATCGAAACTGGGATCGGATATTCCGCTACAAAGGCGAACTGGTATGAGGATACAAGTCATACAAGTTCCAGCTGTTGATGTCTTCAAGCTATGCATGAAATGTCAAATATATGTATAAATATGGTCAAATATATGTATATGAAAATTTGACTGCCCCAACCAGGAATCGAACCCACATAATCTCCATATCAATCAATATATATATATATGCGCATTGTATATATATAATATATATATATATATATATATATATATATATATATATATATATATATATATATATATATATATATATATAATATATACACCCCGAATTATTCAGGTGTTTGGAATCTATCCGGATCTTGGGATAACAACGTGCGAACGAGGTTTAGATTCGTGAGAAAATGCTCCTGTACCACCTGTCCTCTCGGATGGAATCCTTGATCGGAACAACGTTTTGGCGACGCGCCCAGCGACGCGCACGTAGACGAGACACACCATAGCTTGGCATGAAACATAGACATATAAAGCACTGGTTTTAGACGACAAACATTAAACATACACCAACCCCATGCGCGCATACGCCGCGCTAAAAGCCACCTCGAGGCATTTTAGGGACGGTGCCAACATTCTCGGAGGAAAATTGGCTTTGACGTTTGCGAAAAAATTGGGAGGAATGCAGTCAATGTTGTGACAAATATATATGGCGAACGTGAACACGCGCTTCGCTGATGTGAAGGAAAAAATTGAAGATATATATGGTAGACAATGGAGGGACAAGACGGTAGAGTTTCCTCAAAAATTATACAGTTCTCATCAAAATGCCTTCGCGAAGGTGATAATACGCTTTTCGCACCTTTTCTTTCGCACCTTTCGGGTTATAGTTTTTCGGGAGTGTCATTTTTTCGTGACGTTTTCGTGGGGGGTAGGGGGTGGGGGAAATGTGGCCAGTGAACCTGCTACCACGTGAATATATACATCTCGCCTTTTTCGTGAAATATTTGGTATTATAATGTTAATCAAAAACCTATGAAGGAATGTTTTTAGTGTACTTTACCACGTGAATATATACATCTCGCCTTTTTCGTGAAATATTTGATATTATAATGTTAATCAAAAACCTATGAAGGAATGTTTTTAGTGTACTTTTAAAAATCTCTGCAGAATACAATGTAAAATGGCAACTTGTTCCACGAGAATGGGGTTGAAACTGCCCGCGATACATACGCGTCTTTAAAATATACAAAACATTTCACAACATCTTAAATAATAGATGGGATTACGTAGGGAACGAGATTTAATTATGGGGTTATGGGTACATAGAATAACAAGGAAGCACACACATTTAAAAACAGACAGTGTCATATAGTGATACAAAAGAATAACAACAACAACAAAGAGAACGGAGTGCATGTGGCAGGGATACCGCAACAGCTTACACCAATTACTGCGGGCACAGATGAGTAGGAAAAAGGTTTATGAGCTAGATAATTCGTTGCTCTACTGGTACAGTCAGTGCAAACCTTTCAAATATAGGTGTAGAAGACATGACGTGTTTATTCGCCAATTTGTACGCCACGTGTTTATACGTCACGTGTTTATACGCCAGTTTGTACGTCACGTTCGTTGCTCTACTGGGTATAGTCAGTGCGAACTCTTTCAAATATAGGTGTAATATGTTGTCATATTTTCTAGTCTTCGTGAGCTACTCACGACGTGTCAGCTACTACGACGTGTCTTATTCGACAGTTTATGCGCTACTGTGACTCATGCATGTGCCACGTGCGTTGCTATAGTACTTAATAGTAAGTGCAAACTCTTTCAAATATAGGTGTAATGTTATCGTATTCTCTAGTCTTCGTGAGAAGGCGTGCGCCAGAATTCCATGTACGTATATTGAAAATTGAAATCTACAGGTGAGAAATTTAGGAATACCATAAAACAAAGTCCAATTACTGATGGGCGAAAATAGTTCATCGATAAGACGATATAAGTCAGCTTAAAAACATGTTTCACTAACACACGACACCTTAACTTAAGCCTCATCTATATCCCATTTTCTAATTTTCCCTTCACTAATACAGACCGAGAGAGACACGTGTAGTCGCCTGCCAAATCGGGTTACATTATATATGATATAGTTCCCTCCATATACTAGTTAGTTATGATTCATTTTCAGTGGATTTTTGAAACTGAAACTGAATAGGTATTCGTGAACCGCGAGTTGGAGACGAACCACACTTTTGTAAATGAGGAAAATGCATGAACAGGAGATCAGTGTAGTGGCGATTTACAAAGAAACACGACCGGTCATTCTAAAATAAACAAATTAAGAAAACCTTTGTAATCCTGGATTAAATTGACTAATCCACGCTGTGTCAAAAGGACTGCACAATACCGCCTGCCAGTATACTAACACGTCACTATATTACGCGATCAAAAACCTTACCATTATGTCATATTATGAAATATGTATCTGGGCGATCAGAAAAGAGAAGATAATCTCTATAAGTAGTTTCTATTTAAAGAGAATTAAGCATTCCTCCATCCCATATAACCTTAATTATAACCTAAAATGGTGTCCATTGCTAATTCACACTCGCCTTCAGCTTTTCGTGTTCCTCGGTGGCGAGTTTATGGCATCTTAATTGTTGATACATTTGACGACAACCATCCGCGCCCTGCATGCAACCAGTGTGGTCTAAACGTCTGGAATAATCGTTATATAGAAAGTATGTGACCTAAAGTCACCTGTTCTGGTTCAGTCGAGGACCCGTCGAAGTCCTCCATATGAGTACGAGTATGATTTATTTAGAGTTGATCACGCAGGATAAGGTTACCCTATTTATCCAAGCCAGAGGCTCATGTTTTAAGCGCTCGACTATTCAGTTTATCACTCTTAGGTGAACGGAAAACCCAACTGATAGGGATTCCGACGGCCTACGATTTAAGGTCGTTTTCCGAGAAGACCCGAAAGTCTTACCATTTGCTGGTGTTGTTACAAAGGCAGCACTTTCTCCTCAATTATTTTAAGACCCTGAGCTGTGGTGGTCCGACCCAGGATTTGAGCTCATATAGACATGTGTGGTAACCACTAGACCACAACAGCTGGTTATGACAGCTCCCATGCCTATACACAGGCTAAACTACGGACTTACCCCCCCCCCTGTTTGCGTCTGCAATGTTTCATACAAGCCGTTCTTACAATCAGGGGCGTTGCGAACCCACTTTGATTGGGCCGGGGGGAGAGGTGTCCAGTTAAATTTGCTAGAATTGAATCTTCTATTTTTTATAACAAAAAATGAAAGCGGTTAAATGACTTCAAAGTGCTTACATTCCAAGTATTGAATGTTTCAACCGTGCTCCACCTCCATCAGAGGCGTAGGAACGGACTTAATGTTGTGTGTGTGTGTGTGTGGGGGGGGGCAGAAGTCTACAAGCAGGTAATTGAAGAAGGGTCTTGGACCAATCTAACACTCTCCTAGCCTCTATATAGTCGTACTAATACAACTGGAAAAACATTATATTTAGCAACGCTTGTCTGGATTTTTTTTTTTGGGGGGTCTCAGCCCGCGAATTTTACTCACTTCTAATATCCCAACATAGTAGCCTAGTAATCTTCGTTGTGTTGCAGTTGCATTGCAAGTGTCGTATTGCACTAGCTGGGCAATATGTCTCTTGGCAAACTTGTCTCTGCACAAGGGTGGTCGGAGTGTGCTGGGATGTTTTTAAAGCCATGGGAATGCCGCTAAAAGGGATGTCTCAAAAGGACCTTTCTGGTCTTAGGTTAGGGTTAGCTATGGTTAGGGTTAGGTTTAAGGTTAGGTTCAAGGTTAGGATTAGGAGTGGTATTAGGATTAGACTAATTCTTGAAAATGGGAATGTCCTTAATTGAGTTATCACTTTTAGCTTTGTCCGCGAAAGCCATTGTCATATAAGTCCCTTTGTTGGCTACGCCCTAGTTGCGCCCACATAAGGCGTGGTCAGCGTTAATTAGATGAGGATTTTCGACGAGTGTTTGTGTGAGAGTCTCATTGCTCCGTGTGAAACGAAGGAGCTAGTGTTTACGAGAGTTGCTAGACAGAGTTTGTATGAGAGTCTCATTGGCATAATTTACATAGTCGACTTGCTTCTATGTCTACAATGATCAAAAGTATCACAACCAGTGTGAATAATGAACCAAAACATTTCATTTTTTTAGCTTTGTCCGAAAGCCATGGTCGGCTACGCCCTAGTTGTGCTCACATAAGGCGTGGTCAGCGTTGATTAGATGAGGATTTTCGATGAGAGTCTCATGCATTGCTCCCTGTGAAACATTTCTCGGTGGCCATATTGGAGAGACCACCTGTGCTATGTAGTTTCTGTCACGGAGCTGTAGCTTGTGTTCTAAAGTACACGAAAATCTTCGACAGCTGATTCATTTTGGACATATACTCCTCAATGTCGCCTATTGCAAAACTATATAACGTTGGTCCTCTAAAACGTGGTTCCGAAAGTAGTCTCCCCAATATTCTACTTCCGGCTACAATTTCAGAACAATAGATGCTCTATCCAGTTTCTTAGGCAGACACCTTAAATCTCGTGTCATGCAGGCTCTTCTCTTCGCTCTTCAAGAAATGGTCTCGAATGCCTTCGACGACGCTTGTTACCGCCTATACACTGCACTGCGAGCGCAATACGCTTTTTCCGGATCGAGAAAATTTCTGAGTTCATTTGAATGAAAATAAAAGAGAGCTGGACATCTTCATTGAAAATACCGAACACTAAAATTATCAGGAACATCATTATTGCTTTTAAATCATCTAAAAGCACGGCAAATAAATGCCTAACTGATGTAAAATGAGGCTAAACATACTAGTGAAGAGGTAAGGTAAACGGCAGCATCTGAAGAAGTTGAAGACGAGAGAAAACAGCGTTAAAACAGAGATGAAAATCAACCAAAAGCCATATAATAAAGACGTTATTGAACCTCGTTTGCTCGCTCTGTACTGGAAAGTATTTGCCTTCGGTTTTATCGCACAAACCTCTCTCATTCGTCGCTCTGTCTGTACGAAAACCTCAGGCAAATACTTTTCGTTCACACCTCACACTCGGTTAATAAGTCTTAATGTTTGTTTTGCGTGAAGAGGTTTTTTTAATCTTTGTTTTTCATCGTGGAGGTTGCCATAGTTGATCATACGGTCGTTATAGTCAACAAAGGTTGCCTTCGCCATTCAATTTAATTCAAAGCCTCTCTACCTTCGTTTAAGTAACGTCACGCTGACATCACAACAGCATGACATTTTTCTCTTGTCAATTCAATAAATCTTAATTTTCATTCGTTTGATGCTACGGTTACTGGCTTGGTTTGATAATAACCGTGATCAGTTTGCAAAGCCTAAAGGAATTTCGAATTGAACTTGACTATAGCCTCACGGTAAGGGACTGGTAATGATTTATGGTCGGGGTGGGGGCCGAAGAGAAATAGATTTGATGCTGGAGAAAAGGTTTACCCAACCAAATTAAGATCAGAAATTTAACCGTCCCAACCATTTATGAGTAAAGAAAATCTTTTACCCAACCCAAGAAGAAAAAAGTTAGCTAAAGCCCGGTTCCCAGCATATCGTCGATACAAGTTTTAATAACAAACACAAATAGATATACAGACAGATCCTACTGTAACTTTCTGATTATTATCTCCCTATACAGAGCAGGAATCCAAGGAAAACAAGGAGAGGAATACAGTAATAAAAGCTAATATGCAATGATGACTAAGGAGAACTGATGATGAGATTCCAATTTTAAATGATGAACTCTTAATTTTTTATGTAAATATAGTCATGAAAATTTTGCTACCCAACCTTCTAGTTACGCGGTCTCAGATCAAACAATGAATTACCATTTTGTTGTTAATTTCTGGTAATGTTACAAAATGCCGTTTTTGATTTCTCAGTCCAACACTATTTAAAATCTCCCTTAAGAGACCGCGAATTGGATTTTAGACTTTTCTAGTTTAGATAGGGATCACCGGAGATTATATTATAGCCTATTATGCTATCAGACTATGTAAAAAAACACATATAGGCGCCAAGAAACATGATAGATGAAATTCATGAATACACCTGTAGTGAAATTATATATTTTCTTACGCATGATATATGTCATTGTTGTTATCAATCACACCGTGGTGAACATTGTCTCAAAGCGATCATCTCGGAGGAAAGCGACCACGAACTCCTGACCCTACTTGGTAGTTAGTGGTTACTTACGAGAGAGTCGACTGTATTAGGTTGTATTAGGGTTAGTATTAGGGTTAGTATTAGGGTTAGTATATATTAGCGTTAGTGTACTGAATACCACCAATATATAAAGGTGATCATATAGCCTTGTAATATTAAAATAACATACGGTAATGATGTTGCGCATTTATAATGTCAAAATTCAATGTGACCATTTGAACGCCATACATCTAATTCGAACAACATTTACTCGAAACGAACAAGCCTCGCGAAGTTATAAATTTTCCATTCAAGCGACACTTTTGCCAAATCGAACTTCACGTTTGTAATATTTGCTGAATTGAACGACTCGTAATACGAAATACACAGCAGGTTAGCTGGCGTTATTGTGAAACTGAGCTATGGACATGCATAGAACCTGATGTTCACGTGTACGTACTACGTCCAATACATAGAAGTTCATATTTCACAGTAGTACCAATAGAAAGACAGTCGTAATAAAACAACAATCGCAAGTACAATAAACAGGTCAGCATGCGCTGCGATTAATCCTGACAATTATAACAACTTATGTAAGCGATTATTTTTACTAACAAGAGCACAATCAGTGTAATTAAATAGACATATTATATATGACTGTGACGTAGATTGGCCTAATAAGGAGGCTAAGATGAGAGGTGAAGACACAATTCGGTGTTTCAACTGTACTATACCAATTTTACCGGTTTGAATGAGGTAAAACCTGCTTCATGTGGCAGAAACTAAAAGCTAAGACACCGCATATTCGTATTAAAATTCATTTAGTAAAGTTTAGTGTGATACAGAGTAGTTTACGCCGCTGAGAAAAATCGTATATCGACAGACGTAAAAAATACATTTTTACACAGAAAGATATGAAAGAAATCCTAACTCGAGTCTTAGCGAATCCTAACTCGAATCCTAACTCAGGTTCTTGCTGTCCTCACTCGAGTGAAATACCTCCCGTATTATCTGCTAAACCATATCGAATAAGATCACACTATTGTGTATGAACATTGCAATATCTCCCTATTGTTCTCGATACACTTTCTGACATTTGTCACTCAATACTAAACGTCAAAATGATAAATCATTCTGTGTTTAATCGTATAGTACTTAAAAGTGCGCCAATTCATAATTGTGAACCAGTCATTCGTAGTTTACCCACACCACGCACACCTCGAAGGATAAACAACGTTATAGCACGGTGTTATATAGTTTGACATTTCTTGAATTCAGAAAGACCTCACATTTGCCCGTTCAGACTGCCTTCTCGTCAAACTCTCCCGCTGTTTTCGTCAAACAAATTTGCTACATTTAATTGGATTTGTTTTGAAATTCAAGTGGAACATTAACCCATGTTGGGGGTAACGGTAAGCACTCGTAATGAGTCATCTTTTACAAGTATCTACTATAGTTCAAGTGTATGTCATGAGTATTAACCACTTAAGTCAAGTGGTATTCTGTCAAGCGTATCAGATATCTTGTCGCTCTCATAGAGATCACTTTGTGATTCGTCGATTCAATAATTTCGCTTTGGTTCCCACCAAGTTTTAAAGAACTCACACTGAGCCAAACCCTGGCTGATGTTTTGGGTTGATTTCCGGCACGTGTTACCCTCTACACGATTCAATATCGAAGCTTGTTCTCTATACAGACAAGTCGATTTACATTTCCGCCAACGTAAATGTTTCGCAAAACGCGGTGTAAAAACGGGTAAATGTTTGGCAAAAAATATTTGTGGTTTGTCTATGATTTTAACAAGATGACTATTCATTGGCGTGTATTGAGATGAGATATTATAGTAATATCACGATCAGCCAGATTACCTACTAGTTGATTATTATGTAGATTACCTACGCTCGTTGATTATGTTGCTAATTTAATACTATATCTTATAATAATAATAACTAGAAGTTACTATCGCAAGGAAAGTGCTGCCTCAAAATTCAAGGCAGTTGTGATATTGTGCCAAAATAGCACAAATAAGTGGCGGGCTTATTGAAGTCAACAGATGTAAGTCAACACAATCAGATGTAGGTTGAACAGTTAATATTGAAGCCAACAGATGTAAGTTGAACAGTTGCATAAAAAATGCAGTTGAACATAAAGATAAAATACTAAAAAGTGTTGTATAACATAGTTCTCTGTACAAGGCTTGCATACAAAATGCAGTTAAATATGAACACAAAAAGTTGACATTATAGCAGTAGATAAACTAACAACTGCCAGAAGTTCAGCACTAAAGCAGAACACGTTATATGACGATTGACGAACGAGGCTCTTCACAAAATATCGTGGCCCCAGTAGCTTTTATTTTGTTTGCATGCAGGCCGTTGGCGAGTTCTATCCGAACATTTGATTCAGATAGTTTTCGCATCCGGCGATTATACGAACATCTATGAGTTACGTCATAAAACGTCATAAATCTGTGGACATACATGAAAAATCGAGCGTGATTTTCATGTAGATCGACTATACATAGTTCCGCGAAGAAGTTTGGGTACGAGACACAGCAAGTTGAGAGTGACTTAATGTTATAAAAGTCTGAATTTAAATTATTATAATCGTTATATTTTGTAAATATCACTATTCTTTTGCATGTACACTCCTTTTGCACGCGCCTTTCGTGGAAATCAACTTCGGTTGACTGGGAAAGCGTGTTTAAATAAAGTTTCCTATCTATCTATCCACTTTATATATATATATATATATATATATATATATATATATATATATATATATATATATATATATATATACTGTATATATATCAAATGATCCTTACATCTCCGTCAAGTCTTCCAGTCTTGTAATCAGGCGAACAGATAAAACAAATACAATTAATTTAAATATTCCTAAAGTAAACACTCTAACTTTCCAGAATAGCCTCTATTGTAGGGCACCAAGAATTTTCAATTCCTTGCCATCATATTTACGATGTCCTAATCTCTCTATAGGCCAATTCAAATCTGAATTGTTAAAGTACTACCAACATGCAACCGAACACGTATACGATGTAGAAGTCCGCAAACTTTTAAAACAGTCTGTGACTTTGTAAAATGTCACTCATGTCGTCCCCCATCTAGTTTGCTTGTTAAAATGTGCTGTTAGTTTATGTCTTAGTTTAGAAGTTAACCATGTCGTTATCTGTTTGACTTAATTTTATATCATATAGGGACCCTGTAATGGAGCAACAAGCTCTGTGGGACATCCCTGCCACCTTTTTGGCAAAGCTTGTAAAAAAAAATAAATTATTGTTCATAGCACAATAAAAGATGTCTCTTTCTGAAAACTAGCTCATTCCCAGGCTACGTTGGTAATTTCGTATTCTCGCCCATGCTATTTAATAACATAAGTAAAAACAAGCATTCGCGAACAAATGTTCCAATACACTCGTCAGTAAATCCTCTGCATAACATGCACCAGGGTACGAAATCAATTAATCGCACTGTATAAACCTACCTTAAAACACGACGCACCCCTGTCTGCGTCAACTAATTGCAAGTTTCCTCGATATGCTGAGAGAACGACCCTGACACTGTATCATTTATGTTGTTATGACATTTACCAACTAATGTCTTAATAAAACTATTGAACACGTTAAGCCTTTCAGATTATACAAATACAATGACATGTCGACACACAATCAACCCCCGACTACCACTCGCAGCTTCCGCTCGGCTGCTGATTTCCTTTAATTAACCAAGAAGTGTTCGAAGTGTTTCAAGAATGATCCATCCTAAGATCCGCACCAAAGAATTACCAGTTGTTGCAAAGATTATCTAACTATTTTCCTGAACATCAGGGCAATTGGCGACCACCTGCGTGTACGTTATGCATTAAAAATCGTCATTAGACAATCCGTGGACAATTGAACGTCTTTGACGTGTCAACTGCGTTCGAGTGGAGAACAAGGGGTAATTAAAATCTCCGTCGCCTTATCGGGTTTCGTAAAATTTTCAGTTGCTTTACACACTCAGAAATCAACAAAGAAGACTATCAACAAGGCCATATACACTCAATGATTTAAAGGAATCATGTATTGTACTATTATTCCGATTTATATACTATTATTCCGATTTATATACTATTATTCCGATTTATATACTATTATTCCGATTTATATACTATTATTCCGATTTATATACTATTATTCCGATTTATATACTATTATTCCGATTTATATACTATTATTCCGATTTCCGATTTATATACTATTATTCCGATTTATATACTATTATTCCATTTATATACTATTATTCCGATTTATATACTATTATTCCGATTATTCGAAAAAAAAACACGATTTCTAGTTTATGTTATTATTATTATTTATTAAAAACTTTATTTATTAAAACTTTATTAACAGTGTCAATGAATTTAGTTATTTTACAAACTAATTGGGGACACTTATACATATAACTATCTATCAACCAAACTATAACTTAATACTAGGAGTTCTTATCAGAAGTGAAATGCTGCCTCTGGAGTGGTACGAAGTTGGAGCAACGTTCAGGATCAGGCATGCCAGCAGAATGATGCTAGAAATTTCTATAGCATATAGAGGATCAAATAAATAGACACTGTAGAATCTATACTACATATCAAGGCGATTATATAGCCTTGTAATATTAAAATAACATACGGTATCATATGGCGTGTTTATAATGTCAAAATTCAATGTTTGAACGCCATACATCTAATTCGAACAATATTTACTCGAAAGAGCAAGCCTCGCGAAGTTATAAATTTGCCATGATCAAGCGACACTTTTGCCAAATCGAACTTCACGTCTGGCGGTCGTGCGGTCATATTTCAAATCGAACAAACGAACGGGAATAGGCGTTAACTCGGGCTACAGGCTACCTGGGCTTGTGTATGTAAAAGTACGCAGCACAACGTACGAGTGTACCGCAATTTGAAAGCCAAAGAATTTTGCTTGCTCTAGATGCTTTAACAATTGAGCTACATGGACTCATGGTTATAGCCTTCAAAAATTAAAATAACATACGGAAATCATGGGGGATGTCACCGTTGTCAAAAACATTGAGGTTATATAGTGTCTCCTTGAATTAAGACGCTGTAATATATTTGTTAGCTTTATTTATTTTCATAATTCGTTACAGCATAATTTTAGGTTTATAAAGAAACCTTCATTCACCATTTACTGGCCCACACTGGGCGTCGAACGCACTTACATAATCTTTGATTACTCCTAGTATCAAAACCATTGAGCTACATGGACTCAGATGGTACTAGACTAGAGCGAAGGTTACTTATAGTGTACGCTAATTCTACAACTAGATCAACGAAGTCTCAGTATGGCAACCGAAATAGCGAATCAAGGTATAATGATTGGAAATATAAGGCCCTTCGTAAAAGAGTGAAATGTATACATAGTAGTCTGTTCATTTGCAAACACCTCGTGCTGTACTTACACGACAAGCCAACTGGGCAGTAAAAAAAGTGAAAACGTAAACAGTGCAGGCCATTCAAATATGTCACCAACCTCAAAGGTCAGTGTATAAGGAGGTCAGCTGTGTTCACAAAATACGTCTCAAAATGAAACACAGAAATTCAGGAACTGCGCAGAGCTTAATCTATCGCGTGAATCTCTCGAGTACTTCAAATGGATAACACAAGTGTTCTCTGTTGGCTCGGCACCTCAAAGAAATGGTAGAGGTCCGGGTTAAGGCTTGAGCTACGTCTAAATAAAGGTGTGGACCTGATTTACAATAGTGACATGTCAGAAAGAGGGTACACCAAAAATAGTAATCAGAAAGTAGGTAAAGTGTTTAATTACGATATACACTTGACTACCAGGTGGTACAAGGCCAGCAGGACGAACAGCCGTGCGCGGTGAATGTTGTGAGCCGTTTAAATATGCCAACATATAGCGCCGTAGAATTGAATAGTGACAGCTGTAGCCGATAAGCTACTGCGCTGCTTTGTTGACCGCTTGTGTATCGAAATACACCAGGTCGCACATAAACATGGTTCGCAATGCCAGTAAACCAGCGCGTTGGCCGCGTTTTGCCATCTTCGCGGCTCATGCTCCAGAACAATCATTCGCTATTAGGTCGCCATAAGGTCGCGTTGACAGCACGAATTAGAGATTACCACACCATGTTCTAGAGATTAAGATATTTCGAGAAATCGACGCGACGAAGGAAACTAACCGATATTTCCCACGACCTAAATTGTATTAACGGTACACGTGTTAATACCCGCAGTTGCCAGGTATAGTCTCATTATCAGAAAACAGGGGAAGCATCGACATATACGGAAAAGACGGGGCCATATAAGTCGAACGATATTCACACCAACGACGTGAGACGCGAACGCTTTTGTGGACAAAAATAATCAACTGATATTTTCTTTAAACTACAAATTAAAGTCAAAGTTTTGTCGATAATTACCCCAGCAGACGAAGGTTACGTCCCGAGCGAAACACCTTTAAACTACTATCACCGCGGACAATCCTACCTTGATTGCTTGGCCGTTTATTCCGTGCAGCGAGAGCTGGCGTCGTAGGTGAGCGCGTGAATTCTGTTCTGTTGGGTTTCGAGGCTCTTTGTGCGTCAACTGTTCGCGTTTTATTTGCGCGCAGTCGGCCACCGGGGGCCTTTTCAATGCAGCCTTAGAAAACACTCGAATGGGAATAGGGTAGTTTGGCTCCGCTTTGAGACCGCGCGCTTTTTTGCGCACGAAATACCGCAACGAAACAGTAGAAAACTGAAAACACTTGGCGGAAGATCCAAACCAAGTGATCCACTTTACGATAAGTACATACGGCGAGCAACAGTCCTGGTATTCCCGCGTTCTTCCGCCTCAAAGAACAATACTTGACATGGAAAACAGAGAATAAAGACAACTGATTATGGTACAGTGGAAAATTGAGTTTAAAAATCTAGTTCTCACCGACGGGGTTGTATACCTAGATTGCTGCAGCCACTTAAGCTCGATAAGCTGTTGTTAATATCGTGATAAGTATCGAGTTTGAACAATTGTTCGTGTGTAATCCAATTCAAATCATACACGAGAAAGTTAAGCTAATGTTTTTCTCAAGATTTAATCCACTTAGCGAGATTTATTCGAGCGCATCAGTCACTATATTAATGTCGTAATCTTTTCACCGACGTCAATCCTAACAAAATGTCTCCGAGATACCAGACAGGAATCGAACCTGTAAACTTCTGATTGCTGGTGAGACGCTCTATAACCATTGAGCTGCCAAGACTCAGATGGAGAGCAAAGGTTACAATGATGTACTGGTTCGATTGATATCCACGTATGTACTACCTATGCAAGATGCTTGAAAGTGTTATATAATATATATACTGATATTCTAAGGATTCATGCATGGTGAAGGAAAATTTCGAGTGTTGGAATATATACATTTTAAGACCAACCCGGGACCAGTTAAAGGCCTTCTGGTTGGAATTGAACCCGCGACTCTGCGATGCTAGTAGCGTGCAGTGCTCTGACCACTGAGCTACGGAGGCCGTTGCCGAGAGCCTAGTCACGAGTTCTGTATATATAGTGGTGATAATGCCGGGATAAGATTCTGGGTATATTACAAGTAATATTTGGCATTTCACTCGATTAAACTACATGTTCTAAGGATTTGCATATATAATGTCCTAGTGAAAGCGGGAGCTTGGGGTAGACAGACAATACATGGACGAATAAGGATCGTCAAATCTTCAGAAAAGAGTCCCATATGTTACGAGCTACATGTTACCCGCTCTCTATGAGGATCAGATTCTCGCAATTTCACTCTTGGAAAGCTGTAATCCAAGCTACAACACATTTATATAACAACGGAACTACTACCAGTATATAGCTGACAAGTAAGTACATACGCTAGTGTACAACTGGCAAACGATTGCAAAGGACCATATACAATCTAACACAATCTCCTACATCTACGTGTTTAACCTGCATTACCCGTGTACATCACTTGGCAACCATCGAAACGGGCTCGGCACCCCTGTAGTGCGACACGCAAACCTCGTTTATTCATTATAGAAATTAGGCAGGAAATTAAAAGCGACTGGTAATGTTAACCAACAATGCATCGCCTCTAAAGCTCCCCGCCTACAGTATAGAAAACTATGTTGTATAGTTAATCACCCACGTATATAATGGCTTCCAGAATATTACAGACAATCGCCTGACACAAAAGCGCTCTCTTCCGCGGCCAATATTTCAGTGGGACACGGTGAACTTATTGTGCATCGGGTGAGACATTGCCAGATTGTCTATACTCAATTTCCTGTTCGTTTGGCAACCGGCATCTTTGCCAGATCATTTTGAGCGTTAGTGAATAGCTTTTGAGATGAATATAAATGCGAAGTACTCCTATCAGCCCAACCAGAACGGAGTACATACAGCTTGACAGCTTGTACAATTTCCGACAGAAGTGCAGCTGAGAAACCGTAGCATCTTGAAATACCTTAGAATATTAACGTTACGCATGTTTCTGCAAATGGAATATAAAGTGATTTGAATAAATAAAAATGTACTGCTAAAACATCCACACAATAATAGAATATCGCGTTAGGATAAACTAAAAAAATGTTATTGTTTTGTTTGGAAGAACTTTTAAAATGATAAAGTAACTTCTTTTGAAGATTTTCGTTTCTTTGCTTTCTTTTTGAGATATATCAGTTTGTTTGATATGCAAATGTCTGGAATTTCGTCACACATTCATAGTGACTTATTGGAGAAATGTGTATCTCTTTCATTCTCGAACGAAATCCTTTAAAATCAAGAAGTTTGGTGTTGTGGGAGAAACGCACACACGCGTTATTCACACTTTAGTGTTTTTATTTCATGAACGCAAAGATATATAACATTCTCTGATAACTCATTATGCATGTGTGACGAAATTCCAGATATTTGCATATCAAACAAACTGATATATCTCAAAAAGAAAGCGAAGAAGTGAAAATCTTCAAAAGAAGTTACTTTATCATTTTAAAAGTTCTTCCAAATAAGACAATAAAAAATGTTCAGGTTAGGGGCACTTTAAAGGCACACATTCACGCATCGGGGAGCATGCGCAAAAGGTTCCAATCTTGAAATAATTCGTGGACAAATTCAAGTTGATAAAACATGGCGACGTATAAGTTGTTTGCGAACACTTTGCAAATGCAACGGGCAACGGTTTTCGAATATCACAGAAAAATCAACAATTACTTAATTCATCAAAGTCTTGTTATTAATATTGTTCATATTCTTGCAACACCATTTCACTGTCGTCAAAAATCGAGCCGTGCTCCTTACCTTCCGCCATTTTGCCATACTGTGCCCGCGCATAAACACTAATATTCAGCGGTCATAACAATGAAAAACATCACTTAAGGAACAACAATCTTGTGCTGATGCTAACGAAACCAAAAACAAATGCAATGAAGAGGAGTTTTAGCTATATAGCTGCAGACATTTGGAAAACATTTATTATACTTAATTTTTGTATCTGCGCAACTCGCAGATATATTGCTATCGTGTTGAATCGTGTTGTGGTTCTGTTAACTTTTTGGTGTAACCGCTGACCTATAATGTGTGCAGTAGTGTGACTGTTTAATAATAATAATAATAATAATAATAATAATAATAATAATAATAATAATAATAATAATAATGGAAACTTTATTCATTTATGATTAACGTATACTACAATGATAAACCTCTCTTTTACAGGTAGTCTACCAATGTCTACTTGAATTAACACTATATGGTATAAAAATATTAGTATGACATTAAAGTCGGGTCATCCCATTCTTTGTTACGTTTACAAAATATATAGTAAGATGTCCTTATGCAAGTGTTCATAATTTTCTGAGTATAGTACTTTCTACATCTTTCTTTCAATAGTACCTTCTACATCATAATAATAATATTAATAATAATAATAATAATAATAATAATAATAATAATAATAATAATAATAATAATAATAATAATAATAATAATAATAATATATTAGTTTGTATTGGGCTGGGTGCGTTATAAATCTCCTACGATTTAACTACCCATCCCGGTACGTCCCCCCGGCAGATTTTACCTTTCCGCAATTAAGGGCTTCAGTATAGTGGATATCTTGGGCGATCGTCAAGCAAATGATTCTGAGTTTCAGACAGCAATCAAACCTGTAACCTTCTGATTGCCGGTGAGACACTCTAACCATTGAGCTACCGAGACTCAGATGGAGAGCGAAAGTTCCATATATCGTCTGACGTCTGCTCCAAACATGCTATATGAGAACAATAACAATGCGAAGCACATCCTGTATAGATCCTGCTAAACCAAGCAAATACACAGCAGCAGGTCGACGACGCTGCTGCAAATGCGATCAGACGGACTAAAAATTAACAAGGTGATCGAATTATCGCGCGTCTGCGTTCCTGCGCGCACCAGGGAAATGACGCATGATGGTTAATGAATTGCTGCGTTAATCACTCCATTGATTAGTGTCGGTGTTTGTTTTTCCGCCCTCGGTTTCATTTTGAATAACGTCGCTATTGGTGTAGTTCTAATAACTATCAAGAAACAGACAAAAACAAAAACTGTTCCTACATATATAACCATAACAAACTATGGCAGGGTAACCGCAACAGCGTAACAACCAATTACTGCGGGCTCATAGAACATACCAATGTAACAAATAACAATGAAACTATATACAATACAGCCATGCTGCGCGAGTAATACACAAAATGGAGTTTACACACAATTAAAGCAGACGCATAAAGCTTTGCTCGTTGAATAACATAATTGGGACAAGTTAAAAGAAATGTTCATCTGTTTCTTTAGGAAAACCGCAAGAACAGAATGGAGAGGCAATACTCTTAAATGATCACAATTCAGTTGTGAATTATTTAGCCTTAAACGTGTATGCAAAATTGAAGCATATCTTGAAATTGAAACGTAATATACAACCAGTCTATTATATTGTTTAGGTCCAAATTTAAGTGTTACAAGGGCAGTAGAATAGTTAGTAGTGATGTAAATGAGATCTTGTGTATTGAAATTGTCAAGTTCAATAACTAGACTTAATAACTTAGAATAAATAGCTTCCTGTAGTATTTTTGGCCAAGTGAAACAACGCGCGTGACGTTAACATACGTCTGCATACCACGATTAATAATCCGGCCAATTTATCATTCTGGTGGATGGAATTAACTAACAAGCATATCTAGAAGTCCTTGCAGTATTCACCAACAGTCATGCCGTCCATAACACTCATTCGGAATCAATTATTCCACATAACAAGATGGTAACTCGGCTGGACATATCGTGTGAACGAAGCAGTCCATCTGAGCTGTTGTTTTGCAAGTAAAAGGTTGATATGTTTTGATTAGCTGATTATCTGATTAGCATTGATCAAATCACAGCCACAAATCCGGAAGAATCCCCCTAGACTATTATGTAGGCAGTTATTCAGGATATCTGTTGATTTCAAAGGTAGAGCTTGAAAAACAACACATTTAATAACATGTGCACTATTACAGCATCGTCCTTATCTATAGATAAACTTTTCTTTGGATTTTCTCGGCTAAAATAACACATAATTAACACCTCAGGGTCACTGGGTCAGGCCGACGGAGTAAGTATAATGGCTTACGTGGAGAGATATCACCACATCTAGTGGAATACCACACATAAGAGAACATTCACCATATCTAGTGGTGTAATTCATACCCTTCCTGATTGATTGATAATAACAATGATACAAATCCGGCAGTGAATTTCACTACAGCTGTATTCATGAATTTCATGTTTACAACAACGTTATCACAAAGTTATGTGTTTTACATAGTTATTATACAATAATAATCTATATTAAATCTCCGGGTGGTCGTTTACGAGAGAAGAAAAACAATTAGCAGCGCCCGAAATAATTTTGGCAAAGTCGGCTGTAAATACGTACCTAAAATGAACATGTTTTGTGATTGGCTATATGGAAGAAAAGTGGTTAGGGTTAGGACATTGGTTTCTTTGTGGTTGATTCTATTGTTTTATTGTTTTAATCAACCAATCACAAAACTTGATAGTATAGGTAGGTGGGGCGACCCAAAGTCGGTGGTCAGCATGACTGGTCAGACGTGAATTCAGGCGGTCAGATCTAAAATTTGGATGGTCAACTATTTTTTCTTTAATTTGTGCATTAAAAACAAAAATCTTCTTTCCTTCTCTAACTTTGTTTCAGCACACAAGGCCATGAACGTTCGATCGTCATTTCTGCTGCTGCCATTTCGACAGCAACTTCCATCCCAGGGCTTTTATTTAAAGGGGTGCGACAACTTGGCCTCAAATGAAATATAATTTTCAAATAAATAGAGAAATAAAACGAGAATTTGTAATGGTGGTCGCTTAACTCCTTAAGGGAGATGGTCTCTGACGAGAGTTAGTTAACTACAATATTCGCGTCCGAATCATGTACGGAATTGACAGCATGTAAGAAGCTATACTCCCTACGCGTCCTTCGCAGAGCTGGTGTTGAGCAAAAGAACATACTGAAAGTATATTTAACAACTATCAGACCTGTATACTAGAATATGCGGTACCAATATGGCAAGCGATCCCTGACTATATTTGTCTAAAAAGATAGAATCAATTCAGAGAAGGGCATTTCGCATCATCCTGGCACAGATACCAACATTAGAGAGCAGACGCGAATATTTATGCAAAGAATATATGTCAAAAATGAAGAAGAAGGATGAACGAACGCAGGTATAGCCTACGAAGTGGATATAACAATACTGTCCTTTTCAGTCGGAAATACTACTAAATATGTAGAACGATAAGATCAGAACAATTTTTTGCTTTTAAATATTATTAATGTTTTTAATAAATATATAGATTTAACAGTTGTATTAATTTATAAATTGATAGATAGATAGATATTTTAGTATGATAATCTAGGTAGTTGTCTACCTATAGACTCGTTAATTCAGTGTAGGCGTATATACTGCAAGAGAGCTTCAATAAACATTATTATTATTATTATTATTATTATGGCTCGACATTGTAAAATGTAAAGGCCAATAATACAGCCTTCGGCCACTCATATTGTATCTATTTCGTAAACGGCTAATAACTGAATATATGACGTACGGCATTAATTCCGGAAATGAAAAAAATTAAATTAATGTATTACGCTAAAATTCAATTAAATAAAGTGAATTACGATATATGACGTGCGAAGTATGAAGGTTAATGAGGGTTCGATTCCCGTCAGAATCATTTTTCTGAGTTTGCGTTAAAGTTTGAGTCGTAAACAATTTACTATTTATTGAAATAACCAAGCTCCAAGTCATATTTAATATATATATATATATCATGCTATTAATCACTTTGCAATTATTAATCACAATAGGCGACTTCCACGATCATGCGCAGTAGCAACAAATATTCAAATTTTTATCGTAGGTAAAAACAACTGTTTCAACTGGAAAGAGCATATTGAAAATAGTAGAAGTGCAAAGTTTGAAAGGAATTGTGTAAAAAAGGAAGAAGTTACACAAACAGAAAGTTGGCCATTTCAAAAGGGATTTATTAGTGATTTAATAAGGATTTTGGCTTGCACGCCAGGCCAAAATCCCTATTAAATCCATAGTGAAGAGCAAAACTTCCGAAGTGTGTAGCTTTCGCACTATTTGCCCGATTTGTTTCAAACTTTGCACTTTTACTATTTTTAATATGATCTTTCTAGGTAAAACAGTTGTTTTTACCTCATATGAAAATTTGAAATAAAGTTGCTACTGCGCATGACCCTGAAACTCGTCTATTATCAGATTGGTTCGGAGTTAAATGATTACCATCAAGTTGCGACAAATTTCACATCTCGCTAATTCGAAACGCGATAAAATCGGAAGTACGCAACACACTAATTAAAAAATCACCGACACATACGTTAATCATAACGCGTAAATTTATCGCATATCACATTCACATATAACTTCGGTGGTAAACTGACTAGTTTTGACACATATAATCCTTTTAAAAAATGTCCCGGCTTCTCTAATGTGAATAAGTGTCAACAAGTTCTAGTATAAAAAATGTGAACTTGTCAAATAGTGAACTTGACAAGTTTATACCGCTTTCGGGATAAAGTCAAAACCGGGAGAAAGAAAAAATACTTGGCAGAAATGTAAGGAAAGATATATATGCTAGACAATTAGACGTCTCTAGGGGTAAGAATTATTTTTGACGTACAAGAGACCGACAACGCGTTACAATCTTCACATATTTAAATCATTAAGTTGTTCATTATTCGGTTGTTTAATTGATATTTATTTTAGTAATAGTTGATTAGGGGTTTTAGCCACGTAAAGTGGTGATTTAGGTCTCTGAAAAGTATTGACAGGGCTAGTTAATTGATGAATAACTCTTCTTAATCATTAATAATATATAAACCAAAAACAAACTATCGATTTTCTCTCAAAATATAGGTTGGAAGTGCATCATCCAGTAACAACAATGCGGTATATACTTTTATTCAAAGGAAATGTAAAACAGCCAGTCACTTATATCAGTGCTCCTTTTTTGTACGAACAACATGTAGAACGTGCAGGAATGTTCTCCCAAAATACCCAAATCTATTCAATTGAAATCCTTTAAGAAGTCCCTTTTAGAATATTATCATTGTGCCCTAAATAATATATTTGACCAAGACGACCCGCGGACATGGAGGTCCATCTGTCCGAAGTGTAATGTTGTTCGCGGTCTTGTTCATATATCTTGCTGCTTTTAGATCCTTTAGAACTCTCACAACGTTTAAAACTATTAACCAAAGGGTCCACAGCAATTGGCGAAAGCTGTTGTGGTATCCCAGCCTATTTGTATGTATTTATGTACTTATTGTTTTTTGTGTATGTACTTGTTAAATGTTCTGGCGAAGCTTAATAAATAAATAAATAAATAACTATAGATGTGTGAAGTTGATCGTCCAGGTTGTTGTAGTCTTGAGAAAGTCTTTTCAACAACTTTCTCAAGACTACAACAACCTGGGCGATCAACTTCACACATCTAATGACACTCCTACAGGTTCAAACCATTTACTTTAAATAAATAACTATTATATATACATCGTCCTAATTTGCAAGTATTTATATGTACTTTATCAATATCATTTAAAGATATATAACATAACATAACAACATAATTTCGGCTGATTTAATCAACACATTTTTTCACATTGATATTGTATACATTATCAATTAAATACATAAAGAGCTTTTCGGTTCTTCCGGCTCCTTTAATGTGAATAAGTGTCAAAAAGTTTTAGACCGCCGATAAAAATACGAACTTGTCAAGTTGTGGTAAACTTCCAAAGGCCAAAGCCAAGGTAATATGCGCCGCTTGGATAAAGTATTAAAACCACAACGGAAAGAAATGGAAAACCACAACGGAAAGAAATGGAAAACCACAACGGAAAGAAATGGAAAACCACAACGGAAAGAAATGGAAAACTTGGCAGGGAAGTAAGGAAGGATTTTTATAAATTATTTTCAACACGTGTGACCTGACAACGTGATGCAGTTAGTTCAAAGATTTAAATCATTAAGTTGTTCATTATGGTAGTTTCATTTATTTTTAGTAACGGTTGATTGAAATACATACTGTAACATATTGTAAAAGGCGACGACACAAGATGGTGCAGGTTACTGAAATTAAGCCGATGAAAAGATAGAAAAGATCTACTGGGTTAGAGATAAATTGTTGTTCTTAATATTAGATTAATCAAATACAGAACAGCTGTGGCTCCGGGGCAGCAATGGTGTGTTTCTGCGCTTGAGCTGGGCTTTGGTTATCTCGATCCTTTACCATTTCTGATGATGACTTATTAATCATAATTAATCTTGGCGGAGATACAGTTGTTGTGTATTATTGTTTATGCATTTAATGTTAACAAAGAAACTATATTGGCCATGCACTAAACCTATTTCGCGAGCATCACAGTTTGATTTGCTTGCAAACTCGGAGCTTCTAATGATCTCTCGTCAATTTACATTATGCAAATATGCAGGCTTCAAAGCTCATCAGATACAATATAAAGCTCGATCCAGTCCTATTTTTGAGATCAGTGGTTGTGGCCCTCCAGAGCTACAGTTGTTGTGCATTATTATTAAATTTAACAGTAATTATTTATTATTATTATTTGTAAATATACTTTTAAATTCTGGGTCCACAGTAATTGGCTATGCTGTTGCGGTCACCCTGCCATTGTTTTATTACTGTATAGTGTAATCTATGTTAGGTTTCTTTTTTTTGCACAATGGTGAAGATAATAAAATAAAATAAAATAAAATAAAGTTACATATTTCAAATGGGGGTCACCACACACAATTGAGGATATCTCCTGGAAAGTAAAGCAAAATGAGCAGTAGAATAGGATTCCGTCGAGATGACGTCAGTATCCATGTTTGTCCGCATTTACCCATAATTCTTGCGGCCATAACAAAAGAAAATAGCTCATTTGCAATCATTTGTGAGTCAAATTTGGTTTGTTTGTCCGCATTTTGAGCTATTAATAGCAACCAGACGTTACGCTATTAGTAGGGGTCACCACACAAGATGGGTATCTTCCCGAAAATAAGCTCTTTGAACTTCGGTGCCTCGCCGTTGACCACAGACTATAACTAAACTGCCTGTTAATAACCCTATCTAGATCTAAACTGTTCATCCTGGAGGTCCAGCAACCCTCCTTGCATCCAGGGTCACCACAGGAAGAAACCTGATCAGTAGGCAACCAGTATAGGCGTTACACCGTGGCATGCCCTTAAATAAATCAGCTTTTCACGGTCGATACCCTGCGATATATTCGTTGCATCGTTTTTGTCGCTTATCTGATTAACTGCAACCGAATGCCGCTGACTAAAAACTTGCCTTGGAAAACATATTCTATAGTGCCGAGAGGCCCGTTTTCATTAGCATAAAATCGTAAGAGGTAAAAGTCAAAAAGGATTTTTGTTTAATTCTAAACCTCGTCTACGTGGCAAAATGAGCTCCTATTGAGGACGAGAGCAAATGGTATAATTGTTTTATAATATAGTCTGGACACTTGTGTTACTTTTAGGTATTTTTCCTAATTTCTCGCTTATTCAGTTTAGAAAAATGTTCCGCCATTTTGTTTTACTAATGCCGGTGATCAGTCTAGCTAGCATAAGAACATGCAAATAAAAAAAGTCATTCGAAGAGAGAACTGAAAATTTGATGTCTCTCGGTAGAGATTGTGGAAAATCTGAAATAGCTCAGCGTTGAGGGGGTAGCCTACCTTCTAGTGGTTACTACACACATGTCTATGAGCTGGGAGACACAGGTTCAAATCCTCGGTTGGACCACCACTCAGGGTCTTAAAAATAATTGAAGAGAAAGTGCTGCCTTTGTAATAATATCAGCAAATGGTAAGACTTTCGGGTCTTCTCGGATAACGACCTTAAATCGTAGGCCCTCGGAACCCCTATCAATTGGGCTTCTATTGGGGTATTCCGTTCACCTAAGAATGATAAATCTGATAAACTAAACTAAAGTCAGATAAATATTCCAAATATTATTGAAAGATAAAATAAATCATACGAGGGTAAACACTTGACAATTTAAGCTAAAATAAACTCGTGGCCCCTCTTTCATTGCTGGTATTCCATTGCTAGTATTTCATTACTAAACATCTTGGGTTACCACCATTTTGCTTTACTATATTTCAACTATGATTGCAGTGTATCTATCTATATCGCAAAAAAAATAATATCGAGAATAATACGCTGAGTATTTCCTGTGAAAGAATGCAACCTTCTTTACCTTATGTTATATAAACCGCGCAAAACAAACAAACAAATGTCTTAATTATTATATCTTAGATGTAATAATTACACCGTATAATAGTACATAATGGTATATACCCCGTTGAGACGCGTGCAATGCATATTTTTGGACAGCGCGGCATGGCTTATGTTTCTTTAAGCGCGGCATTCCAGAGTCCAGACGTATATCCCCCTGCTTGTAAACAGTGGAACAAACGAAGGGATGCGAGTTCCATTGCATGATCACCAACGGACGTCGCATGAAACTACACCACTTCTCTTTTGGAATTTGGAACTGTAGTGTGGCGGGACCAAAGCGTGCTTTGCAGCATGCGTCGAGAGGTATCAAATGCGCGAACGGCGGAACGTGGCAGGCTAAAAACGGCTCAGCTTCTAAACTATGTCTCAGTACGCAAGGCGCATTACAGCCCGTAGTCCTCAAAAATGCAACGTTGATAGCAACTAAATGTTATTCCCTTGAAACTGCAATTAATTCAGAAGTGGTTTCACGAGTGTAATTGTTTAAGTGTCTTTTTAAAAAAAAACCAAGCCTATCAGAGACTCAGAGAGTAAGCCTACGATGCAAAATCGAGACATGATGACCGCCTAATCATATAGAGACTATGACCGTCACGCTAGTGTAACACTGTAGTGGACTTGGACACGCAAGCATGCGACCGACCGCAATAGTGTCAAAAACACTCGCGCGTCCTTCCGTATGTCTAGTTCAGTGTTACAGACCAGAACGTGGGCCACACACGACTGGCACGAGAGATTACCGCGTAGCTCTCATGATTTCCCGAGGGTTTTATTCCAAACATGCATGCATTCCGAGCGACAGCTCATCTGTTTGACCAGCGAAATTCAACGCGAACAAGCGGAGATGAAAATAAAATAGCGCAAACTATGGCACTCGGACGAACGCAACTGAGATATATTCAGGCGAAAAAAACACCATCGCAATAACCCTAAGCACACGTATACGAGATATTAACTATACAGTTCCCTTTTCTTTTTTAAGGAGGTTTATTCTACATTTCCTGCACCAATTGTTGTTCATGTTGAAACAACAACAATCTACACGCACTCTATACATAGCGTAACCAAAATCAGCCACTCAGAGCTCTTACATAAACAGTTTTAAACCGGTTGATTTTCCCTGCTACAATAACAGAAGCACAATAAAATTCCTACCTGGAGTATCCGGGAAATCTTCACAAAAACAGCAACGTAGCTCAGTCCCTGGTCGTCGCTATATCGATGTCCAAAAACAACCGGATCCTATGGCATTCCCACCAGCAATAAACCAGTCGGCACACCGACGCACCAATTTATACACACACACGGGCGAGGAATTTTTTCCTTTATTTGTCTAACGATCAGAAATGGGGGAAAAGAAATAGGCTAAACTCGCAGTAATCTTCTTACTACTTAGACGTAAATTACGACACCAATGATAATTTAGAGATAAGACGAGAAAGTAAACAAAAAGTAGATCGAGTTTTCCATCTAATCTTTTCAAAACAAGATTTGCGCTTAAACGAGGAAAACTCGACAAAGGGGAAAAAATAACTGGCGAGCAAGGCCCCTGAGACAATAACACGTCAGTAGGTTCCTCCTTGCATCTCGGTCAGCGGTCAGCTATCTAACATCGCTACAGGGGGGGGGGCTCTATTGTCGTCTCTGATCATCATCATGGCTATATATGCCGTTAGTTGATTAAAACTGTATCTGACATGCATTGCAACACCTAATCTCACATAATAACCTGTGGTGCCTTATAAATATTTCAGCTATAATTCCATGCCGTGCTATAATTCTCTGGAAATCGTGAAGGACCTTGTTTATGACGGAGAAATCGTGAATTCCGCAACGCGCATGCTCTTGACTAACTGCTCTCTCAGAAACGACAGATTGATAGTTTATCGACACACATTATCGCATTCCTAAGAATGAATTACTATATGTGTTGCAAGATATATAAATTAGGAAAATTTGGTGTTATTGAGCACTCTGTGAAATTGATGTGGGTGTCAGTTAGCGCTAATGCAACGCTCACTATGCTTGTGGCAGTTTGAGCACTCTGGCTCCATATCACTCCATGCTCTCTGGATGCGCAAGTCACCAGTTGCAGTTGTATAAGTACGAGTCACTCTATACATTCAGATTGTTCCATAACTGCACTGATGAAAAAGCGAAACACGTGTCTGCAGATTGAATTATTTATATATATATATATATATATACACTAGTAATATAAGCTGGATGTGTCTATACAAACATTTGTATAAATACATGAAGCCTATATTATTAGTATTAAGCTCTGACCAATAAGACCATTGAGCACTCTAGGAAGTCTAAGGAAGATTTGATTTTGGATATATATATATATATATATATATATATATATATATATATATATATATATATATATATATATATATATATATATATATATATATATATATATATATATATATATATATATATATATATATATATATATATATATATATATATATATATATATATATATATATATATATATATATATATATATATATATATATATATATATAACTAGAAAGATGCTGAACGGAATCACGTTAAGGTGGCTCGCATAAAATGTTTGTAATGTAGATCTGAGCTTCATCGTGGTTCATTGCATAGCTCTAGTGGTGGTCTTGTTTACTGAAAAGTTTTATACCCTGAAAGTTTACCTGAGTGGAGAAATCGTGTTTCCAATAAATCCAGAAAACTAATTTGCATAAAATCAGCCGCTTATATCATAAACACAATTTCTCTAGATATACAAATGCTACAAGTGTGAAACGTTTCAATAATCAAGACCACCGCTGGAGCTATGCAATGAACCAAATTAAAGCTCAGATCTGCATTACAAAACTTTTTATGGGGAAAAATGCAATTTCTCGTGATTTAGACTATCGAGTCACCTTAAGGTGCATTTTGGCCCAATTTATGGTTTAGATGCATGTTAAAGACGAGAAACTGTCAGCGGAATGATTTGTGGGCTCAGAATACTTACTCTTATTCTATTTCTCTTTACTTAACATGCATCTAAACCATAACAACGGTTTAGAGCAAAGGTCGTCAGAGAGGGAAAACGTAAAGTTAGCCAACGAAGGACCTTCGCCTAAAACGCTAAACCTTACAATTGACTATTTCCGGCCAAGCTTCTAGAATTTTTATTCGTGTTTTAACACCGGTGGATTATCCCTCGCATACCCTGTGGACATGACACGTTATTCGGCTAATAATCAATGCTATCCAGTGCACGCGGCTTGTTCAAAGCATGCCGAATAGGGTTGTAATTCATTTGACTGACCATGCTTTGACGTTTCATCCCCTTTTTATTTTTATTTATTTACAAGCTTTGCCAAAAAGGTGGCAGCGACGTCCCACAGAGCTTGTTGCTCCAGGGTCCCTAGGATATAAAATTCAATCACACAGCTAACATGGTTTACTTCTAAACTAAGACATAAACTATAACAGCACATTTTAACAAGCTAACTACAAACGCCCCAAGGACGACATGAGTGACATTTTACACAGACTGTTTTAAAGGTTTACGGAATTTCTACATCGTGTACGTGTTCGGTTGTATGTTTTATTTTATTTTATTTTAATAACTTTGCCATACACGTTACAAACATAAATACAGACATTAAGACAATAGGCTGGGTAACCGCAACAGCTTGTGCCAATTACTGCGGCCCCAACGCAAGTACGGTTTAACAGTCACTTTAAAGATACATAGCGATATACAACACACATTAAATACATAAAATTTACTACGATATATATACTAAAAGCAACCTATATATAGAGAGATTAGGATATCGTAAATATGATGACAAGGAATTGAAAATTCTTGGTGCCTTACAATTCTGGAAAGTTAGAGTGTTTACTTTAGGAATACTTAAATTAATTATATTTGTTGTATCTGTTCGCGGAGATGTAAGGATCATTTGAAGCAAATATTGACTTGAAAACGTATACCAAGTCCAAGTACTCGTGCCAGTACCATAGGGGTAGCAGCTCTGTAACTCTTTCTCTTATCAGGTTTATCGACCGATAACCTCCTAATCAAGCTGGGCTGGGATCCTTTATACCGCCATCGTAGAGATATACATGTGCTTTCTCTTGTTGATAAGTGTATCAAAAAGAACGTCCCGCACTACCTTATAGATTATTTTACAAGTAGAAATCGCGATAGACATGACTATAATACTAGGAATAGTGATCACTTTATTTTAGATAAAGTAAAGTTAAAATGTACCCAACGCTCCTTTTTTTATAAAGGTGCACGTATTTTTAACAGTTTTAACAAGAAATAATGTGTATACACCTATAATATATAGAATCTTATTTATTTTAGCTCTTTATTTTTGTTTTATCTTTGTATTTATATGTGATTATCACTGCAGGACCTACATTGATAGCAGTTTTAACTGAAGTAGTTATCCTGTAAAAATATGTTTTTAATAAAAAAATTTTACTAGTGTCTTTACATTGCACTCCTGACGAAGTGTCTTTGCTTGAAACTATCCTACCCACATAGTTCTGGATAGTACACCAACCTTAAACCTTTCAGAATTATAGTAAACCTAGGCGACGTCAGCCTTGAAGTATGGCATTGTTTATGTAACGCCTTTTTATGATTTCAAAAAAAGGTCAAAGCTCCTAAAAGCTCAGGGGTGGCGGGGCCGCAAGGAGATTTGCCGGTGGGCCCCAAAATCTTCTGGGCCGGTAACATCTTATAGGCCTTTAAAAGTATTCATGCTTCGAAAAGTTGTGAAAAAGTTAAAATTTCCGTTATATTTTTAGCAATATTTTTTATCCGCAACAGTCACACGAATTTCAATCACGAGAATTCTCAAAATTGAAATCGAGACACCTCAAAATCTGGTAAACCCCTTCGTATACCTTTGCCGCAAACATAATAATAGTAATAATAATAATAATAATAATAATGGTTTAATACGACATATCCAAAAATTACATTGGCTCTTCGTCTGCAATCATAATTAAAGCTATATATATATATATAAATGAATCAATAAATACATATGATAATAAAATACAAACATCTAATTGGAATGTCAAAGTCTATAAATAAACTACAGTAAAGGTCAAAAACCAGAGATCGATATTTTGAAGGCTACCTGCCACATATGGTAATGAAAGCCAGAGCCAAATTAGTTTTGAAAAAATTAGGGGTGGCATTAGCCTCCTCCGCAGCCAACTCTGTGGCTTCTCTTAGCTGTGTGCAGGCTTCGCAGCCAACTATGTGGCTTCTCTTAGCTGTGTGCAGGCTCCGCAGCCAACTCTGTGGCTTCTCTTAGCTGTGTGCAGGCTCCGCAGCCAACTCTGTGGCTTCTCTTGGCTTTGTGCAGGCTCCGCAGCCAACTCTGTGGCTTCTCTTGGCTATATGCAGGCTCCGCAGCCAACTCTGTGGCTTCTCTTAGCTGTGTACAGGCTCCACAGCCAACTCTGTGGCTTCTCTTAGCATGTGTGCAGGCTCTACAGCCAACTATGTGGCTTCTCTTAGCTGTGTGCAAGCTCCGCAGCCAACTCTGTGGCTTTTCTTAGCTGTGTGCAGGCTCCGCAGCCAACTCTGCAGTGGCTTCTCTTAGCTGTGTGCAGGCTCCACAGCCAACTATGTGGCTTCTCTTAGCTGTGTGCAGGCTCCGAAGCCAACTCTGCAGTGGCTTCTCTTAGCCAGCCAACTCTGTGGCTTCTCTTAGCTGTGTGCAGGCTCTGCAGCCAACTCTGTGGCTTCTCTTAGCTGTGTGCAGGCTCCGCAACCAACTCTGTGGCTTCTCTTAGCTGTGTTTTTTTCCGAGTCAAATAGCTTCATAGGATGTTTTGGGTGAAGGCTAAAAGTGATGACTCAAAAAGACCTTTCTGTTTTTGTTTGGTCTTTATTTTTGGTTAGGTTAGGGTTAGGTACGGTTAGGGTTAAGGTTATAGGATCAAGATTAGGGTTTGGATTATTATTGAGATTAGGGTTAGGATTAGAAGTTCTAGAAAATGTGAAGATCCTTTTGAGTCATTCCTTTTAGCCTTCACCGATGTTTGGCCGAGCCAGAGAAATTAACATTGCTGTCTCCTCTTCATTGGCCAATCCCTTCACAAATCCCAACAATCTCTATACTTCCCTCCAATCCCATCTAAAACATTGCTCGCACATCCTTAGAAGCTATTTGACTCTGAATAAGAGAAGCCACAGGGTGGTATTGATCTCAAAGAAGTGCAGGGAAATTATGAATTGCAAGGGCCCATTTCAACTGAAAACTAATTTCTTTGAAAACTATATATTTTTTCAAAACTAATTCTGACTTCATGACTTTCTATGTCAGACAGGTAACCTAATATCGGTCACTGGTTTTGACCTTTAGTTATTTACAAACTTCACAATATTATTACTTATTGGATTTCTCTGAGCCCAATATTACAAGTCGAGAATTCAATATTGGGCGAGACAGAAGGTGGAGCCTAATATTGCAAATTTTATAATAATAATAATAATAATAATAATAATAATAATAATAATAATAATAATAATAATAATAATATTTAATATTTATACAGGAAAGCCTAATTAGTTATATGTTGAATCCAATCGGTGTTTTATTATATATCGAACAAAATATCTTAACACAAAGATGTTTCTTCGCACGTAAACAGTCAAAAGGTTGCTGTCCAATATGTTGCTGTCCTACATCGTAAAATATTGGGCTGCCACGTGATACTAATAGAGACAGATGATTGGTGGATTATATGTGAGGGTATAATAATCCAAGATGTTTGCGTTAAAGGTACAGTTATCTATTCTTAGAGGGGTCTTACTAGAAACATTTGAGTTTTTGAGGTATCTAAATTGCAATTTTTAGCCTTCTCGCGATAAGAATTCGCGTGAATGTCGCGTAGAAAAAAATATTGCTAAGCTTTTTCAGAAGTATGATTTTCATGGCTCGATAGTCTAAATCATGAGAAATAGCATTTTTCCCCATAAAAAGTTTTGTATATCTGAGCTTTATTTTGGTTCATTGCATAGCTCTAGCGGTGGTCTTGATTATTGAAACATGGAAAATGGGATGGGGGATCGGTGTAAGCGATATAGTTTTGAACAACCTGCGAACTAATTTCAATGCAGGCATGGTGTATCCACGACACACGGCAAAGAAGCTGCCAAGTTACGACTGTCGTAAAATATGTCTTTGTTGTGTTTGCAAAAACAAGACGTGACTCATAAGATACAGTGTCAAGTCAGAGCTCAGCCTCGGGTCATCTACAGCTGGAAACCGGACGGAAAACGGAATAATCAGTTAATCCTGGATTTCAGCCATGGGAAGGCACAAAGGGCGCGTGGGAACTGGACGGTACAAGTTCACTGGGGTGACATCGAGGAGGATTCCCTGAGACAGCATTCAGCAGGAGGTCTGGAGGGGCTCATTCCAAATGCATGACATCATATTTTAGTACTATTTATTATAGAAATATTGATGAAATGACAAGGACTTATCCTATTCAGAAAAAATTATCTTCACATGCGAGCAGTGAAGAGATCATATTAGTTTAGTTTATTAGATTTATCACTCTTTTAGGTGAACGGAATACCCCAACAGGCTAGAAGCCCAATCATAGGGGTTCCGAGGGCCTACGATTTTAAGGTCGTTATCCAAGAAGACCCGAAAGTCTTACCATTTGCTGGTATTGTTGCAAAGGCAGCACTTTCTCCTCGATTATTTTTAAGACCCTGAGTGGAGGTCCGACCCAGGATTTGAACCTGTGTCTCCCAGCTCATAGACATGTGTGGTAACCACTATAGACCACAACATACAGCTGGTTATGAATGTATTGAACCATTTGTGCAGATCTATATGACGTAAAATACTTTAGTGAGTTATTCACTATATCTCATACGTCAGAGTCAGAAAAATCGCAGCAAAAATCGCCTGTGTCAAAACGGGCCTTAAGGGGCTGTTCACATGAGCTTTGCTAGCCTGGTTAATCGGGCTGAGGTGTGTAAAATATATTGTATACATTATCAATTAAATACATAAAGAGCTTTAGCCCCAACCGAGAATCGAACTCAAGGCTTATACCAGTGCTCTTAAGGGGGCAGCCTACATTCATTGCGAAATAAGGTTTATTATTGGAACAAGCTATGGGTAGTGTAACTTGAATCCCTTGATAAATTATTAAGCTTGGCATTTCTGCCACAAAAGCATGGGTCCTGTCACACTCGGGAACCTGGCACCATTCAAGCCATAATCGTTGCACATTAGCATCATTGCGAAATAAGCTTACCATTTTGGTTTATTGCAACAAGCTATCTCCCCTGCTAAAGGGGTAGTGTAACTTGAATCCCTTGATAAATTATTAAGCTTGGCATTTGTGCCACAAAATGGGTCCTGTCACACTCGGGAACCCGGCACCATTCAGGCCATAATCGTTGTACATTAAATAGTTGGGATTTGTTAAACAGTTAGCCAAAATATGTTAGCCAAAATATGTTAGAGTGGTGGTCCGACCCAGCATTTGAACCTGTTCTGATTGCCGGTGAGACCCTCCAACCATGCATTGAGCCACCGAGACTCAGATGGAGAGAGAAGGTTACAATGATAATAATAATAACAATAATAATAATAATAATAATAATAATAATAATAATAATAATAATAATTTTTTTAATGAGAAAATGATTTTATTACAACATAATAATAACTTTGACAATAGTAATAATAGTAATAGAATAAAAAGCTTATTTACATATTTTAATCCATAAAATCTAAAGTTCATTTACGTACTCAATTCCTAAATTTTATTAAAAACAAAAACAAAAAAGGTTCCAATATTAAAAGGATTCAAGTTCATAAAATTACAAGTCCTGACATCAAAGACCACGTTCGGGTATTAAAAGTTCGAGTCCATAAAATTACTATTGAATGGCTCCCTCGATAGTTTCGACATCAAAGTCCACATTCCTAACATCACAAGGGACTCTCCTGACATCACAAGGGACTCTCCTCTCCATAATAATAATAATAATAATAATAATAATAATAAAGACGAACATTATACAATAGTCTCAATGATGTACTGGTTCGATTGATATATGTACTACCTATGTAGCAGTCACTATATGTCAGTAATGCTTGCATGTGTTGTATATATACACTGATGTAGTGAATGTAGGAGAGCTTGGAGTAGACAGACAATACATGGACTATCGTCACGCTCATATCCTCAGGAAATGTAGTGACATCAGTGTATATATATATAACATAAAGAAAATAATGACATCAGTCTTTAACATACGTTATACTGTGCGAATAAAATTGTCTGATAAACGTAACCTCTTCGAAGATCAGATTAACTACGACTGATATAAGAAAATGTTTTTCTTTCGTATGATCAACATCTCGATCAAGTTTGTTTTTCCCTTGGAGATCAATAACATCACCAGGAATAGGTGGTAATGATATCCGTAAAAAACAAGAAAAGCGTCTTTCAAACTTAGAACTACTCATCCCCATGTGCTCATTAACAACGTCTTTCCTCCATGATTCAATCCCTCTGAAGTTATTATTGTTTATGTCTAACTTGGGAATAATAATGAAATCAGTCTTTTAATAACATACGTTGTATATATACTGTGGGAATGAAACTGTCTGATAAACGTAACCTCTTCGAAGATCAGATTAATTACGTCTGATTATACGAAAATATTTTTCTTTCGTATGATCAACTTCTCGATCAAGTTTGTTTTCCCCTTGGAGATCAATAAGAGAGAGAGAGAGAGAGGGAGGGAGGGAGAGAAGGAGAGAGAGAGTTCAATCTAAAGACACGTGTTTCGCTGTAATACAGCTCATCAGTGTAGCTTGGAACAATCTGGATGAGTCTGGCTGGATAATGACAACGCTTGTGGGACAGCACCGGCGATCAAAACATCCAGATAGCGTGAAGAGTGCATGGGGCCAGAGTGCTCAAACTGCCACAAGGGTATAGAGAGTGTTGCATTATCACTAAAGGACAACCACGCTACTTCACAGAGTGCTCAACAACACCGAAGTAAAGGAGCGTACATATAGTGTTTATATATATTATTTTATATATAGTGTTTATATATATTATTTATATTATATATTTATTGATTTCGGATATGAATGTTTGAGTTATCCCATCCATTCCCGGTGCCCGGTGGTAACGATAGCCATAAAAACAAGAAAAGCGTTTTTCAAACTTAGAACCACTCATCCCCATGCCATAGGCTCATTAACAACGTCTTTCCTCCATGATTCAATCCGTCTGAAGTTATTGTTTTTGTCTAACTTAGGCACGGGCGTTTCCTGGTTCACACATATAAGCATAAGGACAAAACAAAAGCCAAAAGAAAGGAATGAAGTCAATCCAGCGACATAAGAATCGTCATAAGTGCAAGATCATCGTCCAAGCATAAGCCAAGAGAAGAATAAGACAAAAGAAAGAAAAATTCTCGTTGTTTTGTCTTCGCAAGTCCCAGAGGAGATGTCATGCTTTGTTTTCGTACTTATGCTTATGTCGCTAGTGTGAACCAGGCTTAAATGATTTGATCCAATACCCTCAGGTAGCAGTTACAGATCGACGCTAAAAATAACAAATGACACTCTGCTATTTTTACGTCTCGTTAATGATTTATTATTGTTTATCGTATCTGATTGGCTATAATTTTTGTCACATGATCATTTGACGTAAGTTTGATACTCCATTTTCATTTCACTTTACGATTTCTGCACTCTCTGACCAAGGGCCTTCGCGTCCCGTGTTGTTTCGAATATACAATCTCTCGCCTTCGGCCAGATCTAGTACACGGCAGCTTATGTTGTAAATAGTACTTACTTGAAAAACTAACTATATTAGCGTTTACAACTCTTCCATATCTCAATTTGTTCTTGAGATATTAAGATTTGTTTGATATGTAAATGTACTCACTTTGACGTCACACTGCATAATGACTTACTGAAGAAGCTTGTGTATCTTTTGGATAATGTAACGAAATTATGAAAGTGCATTGTATCATGTGTGTGTGTGTGTGTGTGTGTGTTGTGTGTGTGTGTGTGTGTGTGTCTCAGGATACTAAACGTACGAAGTTACGTTTTACCGAGTGATTAGATCATCCTAAAGATATACAGGCAAAAAACGTTGCGTTTAGTAGCCCATGGGTATGAATGGTTCCAAGTTTGAAAATGAGACACTTCTTGTTTTTTTGGGTGTAAATTGTTTTTATGTTTCACTGCAGAGACGATTTTGGGCTTGGACATGGCGAAAATATTGCTGGCGGTTTGCTATACCGCACTACCGGCCGGAGCTCCGGCGGGAACCGGGTCTTAGCGAAAGCCCTGTATACTACACGCGAGAAAGATGCGTGTTCTGTAGCCAATCGTTTCTGTAGATTATTGATCTACATAGACGATACATAGATGATCGTCACGCACAAATCATGAGAAAGTTCCGGACAGGAATCGAACCTGTAACCTTCTGATTGCTGATGAGACGCTCTATAACCATTGAGATAGCGAGACTCAGATGGAGAGCAAATGATTGAGGAGGTTTTGCAACAAAGTTTCACCTTGGACAAAGATTTTCTTAGTTTTTTCTTCATTTATTATCTAATTAGTATTCATAAGGTTGTATGCTATATACAGCCCGCGGTACATCAAAGAAAACCGACTCAATCATGAAATAATTGGATTTATGTACTGCGTCATTGCAGCATATACCAGCATAGGCAGCCCAAATGTAAAGATTAATTGCTTATATGGTTCATTAAAGTATTGAACTTGTAATAAAAGCTGTATTTACCTTGTTATTGCTGGCAACGAGAAGGCCGAAATTCGACTGAGATCAAAACTCGCCCCGTTCCCCTCATTGCCGACTTCGCGCGACATGCTTACGACAACTTTGTTATAAATAATGACAAGGTTGGCAAGTAAATTCACTGTTGACAACTAAACACCTCAACAAATAGTCAAATAGTTTGAAAACAACGAATCTCAATCGAATTTCGGCAGCAATAACAATGTAAATACAGCTTTTATTACAAGTTCAATACTTTAATGAACCATGGCAATTAACCTTTACATTTGGGCTGCCTATGATACCAGTAATGCTTTGGGTGTGTTGTATATATACACTGATGTAGTGAATGTGGGAGCCAACCTCGTTCACAGCGGGGCGAGCGGGGAGCGGAGACAAGGCCCTGGGAACGAGGTTGTGTGGGAGCCACTGAGGTGGGAACTTGGAATAGACAGACGATACATGGACATTGGACGATAAATATTTAACAATTAGTCACCGAAGTCGAGGTGACTATCGTTGAAATATAACGATAATCACCGAGACTGAGGTGACTAATTGTTTTAGTATAATTTCAGGCTTGAACTGAATATTCAATTGAGAAGTTTTAAACAGACAGTTTGAAGAAGTTTTAAACAGACACTTTTCTTCACGCTTGACAGCTTTCAAAAACACACTAACGATCAAAACGGACGTAAAAATCCAAAAAATATACGATAGACAACTTCCTTACCCTTAGACAGTTCTATCTTGAGAGAAATATGATATATACAATGTCTTTATGCTAAGTTTTTAAGCCTTTTCGACGATTTTTTTATTATAATATAGTCGCCATTTTGAAAAAAAATTCGTCACTGATTCCGAGGGACATGGAATGGCCTCTGGCCACAAAAAAACACTTTTTCAAGTATAATTTCTAGCGAAGTGATAGACACCGCGCTCAGTCAACCAATCAGAACTCGTTTAAGCTCAGAAATTATACTAAACCCGTATATAGTTTCTCAAACCTTTTTTGTCTGTAGATGGAACAGGCGGACGAGGGGTTATTGGGTATACGTATTTCTAGTAACATTCTAAACACCCACAAGTACTTGATGGACTACAAATCGTGTTGTGACGATTTTCCAGTCAAATGTTGTTAGTTAAGTTAGGTATAGTATAGTTGCAGCTTGATATTAGTAAAGTTGTATACTTTTTGCTTGTAAACACACGACTCATCCCAGATTTAAATACCGTAATTAACCTTGCCCTGCCATCTGAGTTCTAGTGGCTCAATGGTTAGACTGAACTGGCTAGCATTCAGAAGGTGCTGGTTCGAGTCCTGTCTGGAGCTCAGAGTTTTTCTGAGTATTGACAACTTAACATAGCTTGCACAGCAAAACCTTTACAACTTTATTTGGCTTGTTCTTATTTTCTGTTTGTCGCATCAAACAAACCGTAACTCCATGTACTTAAATAGCAGGATATTGGTTTAAGTCGGATCAGACATTCTTGGATTCCAATCCACGTTTAGAAATTGAATTTAGACACTCTCAAATATCCTTAATCTACTACTAGCAGTATAATCTTCTACAAGTAATATTTGGCATTTCACCGGTCATTAAACTACATTATGCCAAATATTACTTGTAATATACCCAAAATCTTATCCCGGTATTACCACCACTATATATACAGAACTCGTGCACTAGGCTCTCGGCAACGGCCTCCGTAACTCAGTGGCCAGAGCACTGCACTAGCATCGCAGGGTCGCAGGTTCAATTCCAGCCGGAAGGCATTGAAGTTGCATTTTTCGCAACTGGTCCCGGTTTGGTCTTAATATGGATATATTCTAAAAGTCGAAATTTTCCTTCACCATAAATCCTTAGAACATGTAATCTTCTACAGTTTCTTCGTATTACAATGCTATCAATACAATTTCTTTTTTACTTTGTTGCATTTACAGAGCAGTGTGGCACTCTCCAAATTTGTTTTAACAGAGCATTCAAAATTGGCGACGTTGGCTTCAGCAA
Source organism: Chrysogorgia sp. JL179-B06 (assembly GCA_035772405.1). Classification (NCBI taxonomy): domain Eukaryota; kingdom Metazoa; phylum Cnidaria; class Anthozoa; order Scleralcyonacea; family Chrysogorgiidae; genus Chrysogorgia; species Chrysogorgia sp. JL179-B06. Next base: position 3,748,959 of record JAYKKM010000450.1, on the reverse strand, counting down.
CAATGTTTCCCTCATTCGCGTCCGAAACGCAGGATAAACAAATAAATACCCTTAAATTCTTGTGAATTTGTCTGAAAATGTGGTAACTAATGTGACGAGAACTGAATAGAGTTTATACGCGTGCATATAAGTCACAAGTGGACTACATAGACCAGCATAGTGTAATTACTATATGTTCTAAGGATACTACTGCAGTGCTCTGACCACTGAGCTACGGAAGCCGTTGCCGAGAGCCTAGTCACGAGTTCTGTATATGTAGTGGTGGTAATGCCGGGATAAGATTCTGGGTATATTATAGGTAATATTTGGCATTTCACTCGATCAAACTACATGTTCTAAGGATTTATGGTGATTGGTGAAGGAAAATTTCGAGTGTTGGAATGTATACCTTTTAAGACCAAACCGGGACCAGTTGCGAAAAATGCAACTTCAAGGCCTTCCGGCTGGAATTGAACCCTCGACCCTGCGATGCTAGTGTAGTTACTATATTTGTCTATAAGCTAGGAGATCTAGATTGAATCCTGTTACGGACCGCAACTCAGCGTCTTAATATAATTAACATCAGTAAATTATGGTAAGACTTCCGGGTCTTCTCGGATAACGACCTTAAATCGCAGGTCCTCGGAGCGTCAGTAATTGGATATTCCAGTCTCATGGGATCTTCGTCCACCGCACTGATAGTCGATCGTTTTAAAACACGCGAGTCTCAAGCTCGGATGCTGCGTTATCAACCTCACATACCTGTAAGTGATACTGATACTGAAATAAGATTCAAACATCATATTCTGCCGTCAATTAAGTGTGTTAGCTCGTCCGGCTTTAGTAGTAGGTAATGACAAGCTATGACAGCAATAAGACACGATGAAATGTTTATCTGGTGAGAGTACCTGCGTTATCAACCTCAAATAAGGGATACTAGCATCAAACTGGAATAAGATTCAAATATCATATTTTGTTACACAGTCAATTAAGTGTGTTAACTCGTCCGGCTTTAGTAGTAGGTAATGACAAGCTATGACAGCAAAAAGACACGATGAAATGTTTATCGGGTGAGAGTACCTGAGTTATCAACCTCCAATAACTGATACTGATATAAGATTCAAACATCGTATTTTGTTACATAGTGAATCAAGTGTGTTAGCTCGTCCGGCTGCAGTAGTACATAATGACAAGCTATGACAGCAAAAGATACGATGACATGTTTATCGGGTGAGAGTACCTACGTTATCAACCTCAAATAAGTGATACTGATGCTGACATAAGATTCAAACATCATATTTTGTTACACAGTGAGTTAAGTGTGTTAGCTGGCGTCCGGCTTAAGTAGTACATAATGACAAGCTATGACAGCAAAAAGACACGATGAAATGTTTATCGGGTGAGGGTACATATCACTGAATCATTTTAATCTTGTTGTTGAAAGAAATCCTCATGGTTAAACCTGATATTCTGTCTGAGTGTCGGCCGGTCTTTTTTAAAGAGAGAGAGAGAGAGATGTGTTTATATTATATGTAGAGAGAAATTGCAACTAGGTAATGTAAGTTGCCAGCAATGCTGTGCTAAACAAACATTCTGTATAGCTTTCAATCAAAGTATTATATCAAGCCCATAACCTTTTCATCACTATAGATGCACAGCTATCGAATTCAGTTAACCTAGTTTACAAAAAATGCAATTAACCTCGGCGGAATTTGAACCCACGGTTTGGATTACATGAACATTTAACGTCTTATCCAGAGGCGATGACTATGTTGTTCAGAGGTGATGAACATGTTAATGGCAATGTTAATAAACATGTTAATGGACATGTTAATGAACATGTTAAACATGTTAAATACATTTCTCTTCTATTCTAGCTAAGGCCAACAAGTTGGCAAGTCGTTGCTGGGGTTACTTAGAAGAACCTGTCCTCTGCTTTGGTATGGGAAGATAGGATTGGTATGGTGTTCTTTTCCGATAAAAAAATGGTGTTCTTTTACAAATAAAAAAAAACATACTTGAAATATCATGGCATCACGCACTTATAAGATGATCAATAAAATATCGTCCTTTGGCTATGCATGTATGCTTGTCAAAATACGTTCCACTTAAGATTTTTTAATTAATTAATTAATTAATTAAAAAATCAATTAATTAAAATAATTAATTTATTTATTTATTAAAAAATTATTTTAAAAATAATTAATTAATTAATTACTGATTACATTTTTTAATTATTTCTGCAATTTTTTATAACTTACTTTGTTTTTTCCAGGCGTTGTCGTCGAAGCTTGCTCGAGGTGCAATCGTCGTTTAGGATTAATCTGGAAAAATAAATAAATATTCGTTTGAGAGACACGCTGAATTAATTTCTTATGCCGCAATACAATCAATCATGCTACCATAATGTTCTATCTCTACTTTCGATGGTCGCTACTTGCGGTTGGTAAAAATGTGTATCTAAAGTAAATGCTATATATTATCATTATTATATTATTATATCGATATTAAATTGTGTCGTGAGTGTTAATAGTAAGCCTGATTGCAGATTCCTCTTAAGTACTCTGCGTGATTCTTTTAGTTCTTTTTGCAACTCTATTTTATAACATGGAAAATTAATGATGAATGATGAATGATTTAATGATTACAAAATTTACAAAGAAAAATTAAACATTGCATTACCTGCTAGTAGTCAAGCTAATCGTGGCAGGCAATGAATTTAAATGTATATTAACTCTTTCCTTACGGCTGAAAAACATCAAAAATTGAACGACCACGTTGTTCTATTGATATCTCTTGAAATAACCATAACTGTTGCGAAAGCTATACATTTTCTGGAAGCCCAATAAACCGGCTTTTACTTGTTCTTTTAAATTTCCCGAACAAAACACATTATGTTAATATAAATTAGCATTAATTATCATAAATCAGGTTGAAAAATTAACATTTTTCCAGAAAAGGCCATCTTGCACGCCCGCGTAGCATCTTGAAAACTCAAAATGCCACCAATCGCAGAGTTGTTTATGAAATCAAATCAAACTTGGCGTGTGCGTGGATTTCATGTTCCTGGCGCTTGTCGAATTTCAATTTTTAGTCTTGCGTTACCGTGTGCCGTGTTTTTCGATTGACGACTTTGCGGGTCTTCAATGACCCATTTTAACTGCGCCCGTAGGGAAAGAGTTAATATACAATGGTCGATATTTTTTCGCATCGATCAATTTTATATTTTCGCCTGAATTTTTCATCATCGTTATAAGTCGGCTAAACAACACACATCAAATTTTTAACAAATTTGGTGAATTATTTCCTACATTTCTAAACACGGTGAATTTTGACCTTTTTGACCCACATGCATAGAACGTATTGTCTTTGTAGTGTATAGATAGCTTGCGTATATATTTAAAAGTATGAGCTCCCGTGCGGGTGGACCGGTGCGGGTGGGATCTCTGCAGAGACTCTGCTTCGGGTAACCTTTACATAATTCCTCTCATTGAGGGGGGTAGGGGGGAGCAGAGAAGGGGGTTCATTTTTTGTCACTGACCATTTTTTAGCTTTGTTAAACTGTATTTACTTTGATTATTTTCATAATAAACTGCTTTTCCTTTCACGCTTTTTCTTCGATTATTTTCAATTTACCAATTATTGCTTATTAACTCTTTCCTTACGGCTGAAAAACATCAAAAATTGAACGACCACGTTGTTCTATTGATATCTCTTGAAATAACCATAACTGTTGCGAAAGCTATACATTTTCTGGAAGCCCAATAAACCGGCTTTTACTTGTTCTTTTAAATTTCCCGAACAAAACACATTATGTTAATATAAATTAGCATTAATTATCATAAATCAGGTTGAAAAATTAACATTTTTCCAGAAAAGGCCATCTTGCACGCCCGCGTAGCATCTTGAAAACTCAAAATGCCACCAATCGCAGAGTTGTTTATGAAATCAAATCAAACTTGGCGTGTGCGTGGATTTCATGTTCCTGGCGCTTGTCGAATTTCAATTTTTAGTCTTGCGTTACCGTGTGCCGTGTTTTTCGATTGACGACTTTGCGGGTCTTCAATGACCCATTTTAACTGCGCCCGTAGGGAAAGAGTTAATGTAAGTTTCGAAAATATTTTTACAAACCAAAGGAGGAAAGTATATAAAGTTAATTGATTATGAAATATATTGTAAATTAAATACAGTATTACAGATGTAGCATTACAGAGAAAAGACTAAGCGACTGAAACATCCCCATTGAGACAATACACAATCTAGTATACTATCTCAATAGAGATGTTCATATCGACTCTAAAGGATCTAAGGTAATTTAAACCAACATAGTTACAATTGGCAATCTTGCTATTATCATGGGTACATCAACATAGTCATTCTCAGTTATAAGAATTGTAAAGAGGGCCTGGCGCATTTTATATTTAAATATCTTTTTACTTTTTGAGCGAAGGCTCTGATCAATGCTATTCCAAATTTCCGCACCAAATCGAGAAAACGAACGTTTCTGAAGCTCTAGGCGAGAATATTTGATATAAAAATGATCTTTCTTCGCCGCTCTTGTATTATAATTATGAACCGTAGATGTTTTTTTGAAAAGTTCTTGTAGAGCTACTGGTGAGTCTCCGGTTGATATATCGTATAACACGTTAACAGATTCTTTGATATACATCATATTAATAGGAAGAGAATTTGAAGAAACAATACATTTATTTTGCTTCTTGTTGAAAAAATAAAAAGTCGACCTTCGATTCGGAGGTGGTTACTTTCGGTGGGGATCGTTACTTCCAGGGGTCGTTAACTCCGGGGATCGTTACTTCCGTTGGTCTTACTTTCGGAGGGTTGTTACTATCCGGGGGTCGTTACTTTGGGGGAGTCGTTACTTTCGGGGAGTCGTTACTTTCGGAAATACGTGTTCGGGAGCACCTGAATAGATGTATGCAAAGGAGTTGACGCTCATGGAAATTATTTGAAAATAGTCAATTTAATCTTGACCTCAAGCCAGATGATGCCAATGGAGTATACTAGATCATGTGGTGTTTGGTGCGTCTCGATTTTTCGAAAAGCTAGTAGCAAAATAAAAATAACACTGACAATTCTTCAACATATGAACTTGAAGATTGACAGTGGGATCGGATGGAGGAAACGCGCCAGCCAAAGTCAATCCAGGTAAGGTGTTTACATAGATGATCCTATCCCCGAGCCTCCAAGGTTTGTCTTTTTCATTTGCGCATGCGTCTTTTTCGAGTCAAACTGTGTCTACATGAAACGGAACGGAAACTTTCGAGCGTATTCTTGCATAAATCTCGAGTCAATCCACTTATCCCCGAGCATTGGCTTCAACCGTGCCGTTATCGATCAGGTTGAAAATTTTCAATCTTTTCCATGTGTCAACAAGACAAGACAAAACGACAACAGCAGCAGGGGAGATTCGACTTGAGACCTCAATCCCTTTCATGTAAACACAAGACTTAAATCACCAATATTTTTGGCTCTAATCATGTGCAATGTTTTTGTTGCGTTGCTTTGCGAGACAAGGTGGATCCGATCGCGTTGATAATAGGGACTTTTAGGCCTGGTTTAGACGTCGAACTTCACATGTGCCGAACTCAGTGCAAATTAGCTTAAACAATAGATTATGCTTATTTGTATTGAGTTCGGCACATGTGAAGTTCGACGTAAGAAAACACAACGACTGTACGGCAACGTGTTTGAACAATATAATGTTATGTCATATACAAAGAGCTTTTGCAAATAACTGTCCCAAGAGTAATTATCATGCCGTCGTGTCGACTCTGTTGACAACGTAGAAAAAGACGTTTTTACGTTGTAAAGACAACGCAGAACCTGAGTCACTACAGAAGCCTTGGAAAAGCTTAACCTTATTCTCTCGACTAACATAAATTGAACAAGTGTTTTTCTTCAAGAATTTAAGAACAAAACGAGTCCGTGCGATTGTGTTGATCTTGAAATGTCAATGTATAAATACAACACCATTTAATACCACTGTTAGACTTTCTACCGTAGGCGTAGTCCGTTGTCTGAATCCTTAAAGTCCCTATTGGGAGCATCGTGGGAACAAGATTAAAACTTATGTTTAAGGAATAAGTAGGAACATCATGAGTATTAAGGATTTAAAAGAAAACCCTCTTTTCTCGATAGCCGCTAATGGCACTCAAGATTTGGACTTTGAGAAGCCTACGGAGAGCACTGAATGAGTCAATAAAACTATATTGTGCTGCGTAGGCAGTGTAGAAATAATACAAATCAAATATCTAAAAAGGTTGGTGTACTGCCGAAATAGCATGTAAGTAGTCTAACGTTTCGAGCGAAGGTTCTTAACGTTAGACAACTTACACGCTATTTAGACAGTATAACACCAGTCTTTTAGATATATGAAGAGGGCTGATCTGCTTAAAAGACTGAATCGAGCAGCCCATTGTTCAACGCTGCGAAAAATAAAGCCAAAATATTTCGCAACGATCATCTTGGAAAGACTCGTGCGTTCTGATCCAAATTTCCGAGAAACCTTCGACAACTATTTTACAAACAAAGAAACAGCTGAAGATTGGAGTAGACGTCGTAAAACATAAATTGTATTTTGTCCATCTCACTTTCATGGACTGAAGTTCTAGCGACAAACGTCTTTACAAGTCATATGATATCAGGCTTCGTAGACTTTTCGTCGTGGTGTTCAAGGTTCGTCATACACAGCTCATTACCTCAAATTAATCTCCTCCCACCTCGACGTTTGTTTTTGGAAATGAACATAATTTATATCCATCACCTTGACATACGTATACTGGTTGATATTTCTCACGAATATTTACGGCGTCCCACCTGGAGAAATAATCTCGCAGTAATGCCATTAGTATATGTATAGCCAGGATGTACTTTTCAATATTCAAAAGTGATCGGATTCTGAAACACACGTTCGCTCGTGTATTGTTTCTTTCGAGTTTTGTGTATGTTTTTATAAAAATTATATATTTTAGAAACGTTTCGTTTTAGTTTTATTAGATTTATCACTCTTTTATAGGGGAACGGAATACCCCAACAGGCTAGAAGCCCAATTGATAAGGTCGTTATCCGAGAAGACCTGAAAACCATTTCAGCTAGTATTATTGCAAAGGCAGCTGTACTTTCTTCCTCAATTATTTTTAAGACCCTGAGTGGTGGTCTGATCCAGGATTTGAACCTGCATCTCCCAGCTCATAGATACATATGTGGTCTAGACCACAACCGCCGGTAAACAGCTGGTATGGCAGCTGGTATGGCGGTGTGGTACGTTTTGATGTAGAAAACTATGAGAATGGATAGAGCATAGTTAGAGTATCCAATGACATGACTGGAGATCAAATGACGTAGCCAGAGTCTTGGCTTGGGGGCAAATGTCCACGTGGTCTTGTCTAAGCGCGAGTATTCTTGGGGGGAGATATGCTTTTGCAATTTGATAATTGGATTTGACTTGTTGCTCAGAACATCTACCCCCTCAAATTTCTCCCTGGATTTAGACTTTTCACGAGAACGGTTTTGGGGACCATTGGCTATGCCACTGGCTGTTCACGTCACGGCTCTCTCAAAGCCCCGCCCCCTAGTCCCCACTCTTCCCTAAACAGCGCGCATGTTGTTGGCATGTTTACGTTAATTTAGGACAAAAATACGACACTCAGCGAAGTATGCGCATGTTTCAAATATTTCCCATATGTAATAAACATCTGTTCACACTCTCTCCAAGTTACATATGAAAAATGTGCTAAGTTGGTACATCCTGAGTAGAATGACGTATTTCCACAAGCCAAAATGATCATTCCATAGTAAGTTGCGAGACAATAGTAAACAGTGTCGAGTGTAAATGCCAATATTTCTCATAATATACCCTATAAATATAATAATCTTTAATCCATAACAAACACCAATATTGGTATATTGGATACGTACATACATAAGTTTACAAAGACAAAAATATTAACGTAACTAAAATGCTTATAAGTTATCAAAGACTTCTAGTATATCGTAACAATATTTTAACACTAATTTCATAGTATTCATGTCATGCATAGCAAGAACATATTGAAAGAGATCTTGCAAACTGAATAAGGAAAATGAACCATAGTATATAAGTTATCAATTTGGATCTACGATCGGAGAACTTTGCATTACTGCAATACATAAAGTAAGGTTGTTCATTTCCGATTTCATTCAGATTACAATGTTTACATATTCTGTCATTGTATATTGAACATTATTATAGCGACCAGTTTCAACAGGTAATCTGTGAGCTGAAATTCTTAGTTTTGTAACAGCTTGACGATGTTTAATATTATGAATTTCAGAAAGATATTTTTCAAACTCAAAATTTATTTTAACTTTTCTAAAAGTTCGTAATGTTCACCGGCATTACCATAAACCAAATATACTACAAGCCTTCTATAATACTTATAGTGGCATACGGTAAGTTTAACTATAATTATAAGGCAAGGAACACTTGTCACTTCTCGTGTACGTTCGTGGGGCAAACCGCGACGATCTAGATCCAGAAAAGTTTGATATTTTCAAAATCTAGAATCACATTTTCAGCGATGTTTGCGTGAAATATTATTTAACAAGGCCCAAGGGAAGATATAGATTCAAATTCAAAAGAAGAAATATCAGAAAATGGAAGAATGTAGAAATAACTTAAAGTGCCCATAACCTCAAAATGTTTTATTGTTTGGAAGAACTTTTAAAATGATAAAGTAACTTCTTTTGAAGATTTTCGTTTCTTTGCTTTCTTTTTGAGATATATCAGTTTGTTTGATATGCAAATGTCTGGAATTTCGTATACATAATGACTTATTGGAGAAATGTGTATATCTCTTTTTTCTTCTTCATTCTCGAACGAAATCCTTTAAAATCAAGAGGTTTGGTGTTGTGGGAGAAACGCACACACGTGTTATTCACACTTTAGTGCTTTTATTTCATGAACGCAAAGATATATAACATTCTCTGATAACTCATTATGCATGTGTGACGAAATTCCAGACATTTGCATATCAAACAAACTGATATATCTCACAAAGAAAGCGAAGAAGTGAAAATCTTCAAAAGAAGTTACTTTATCATTTTAAAAGTTCTTCCAAATAAGACAATACAAAATTTTGAGGTTAGGGGCACTTTAAGACTTTTCTTTTCTCGAATTAATAGTTTTTGTAGTTCTCAAAGTTTTATTTGGTATACAATAGTAGTTTTGATTTTATAATGAAATATAATTAGTTTTATAAGTAACTTAAGTAACTTTAAGAATATATTATTGTAAGAGCATTGAGACTATTGTATAATGCTCCTGAAACGTCTTTATTATTATAACTATCTAACTTTCTCAAGTTGGAGTAAGAGTATTTGGGCGACTTTATTTCGAAGTCATTATCAAACTAATTATAATCATCATATAAAAATTATTACTATATATATGAGATAGTTTATCTGCCATGTAATTACATTTTAATCACCACGGGAGTGCCTAGCTTGGGTCCTATACTGTCCCGCGCGATTCAAGTCACCGAAACCTCTAGTTCTGATAATCGAGTGAAATGCCAAATATTACTTGTAATATACCCTGAATCTTATCCGGGCATTACCACCACTATATATATATACAGAACTCGTGGCTGGATTGATTTAAAAGGGTTAAATCCCCCATGTGGCTAACAGCTGGTGCAATATAATGCGACATAATGCGACATAATGCGACATAATGCGGAATAATGCGGAATAATGCGATTGGGAGCATCAACGTTTTTGGTTCTTCGGTTTGAATAACGAAACGGAGCAGTTTGACGTCGAAAATGACCATATTTGGGATAAATCTACTGTAAATCTTCCATTATACATTTGTGAGAACAAAATCCGTAAGCCTCTTTCTACGTCAAACCGAACTGTATATATAGCAAGCTAATTACAAACAATGTACGACATCTTTGCCTTTGGTACATGCATACGGCAAACGGTGCGCGCATACGTATGGTAGTGTATATACACCTCATATATAGGAATAGCTTCTTAATATAGTTTTGCCAACCAAAATTGCTAGTACGACTTTTGGCTACCGAATTTACCGATACAAGTTCCCATCCGGCGCTTTTTACCGACAAATTTACAACCCGCTTCTTGTAAGTCAAGGTTTTTCTTATCAACTGAGCGACCGTTTTACTGCAGATAATGCAAAGTGAAAAGGTGGTAAACTGCCAAGAATTTTAGTAACGAAATACTGACGTTTCGAGCAGAGCATGTTTACCACCTTTTCACTTTGCTATATATCCAAAACACTGTCTACGCAGCACTCTACTTTTTTATAGTAATGCATGTACGTCCACACCCTCTCCATCGCACCCACCCCATACGCAGCAAGATATCGTGACCCCGATTATCGTCTCATTATATAAAAAAGATAAATGTTACGAACAATGGACCAGGTAAGAACTCTGATCGATATCGTCGTTTCTCGCCAAGCGGCATGACAAATAAATTTGGATAATCAGTATTTACACCACTTGACCAGGTTAATACGACGAAGAATGCAATTAAACGATTGGCAACTAAAAGTCAAGGCCAATCCTGCAACCTCGGATTTACAGAACGACGCAGTTACGTTACTGTATCGTCTTCTTTAGTTTAGTTTATTAGATTTATTACTCTTTTAGGTGAACGGGCTATAGAAGCCCAATTGATAGGGGTTCCGAGGGCCTACGATTTAAACAATTTAAGGTCGTTATCCGAGAAGACCCGAAAGTCTTACCACTTGTTGGTATTATGGCAAAGGCAGCACTTTCTCCTCAATTATTTTTAAGACCCTGAGTAGTGGTCCGACCAAGTATGAACCTGTGTCTCCCAGCTCATAGACATGTATGGTAACCACTATAGGCCACAACAGCTGGTTAAAAGGTCTTCTTCCTTTCACTAACCATACAAGAGTTTTATGAAACACTCTACGTTTCAATATCTAGCTGAAGAAGGACCTTCATTCGAGACGTTAGATCTCATCAATTCTCTGTTTCGGCAGCCCTCATCGCCTTACGCCCGATGAGATGAACGCGTAACTAAGGCGATGAGGGGCGCGGCTGTTTTCGCAGGCTACAGTACACCATACAACGGTTGTATTACAACCATCTCGAGTTTATGATTCGTATATTGTAATGTATACGAAAACTATACGCAAATTACAAGTGTCGAATCATACAACTTCACGTTGCGAAAAATGCAACTTCAAGAACTTCCGACTGGAAATTGAACCCTGGAACTTCTGGACCAGCACTCTAACCACCGACTGAGCTACAGAAGCCGTTGCCGTGAGCTTAGCCACGAGTCCAGTTCAACGGACTTAGAAAGTAGTATATATTCAGTATATTACGCAGTAGTAACGCCGTGGGTCATTTTCTCGCCTACAGCGGGGAAAGTTGTGTCGGAGCCGGCGGTGATAATCCGGCGCAATCGAGCAACAATATTTTGGTCGACAACGTCTGTTCACTCCTTAACCGCCAAAGTCTACCACGAAAAACGCCAAAAACATATCTCTGAGTCGTTCAAATGGCTTATCAAGCTGGGTGACTGATATACCATAGTGAATGAGCACGACTTCAATGCGATACTGGATCCAGTTTCAGGATTCAGAAAATGTATTACTTCAACATAATTTCCTGAACTTTCCTGTCAGTTATGGCAGTTATGCTATGCTATAGTAAAGTGAAAAGGTAATTACCAGCTGTTGTGGTCTAGTGCAGCATGGTTACCACACAAGGCACACATGTCTATAAGCTGGGAGACACAGGTTCTGGGTCGGACCACCACTCAGGGTCTTAAAAATAATCGAGGAGAAAGTGCTGCCTTTGCAATAATATCAGCAAATGGTAAGACTTTCGGGTCTTCTCGGATAACGACCTTAAATCGTAGGCCCTCGGAACCCCTATCAATTGGGCTTCTAGCCTGTTGGGGTATCCCGTTCACCTAAAAGTGTGATAGATATAATAAACTAAACTAAACTGATGTTTCAAGCGGAGCTCTTCATCAAAGTAAGAGCTATATATATATTATATATATAGGCCTGCATGCTTAACGATAAACTATATCAATAGTCAATACTCGAACGCAGCAAGATACACTGCTTTAATATATAAACGGATTAGTAAAAATAAACACTACAGTTCCTCACGGGTAGCTAATGCGACAATGCATTACCATCTTCTCGAGACCGGTGAGTCACACACACGAATTCGCAAGCCACATCATTATAATGAGAGTAAAATAAATTAAAATCGACGACCATTTGCCACAAAACCTTCAAAACAAAATTCTACGCAAGAATTTCGAAATATCTATGAACGTTATTGCATCGTAAAAGCATCATGCTATATGAGTCTTCGTTAAACTGCCTGCCTGATGCACGGCAACGCACGCAACTTCGCGGAGCCGGCGAACATTTTCCGCTCCATCTGTCGTCTATCAAAACATCAACTCATTCGAGTTTCCAGTGCACCTGAGGGGCTGAGGTTAAACATGTTCGACTATTGAAAGCCATTACTATATATGTGGTGCTCACTTCGTTATGTGTGGTGATATATTATATGGTGATACCACATATACAATTACGTATAAGCACCACATATAATTAAGTAAGCACCTCATATTTTTCTCATAAGCACCACATATAATTAAGTTAGCACCACATATATAATTAAGTAAGCACCATATATATTAAATTGAGTTCTGGTAGCTCAATGGTTGTAGAGCGTCTAATCGCATGAAGGTTGCGGGTTCGATTCCCGTCTGGGGATCAGAAACATTTTGCATTTTGCGTTAAAGGCTTGAGTAGCAAACAATTTACTAAGTATATTCTGATAAACATATACAGACATATGTCGCACGTACGAACTAGTACACAACGTAGCCTTCGTTCTGCCATCTGAGTTCTGGTAGCTCAATAGTTAGAGCGTCTAACCGGAGATCATCCTATTACTATTATATAATGAAGGTTGCGGGTTCGATTCCCGTCTGAGACTTTTTTTGAGTTTGCGTTAACGCTTGAGTAGCAAACCATTCGCTATATTGAAATAAACAAGCTGCAAGTCACATTTAATATATTATTTTAGGCACTTGCATTACTTGCATAGACATAGCTGTTATGAGAAACTGGTAGAGATCAAGAGTTACAACATACCTACACAAGAGCCCGAACTGAAACTCCCAAGACGCTATGCCGCACTCGCCAAGGACAGACAGATGTTGATCGGCTAATGATATAGCTTGGTCCTCTTCGAGATGAACATATATATATATATGTATATATATGGGCGGTTTATTTAGAACCCACGCCTGAAAATCTGACAGCGAGAAAGGGAAATGACTGCCTGTTAATTTCATTACCGACCGAAAACAATCAACAACTAATGATAGTATATAATTAACACTTGAGTGATTAGCGTCATTAAGCATTGTTATTATACATGCCGCGAGATACAGATAGTGAAACCATAGAACGCTTTCGATCGCTTGCGCGAAAACCCTGTCGAGTTTCGCAAACCGCCACCGGCGCCTAATAAATCAACGCTGGCCACACGCTTCCAAGATTTCCCTCCGTCGTGGTGGCCAGTCTCCAGTTTTTTCCCACAGTCTGGGACAGACACCTCGCTGTTTCCTCTATAGTTTTGCTGTAATTCCGGCTCTTTTTTGTTATACGAATAACCGATATGGTAAACGTATTCAACGGCATGAACCCAAGTCAGTTTTAGACTTAGTGTTGGTATTAGGGTTAGTATTAGATTAGGGTTAGTATTAGGGTTAGATTAGGGTTAGTATTTCGGATTTTTTTATATATCGAAAAAGAGCACAATTTCCGAGCCACAAAAAAGGTCAACAAGAATGCTTTTTATTTCGGCTTAAGTACATAACACAGTCTAACGATAAATTTCCAAACCAAGTAACTTGACAAGGAATGTACGATATCCGGAAGGGACACGGCAAAGACTAAGCTGGCATGTCCGATACAGTTTGGCCACTTGTTATTGGAAAAGGCAAAGTTAACATTATATGTAAACGCGTTGTGCTTTAATATATCAGACAGACATCAGTATAAAAGTATTTTAGCAAAGTGAAAAGGTGGTAAACTGCCAAGAATTTAGTGACGAGATACTGACGTTTCGAGCGGAGACCTTCATGAAGGGCTAAATTCTTGGCAGTTTACCACCTTTTCACTTTGCTATATATTCAAAACACTGTCTACGCAGCACTCTACTTTTTTACTACTCTCGGATAAAAGTATTTTAGACGCATACATGGTATGAAAATACCGGGAAATTCCCGAAGCTCTACGTTATCATGTGAAACTAGTGAGAAACGCCGAAAAATAGGGTTGTTTAACTGGTTCAGTAGTGTTTACATGTAAACTTACACGATAGTATTTTGTCCAAGCCATTTGATAGGCTTGGCGAGATTCTGTTGAAAATGGCGTGTTCGACTTAAGTGCCGAAAACGAGTCGTTTTGAATCTTTGAAGGTTCACCGCGATGGAAAGCACATTGTCATATGATGAACAATGACAATTTGTTAAAATGCTATAATCAAGAACTCAGCCGGCAGCCGATTAAATACAAATCAATAACTCTAATTAGGGGTCTGCCGGTACTGTCTAAGTAATACAGTTTAGGAGGTTAACGACGTTGCCAGCGATTGCCATGCATTCGTCTGCAGTGGATGAAAGCTGACGAAGCTGACGTTCAGACGTGTTATTCACGACATCAGCAGTATACATCAACATTAGCTTTTAGTTTATTTAGATTTATCGGCACTCTTTTAGCCTTAGGTGAATGGAATACCCCAACAGGCTAGAAGCCCAATTATAAGGGTTCCGAGGGCCTACGATTTAAGGTCGTTATCCGAGACCCAAAAGTCTTAGCATTTGCTGATATTATTGCAAAGCCAAGGCAGCACTTTCTCCTCAATTATTTTTAATACCCTGAGTGGAGGTCCGATTGTTTCTTAATCAAGAAATTGCAGAGCGGAAATCTTAATCGAAGTGAAAACATAAGAATTTAATTCACCAAGGATCATTTACAACATATGCCAGCAAATTACGTACAACAGTTGTATCTCTCGCACAAACAATCGCATATGGCAATCGTAAAGGAAATCGGATAATGTAGATGGCTTTTTGGTTTATAGAAATTTCAGAACGAGGCGTCAGAATTCTAACTCGCTTCATCAAGGCGATATATATTAGTTATGCGATAAAAGGTATAACTATTATTTAAAGTATATTTATAGTCATAACTGGGCAGTAATTAACGAGAGGTCAGATCAGTATGAAGGAAGAGAGCGGACAGAATTAATATTTTTTAGTCCACCCCAACTTAGCGGTTTATAGTTTAAGCTTCGCCAGAGACTAGAGCACTTATAATTACAGACATACAAATAGCCACACTCATAAAGTAAATAGATAAATAGATAGATAAATAATTATGTAAAGTAAGGCGTATATATATATATATATATTCGCGGGTTCGATTCCAGCCGGAAGGCCTCTAAGTTGCATTTTTCGCAACTGGTCCCGGTTTGGTCTTTATGTATATATTCCAACACTCGAAATTTTCCTTCACCATAAATCCTTATATATATATAGTAAAACCTTCTGATGGTCGAAAAGTCGCTATAAGCCGCTAAAACCCTCAGTTTAGCTACACGGAAAGACTCAGATGATAGACCACAGGTTACTATTGAGAACTTGCAGAAATTAGAATGCTAAAAGTATTGCGATGGCGACAAAATGTTAGGATGTTCCAACATGGCGGAATGTACGAAATGCGCTGAAACCACGGCAGAAGAACTTCCATATGGAAGACATCATAACGATATATCTTCATAGTTCACGCCTCTTATCAGTTATCAACACTTGCAGGGTTTTCGGCTATACGTGATCAAGAGGATTATATAGTACTGTCGTCAGTGTTGAATGTAATGCAGCTTGTTGCATGAAGAGGGATAAACATACATATTCTACCCAACATGGTCATCATTACAGGGACAGGGAAACAGACTTTAGGGAGCTTAAAATTAGGCTCTCCTCAGCGCACCACGTGACTCGGAAAGTCCGCAACGTGTACTCAATTTCCATACCTTTGAAAAAAATAGGTACGCAACACGTACATGTGTATCCATCTTGTGTTGTCTGACGCTTCGTCTTCTGCTGACATTTGAGTTACAGAGAAATGTGAGATAACTAAGTTCATTGGCTTGTGTCCATTCTTTGTGAGTATGTAGTCAAAGGCTATATATAAGAACGGGTGCTGAACTAGCTGTGCTAGTAGCAATGTCTGAAATCGTATTTCTTTCACTGTTATAACTACGAAAGTTTAGCGCAGAAGATGTAGACCATGTTTGAGTTAATTGAGACGCGTTTGTTTAGGATATAATATATGATAAATATGTGCGACGGTAAACATTAATACCCGTTCTAGGTAATTCATAAGTTTCGAAATACAATTATTTCGGCTAGAGTATTAAGCCGGATTTTGAAATTACCAGTATCACTATTAAATTTAAACCACATGAGACAACCACTGAAACACAAAATATAGTGCCTGGCCAAACATGTCGGTCATTGCAAACACACTGTCTTCGTTCAATATTGCAAAATGACTGCCAATATATGCATATCAAAGCACTTAATTATACCCTCGTTATTGTGTACGAAATTCAAAATAATTTATCTTCAGAAACAAGACTGCCAGTGAGACGCTCTAACCATTGAGCTACCGAGACTGTACTCTGTCTTCTCGAAGCTCTCCCACATTCACCACAGCAGTATATATATATATATTAATACTCCCATGCCTTTGTTGCTTTACTGCATATACAAAAGCCGAAAACGTTTCAAAAAGTAGAAGCCTTTTCAACTTTTTAGCCACTTTCCATTAAAGTGCCCATAACCTCAAAATATTTTATTGTCTTGTTTGGAAGACATTTTAAAATGATAAAGTAACTTCTTTTGAAGATTTTCGTTTCTTTGCTTTCTTTTTGAGATATATCAGTTTGTTTGATATGCAAATGTCTGGAATTTCGTCACACATGCATAATGACTTATTGGAGAAATGTGTATATCTCTTTCATTCTCGAACGAAATCCTTTAAAATTAAGAAGTTTGGTGTTGTGGGAGAAACGCACACACGTGTTATTCACACTTTAGTGTTTTTATTTCATGAACGCAAAGATATATAACATTCTCTGATAACTCATTATGCATGTGTGACGAAATTCCAGACATTTGCATATCAAACAAACTGATATATATCTCAAAAAGAAAGCGAAGAAGTGAAAATCTTCAAAAGAAGTTACTTTATCATTTTAAAAGTTCTTCCAAATAATACAATAAAAAATGTTGAGGTTAGGGGCACTTTGATTGTCCTGGCTTTATCTAACAAACCATATGCACATTATGGGTTTAACCTTAACGACAGCTCGCGCAGGTGGAGTCTCTAAGCGTCGTTCACATAGCGATAAAAGCGGATTACCGTTGATCCGTCTTTCTTTAGCTTATCTACAGATTACCATTGTAGTTGAAAGTATAATAAAGATTAAGACGCACATAGCAGCCAGAAACAATTCATATAAAACGGTCGTAAATTAACACATTGAACATTTTAAAACAATAGTTCCCACACTGATAATTAAATATAGTGGGATAATACCCATTGATATACTCAAACACGGCGACAGTTGAAAACACAATGGTATATACACGAGTCGATTGTTTCCGTGTGAAAGGGGCAACCCATGACGAAAACTCAATTTTCATGCCAGCCGTTCCGCACGTTCTACCCAATAAACTATTGCCATTATTTAACTCTTTCCTGTCCGGCTGAGAAACATCCAAAATTGAACCACCTCTTTGTTCTATTGATATATTTAGAAATGGTTAGAACTGTTGCGAAAGCTATACATTTCTGAAAGCCCAATAAACCAGCTAGCTTTACCACTGAATGCTTGTAAATTTCCCGAACAAGAACATTATGTTAATATGAATTAGTATTAATTATCATAAATCAGGTTGAAAAACTTCCATATTTCTAGAAAAGGCCATCTTGCACGCTTGCGTAGCATCATGAAAATTCAAAATGCCACCAATCGCAGAGTTGCTAGCTCACGAAACCAAATCAAACTTGGCGTGTGAGTGGATCTTGTGTGCCTGGTGCTTGTCGAGTTTCAATTATTACTCTTGCGTTACCGTGTGCCGTGTTTTTCGATTCACGATTTCGTCAGTCTTATACGACCGATTTTGACTGCGTCAGACAGGAAAGATTTAAGCATTGTATACAATAAATTATCCGATTGCAATAATAATCCATCTTTATTGAGGATACCAACTTCACCGAGAAAGTGCTTTACAGAATGGCTCTATGGACACCTCCCTCCAATTACGAACATAATAAGGGAGAGGCGACTCTGCTTCGCTGGACATTGCTTGCGGGATAAAGATGAACTTGAGAGCGACACTTTGCTGTGGTGCCCAAGACATGCAGGCATCACCACGCAGTCGGGCGATCAGCACGCACTTACATTAATTGATCAACTAGCCGATGACATTGGATGCCTTCCAGACAGGGGTGGCGCCAGGAATTCCCCGACGGAGGGGCTAAGGTCCCCGACAGGGGGGCTAACAGGTAGTGGTAATTTTTCCAGGGGGGTCGGGGCATGCTCCTCCGGGAAATTTTTGATTTTCTAAGCCTCTGAAAAGCTATTTCCTGCATTTTTTTCTAACAAAAAAATTAAAATAAAGTTAAAATCATGATTTTATATTCCGTTTTTCCTTACTGTATACGAAACTAACTCTAACAATAATATTCACGCAAAAACTAGATGACAATGAGCGCCGAAACAACACAGAGGTGATAGATTTGTGGTTCTGTAGCCCCCCCTGCCCCCCCTCTGGCGCCACCCCTGCTTCCAGAAGATCTGACGGCTGCGATGAGACAGAGAATGGTGGAAGAAACAAGTCAGGAGGATCCAAGAAAATCTCTCGACCTGATAATGAACCCGAAATAACCCATTGTAACCCGAAATAACCCATTGTAACCCAAAATAACCCTCACCCATGTGTTAAACATATAGACTAACGTACGAGTTTATGTTTGTGCGATGCGCAGAAGTCAACGCGTAATTAATTCGAAATATCCTCTAATAATCCAATAATACATACAGTGCTTAAATATGCCAATAATTTATTGGTTAACGTGCGCAACGGGTAATCATGCTGCGCACAATCCTACGATAACCACCGCTGCTCATACGTACTGACACCTCAGAAGTAACCGATGAAACAATAATAGATGCCTCAATTTCAATATTAAAGGTCAATCAGATTAAATTTCATCCACGCATTCCTTTGGCTACAGTTGCCCGGGAAAACTACAAGAAATTGATCCACAGTACCAAAAAAGATGGCAACATTTTAATTTGTTGATTTTAATGCGCGCGTCTTTAAGATATTGGCACAGAAAATGTTTCTAAGTCTAAAAATACGCAAGAGGGAATCAACCTTGACGCACAACGGCGCGCTCTCTAACCACGCTCCCGTACGTCACCGTGGTATTTTTGACGTACTAAAACTTGGCTAAAAAGGAGTTCCCCAGAAAAGCGTATCACAGACCACCCGCGCGTAAATACATCTCCCATAATTAACTCTACCTAAAACCAAGTCGAGACAAAACGATGCCATACTTTGCCATATTATAATCAAGACAGAAAAATAACAAACAACCCTCTTGAACTAGATAGCGGTAAATGGCTGCACCCCGCACACATTCCTTTTGATCCGAAAGCTTCGCCATTTGCCAACACCGCCCTACAGCCAGACACTTTGGTGAATTGCTGTGATTGTGAACCAAAACTCTCAAAAATACTTCTCTCTTGGATATATATTCTCCTTTCCTATAAATTCGAAGTAGTAATTTTCCAGCCAATGTGGTCACTTGAGCCGCCGGAACTGCATACGAATCCGCAATCATCTCACATACAGGGTCAGCGAACAATCAGAACAATCATGATGACGTCACATATGGTGGATATATCACAGGCGTAGACTGAGGACGATCGCAAAGTGCATAGTATAGTCTATAGACCTTTACATGCATTTAAAGTGCCCCTAACCTCAACATTTTTTATTGTCTTGTTTGGAAGAACTTTTAAAATGATAAAGTAACTTCTTTTGAAGATTTTCACTTCTTCGCTTTCTTTTTGAGATATATCAGTTTGTTTGATATGCAAATATCTGGAATTTCGTCACACATGCATGATGAGTTATCAGAGAATGTTATATATCTTTGCGTTCATGAAATAAAAACATTAAAGTGTGAATAACACGTGTGTGCGTTTCTCCCACAACACCAAACTTCTTGATTTTAAAGGATTTCGTTCGAGAATGAAAGAGATATACACATTTCTCCAATAAGTCATTATGCATGTGTGACGAAATTCCAGACATTTGCATATCAAACAAACTGATATATCTCAAAAAGAAAGCAAAGAAACGAAAATCTTTAAAAGAAGTTACTTTATCATTTTAAAAGTTCTTCCAAACAAGACAATAAAAAATGTTGAGGTTATGGGCACTTTAAATTAGCCCTTATATAGCCTTGTTTTAGAAGAAAAATTATTTTGAATTTCGTACACAATAACAAGGCTATGAGGGATAATTTATATGCATATACTAGACTAGTTACTATCGCAAGGGAAGTGCTGCCTTGAAATCCAAGGCCGTCGTGATCTTGTGCAAAATTGCATAAATAAGTGGTGGGCTTAAAAGTCAAAGTCGGAGTGGAGGTAGTGCAGCCTCGTACCCATGCGGTTATGGTTTAGGCAAGACCAGAGTAGTGAAAACTGCATATATATGGAGCTCACAATGAGCTTGCTGGACCAAAGGTAGTCTGGGGTTAGACATCTATCTGTGGATGAATCATGTGCGGGGAGGGCGCTATATGAACACAAGACCCGAGGGATCAAAGCCTGCTAAGTTATCCCTCATTTCTGTTATTCGGTTTACACTCGAGACAGACGCAAGATACTTTGGCTTAAACTGCTTAGTTCAGTTTATCATACTATGTCGTCTATTTACGTACGCCTTGTCGTGAACCGTCTGGAAAATAGTCCAAAGAATGCCAAAAACACACGCATAACGACGTAGCCTACATCATGAGTCTGTGAAATTTGAAAAACACCTTTTTGCGCCAGCGAGCGTCTGTACGCAGGCTAATAACGACGTTGGTGTTGTTATAAATAGCAGCTAGCTGAGTGAAATCTTAAATCAGCCGATATGAGAGTTGCCAATCTCAACAAAAACATTTCTTAGACAAACAAACACCAGATCAATTTTTGGCCGTAAACACTTCAACAGGATTCAAATATTTTGTATAAACCACACAAGGGAACACAGCCAAAAACTACAATGACGTGCTAAAAGGCTTTGACGCCAGACGCAGTTATTTAGCGGCCTCCGGGAGTGTTTCTGTTTGTTTTTGTTTGCACTGAATACTGATGCAGGTAACGAGATCGTAATGCATATATATATAAATATTTTGAATTCGCTCGTATTTTAAACATTACATATATATATTATGAAGGCCTCTAAGTTGCATTTTTCGCAACTGGTCCCGGTTTGGTCTTAAAATGTATATATTCTAACCATAAATCCTTAGAACATGTAGTTTAATCGAGTGAAATGCCAAATATTACTTGTTATATATATATATATATTTATCAGTATCAAGTTTAAAAACATTGATAAAAACTTTATTAAACATCAACGTTTCGGGGCAAGCCCCTTTGTCAAGATATGAGTACACAGATTCTTGAAGCGCTAATTTATACTCTACAATCTAATTAAAAACGCACCTATTTTACAAAAAATCCCTAATATTAAGTCCCCGAGGTATAAATGAATGTGAATCCCTCCCTTGTTGTCGGATCATTTACATTTGTTTTGTCAATTATTTTAATTTTAACATCTTCCAATCCATTTTCAAAAAAATGTGCATACAAATGCTCACCTGCTATTCCCCTACAACCCTTGCCGAACCTATTCAAACTACTCTTATAGTTATTAAATCTTTTCCTAAATGATGTAATCGTGCTTCCCACATAAATCTTAGCACATCTCTTACATGTTATAAGATAAATAACTCCAACTGAATCGCAATCAAACGCGTAATTGATGAAGTATGTATTACCCGCCCCTGCAAAGTTACATCCTATATATATATATATATTTATATATATATATATATATATATATATATATATAGCGATCGAATTCAAAATATTTATGAAAGTTCTAACGATTCGTTGTTATCACAACATCCTCAGAGAATAATAATTTACATAAGTGCTAAAAGCCTAAATATTACAAAGTTGTCATAAATTATGAATGAATTAACCAATCAAGAGAGAATACTAAAAATACATATTACAAGATGAGACGACACTAGTATACAATGACAAGTAAACATTAACAGAATTATAAAAGAAGACAAGCTTGTAAAAGAAAAAGTGGTGCGGTGCCAATATTTTCGTTTAAAGGTTTGAGATCGCGAATGAGTAGAGTTTCGCGCAAAAGAAGTTCGGATTCAAAAGTACAACTAGAAATAATCTTAAAATCATTAAAAGAGACAGGGTGACCAGTGTCACGGTGATGAGAGAGGATACTTGTGTGAGGAGGGTTACTATACTTCGTCTTAGTAAGAGGCGAGATTCCCATGTGGTTAGACACACGTGTGTATGTAAATGTCGGATTATTTCTCCGGTGTAAGAAGCTTTCACACGTAGAATTGTATACAACATGTGACCTAAGACGTAAGGGAATTTTATCTTTAAAAGAAAAGAAGTGAAAAAGTCTAAATGAAGGACGAGCGATAAACCTAATATCAATTTGAGGATAGGCAGACGAGACGTTTTCGGAGTTGAGTTCGGATTCGAACGAAGTGCTGTCCGGCAAACGGTAGAGAGAAATAAACGGTGCGTTTAGGAACTGTGGGTGGTTTAGATGATTTGGAGAAACTGACTTTGACGATAAAAGCAGTAACGCAATATCCAGGACCCTAGCGTAACTTGATTCACTTCATATTTATTTTATTGATTAGTATTGGTTTTATTATTCTCAAGTCTTTCTTAAAAACAGCACTCGAAATAATTTTGGTAAGTCGGTGGTCAGCATGACTGGTCAAACGTGAATTCAGGCGGTCAGATCTAAAATTTGGATGGTCAGCTATTTTTTCTTTAATTTGTGCATTAAAAACAAAAATCTTCTTTCCTTCTCTAACTAATTGTATCAGTACACAAGGCCATGAACGTTCGATCGTCACTTCTGCTGCCGCCATTTGTTTAAAGTTGAAGTCAAACCCCCCTTTACCTTTTCTTGAAAACTTATAAACACATTGAAATCATTTTCAATGAATGAATGAATGATTTATTAAAAAAATACTTGAATGGCAATTTACAGACAAAGCAAATAAATTGAAAAACTCAAGTTACAAATTTAATTAAAATAGTAAGTCTAGCGAACAAGTACCTCCTCGATGAAATTGGTGGAGCTATCTACAACTATCCCATAATCTAACACAAGAAGGAAGGAAACTGTTCAGGAACCTATTAGTTCTACACTTAAACAACGGGATTTTACGAGCATCCCGAAAGTTATAGCGATGATCTACAGGTGGAGGTAACAAAGCGCGTAATTTGCTGTCCAGAGTCAAACTGTGCTTATAAAAAGTCCGGCATAAAGATTCCCTCCTTTCGAAGAGGGTCAACAATTTGAGATCGCGTAAGCCTCGCTTATACGATAGGTGGGGATAAATTATTCGGACGGCACGCCTTTGTATGGCCTCTACATTGTCTTTCAGCGATACAGTCAGGGAAAAATGCCATACAGGACACGAATATTCCAAGATAGGCCTGATGAAATAGCAAAACACGGAAAGAAGGTCAGCAGCAGGGACTCCGCTCCGTTTAAGCGTCCTCAAAGCGTACAAGCGGCTACTTGCTTTAGAGCATATATAGTTAATATGCGTATCCCATTTGAGGTCGGATGACAATGCGCTGATGTCTATTAAAAACCATGCACCATTCGTGAGACCATTACAAATTCGGGAAGTCGGTAACAGGACGTCGTGGTTTAGTGCGGTTTTCGTGGGCTGCGGCGCGGAGGGGATATTGGACGACCGAGCCAAAAACGGAACACAAACAACACGGAAATGTGAATGATCCCGTAGTGATGACTTTTCTATTTTTTCCTGGGCGTATTTCCTAATAACTAGTCGTTGGGCTATGCCCAAGCCGAACACGAAACTGGCGGCCACCCCGACGGCTGCGGCGAGAGTCATGACAGCCATTGGTGTTGCCGACTGACGCCCTCCTTGTGTTTCATGTTATGCCAGTAATTTGCTGTTTTTCGCACGTTCTTTCATTGCACCTAACTATTTAACAATTAGACAACGGGGCGAGTTGTCTAATAGTTTTAGTATCAACCATAAACAACCTTTCTTTAACGCGTAAAAAGTCTTATCAAACATTGTTCCAAATTTTCAGATAGTTTCCCCTTTTTGTTTGTAGAAGTCTCCCCATTCAAAATGTAGAGTAGCTCGATGACACATGATAAACAATCGCTCACAAAAAACGAGATTGTAATTACTTTGCTTCAAATTTGGTGTAGATATACTCCATAGGCATAAGCGAATTCATTTTCTTATTCGAAAATGTCAAACTGAACAATTTGCCATTACTTTCGGGCCAATGTTTTCATGATTTGATCACTCGTACATAAATTTTAGCGGACGCCATGTTTGGCCTAGACTTCAGGTTTTGCTTGCAGCGTGAATATGTTGTGGCTTCTGATTGGTCAAGATAGGAATATTCCAGTTATAGAAGGTTTGTGATTGGATAACGCTACTAGTGGTCTATCAGAATGTCGAATTTGTAATAGACCACTACTTGGTAATTGATACTAACAACAAATAGACGTTTTATGGATATTATTTATTGTCAGAATATCCCATACTCCATACCAACCATCTCCCAGATACCTTTCGCAACAGCCAACACGAAAACTTCGCTCCGCACGGGATTTGGCTCCACGACTTTCTTGGTCTTACCATGGATAGTTAAAAGATAAGTATTTTAACTATCCATAGTCTTATTATTCTGACATTCGTTATTCGGGTTTCATTGGAAGAAACCCCCTCAAAAATTAAACCTATTCTATATTTATATTATAAACGAACAAATATGAAAACACGAAACTCGAAAACTATTCGCGGTAATTGTGCCTGATAAAGACCGCAGGAACGAAAGATTACAGTTCAAACGAATGATACGAGGAACCCAAGGGTTATATCTTGGATAATAAAAAGACTATTTACTATCCATGGTTTATGTGCGAAGAATCCTACAGAGACAGACTCGTTTCTACAAAACTACAACCACTTTCCTCATACTGGCACGAGTATCTTGACTTACTGTTCTTTTTTATATCACATTGTACCTATATCAAGCGATATCTACCCGAACGTCTTGTTCCCTTAAGGCTTACTAGATCCTCCGCAAATGTCAATGCAATCTCATTCCGTCAACGTAAATGTAAAACAACTACTTTCAATCGCTCATTTCTTATTAGAACAACTAGGACTTGGAACTCTCTCCCTGAACACTTAAGGCTAGATCATTTAAACTTTAAAACATTTAAGAAGTCACTATTAGACTATTATAATAATGCTTTATTATCCTGTTACAATGTTGACGATCCTCGAACTTGGAAAACTGTCTGGCTAAAGTGCAACACATCGCGAAGCCTCTGTCGCGAAGCCTCACTGAACCCATAACTTGCTGTTATTAGTTATTTTATTTTTGTAAGGGCCCACTGTAATTGGTGTTTAACTGTTGTGGTGACCCTGCTTCTTCAATGTATTTTCACTATGGTATTTTTAATACGACCAGCTTGTTGCGCGAGATAATTCGCAAGCACACATGCAATGACGACACACCAACGGTTCGAACAGTCACGCATAATTCTTCAACGAGAAAGGATGCTATCTTCGCAGCGATAACTATGTTTATAAAAAGAACTTCAGAACAATTTTAAGCGATTTAGAAAACCGGTCAAAGTATCAAAATTACATGGCTTCCAATGACGAAATCGACAAACCAAGCGGCACGAATCGGTCGACAAAGACGCCCCCAACGGAAACACTGGCGGCTTCTACTTTCAACACAAAAAAACAAACAGAGTGTGATATTTTCAACACAGAGTCAGACAGCAACAAAAACAACGCGGACAATGGCTGTGAACAAGCTTCAGGAAAAGGAAAGAAACGAGAAACTGGCAAGAGAGTCGAAGACAAGGCATTTAAAAGCCGGGCTGTGCTCGAGAAAGAATTGCTGGAAAAATCACAGCGAGTGGACACTCTTGAGCTTAAGTTGAACGACTTACAAGAGAACATGAGCGCTGAACAAGCTCAGGAAAAGACCCACAACGAGTTGTACGAAGAAACAAAAGCCGAGTTGGCAAGAGCACAGGAAGAGCTAAAGAATTTTACAGGTAAACAAATATTTAAATGTCCTACCGGAATGCCGACTTGTCCCAGGATGGGACAGTCAAAGAATTTGACAGATAAATATAATCTATGCGTTTAATAATCGACAGAAAATGCAAAGTTGCATGCTTCGCATTAGTATACGCAATTATTTTAGTATCCTAACGCTAAAGTTAACTGGGAATCCCCAGAAATAACACCTACTATAGATAATTTCGGCCTATTTGCTAGAAGTTATCCTGTATTTACAACTAATCAAGAAAGTCTATCGATGGTAAAAATTTTATTCACTTACTAGAAGCTTCAAACTTGAATCCGAGTGGTGTTCTCCCTTGTTTTTCGTTTATGAAACGGTGTTTTAAGTGAAAAGCCGGTTTAAAGGTCTGTTTTCTACACAAAATCGTCCATCTTGTATACATAATACACGTGTTTCTACCTCGTAACGTGGTCGGCTATACACGGCAGTCGGGTCGGCCAAGGCCGTCAAGTAAACATGTTCTCATTTCGGAAATGGCTAATGTTATTAATCTTTGTCAACGCTTGCGATAATAAAACAACCACCAACCAAAACTCTCAAAAACGCTCGTCTCTGACATATATGCCCCTTTGTATTAATTCGACGTAGTAATTTTCCAGAAGCAGCAGCCACCCATGGGCTTACCACAATGTGGTCACTTGGGCGCCATCTTGGAGCTCCATAGTGTGTCCGCTTTCTCGACTGATCTAAATAAAGACTGGATCGAGCAACTATTGTTCAGAAAATTAAGCCGGAAGTCCGCCATTACTAAGGGACCAACTGAGGATCCTATGAGGTTTTTTTGTTGGATTATGTGCTCTTACCATCGACAAAATAAAATAATTTTACTATAAAGAGGACCAGAAGACATTTTTCAAATTACTGGGTAAAACGATTCGTGGCCTACCTACAGATTTACTGCGACTTTGGTCCCTTAGTAATGGCCACCGTTGGCTCTAATTATCAAGTGAGAGAAGCCTAATATGAGACGTCAAATTAGGTTCAAGATATTATGCATTTAATGTTAACAAAGAAACTATATTGGCCAGACACTAAATTCGCGAGCGTCACAGTTTGATTTTCTTGCAAATTCGGAGCTTCTAATGATCTCTCGTCAATTTACATTATTCAAATACGCAAGCTTCAAAATCAGCTCATCAGATACAATAGAAAGCTCAATCCAGTTCTATTTTTGAGATCAGTGGCTGTCACCTCTAGACCTCTTTCATAATGGCAGTCAAAATATCATTTTATTTGCATCCAAATTACCGTTTCTGGCCTCGTTACAAAGCAAAGATTCTTTGGAATTAACAGCCACACGAATGAGGTCAGAAAGGCTAATAGCGGAGCGCAATGACGTATCTTGTTGATGTTTGTCCTATTTACTGTTAAATCTAAGCCCTAAACAACAGGAAATGAGTCGTTTAGGAATTCTTCAGACTCAATTTTAGTTTGTTTGTCCGCATTTTGGGTTTAAAAATACAATCTGAGTGCTACGCTATTTAAATGCGATAAAAGAATATTTAATTTGGGTGCCATAAATGTTATTTTCTGAGATCTACTGCGCGCAAATAATTATGGTCTAACCTACAAGTCGCCATCTTGTTCGGTATGGTCTATTGTGACGTCACCGCACTCAGGAAGTGTAAATTTGTTCGCGCACGTGCAGTCAATTAAGTTCGCGTTGCGATGTAAATTGATTCGACAAGGAGTTGCTAGCTTTCCCTGACTCAATGACGAAATAAAACAAGGTAATTTAATTTTTAAGCTCCACCACTTCTAACAAACTGGCTTGGTAGGTCTACACCATTTGGAGAAAGCGCAAATTACATTTACAAATACAAATGACAAAAATATTTCTGAAAGTAATAGATAGGTAGGTAGGTAGGTAGGTAGGTAGGTAGGTAGGCAGGTAGGTAGGTAGGTAGGTAGGTATAGGTAGGTATAGGTAGGTAGGTAGGTAGATAGATAGATAGATAGATAAAACTTCTTTGGGCAGAACTAAAAGGTGGGATATCACGTTCAAATCTGCCACGAGTCACATACTAATTTGGCATCAAACTTGTACACACAGAATAATGTAGCTACTAGCTCGTATATCATTTTGATATACTTCATACTTCTCTTTGACTTTGCTATTAGATTTGAGGAAAAAGAACTCTGTATTGTCCGAGGAGAACTACAGTTTACGCGAGAGGCTAGTGAAAAAAGACGAGGAAATCGAACGGTTAAACGAAGCTAAAAAAGCGGAACAAGATTCTGCGAAGAGCTGTGAACGTGAGACTCCTATGCACAAGATCTTACGTAAGGAAAACGTTGAACTTCATTACGAAAAGGAACAGTTAAAGATTGAAAGAGATCGTCTCCGACAGACGTTGAAAGAAAAACAGGTAACGATTTTTATATGGAACAAACCAACGGTTAAAAAATATTGTAGTTTATGTTCGTCATCGTTGTTGTAGATGTTGTTGTAGATGTTGTTGTAGATGTTGTTGTTGCTGTTGTGTCATCCTCGTTAATTGTTGTTGTCATCTTCGTTCTCGTTGTTGTTTTGATATTCTTTGTTGTTACTGTTGTGGTCCACGTTGTTGTTGTTACTATTGTTGTTTTTCGTGTTGTTGTTGGTGTTGCTGTTGTGGTTGTTTGTGTTGTTGTTACTGTTGTGGTCCACGTTGTTGTTGTTGTTACTACTACTATTGTTGTTGGTGTTGTTACTGTTGTGCTTGCTTTTGTTACTATTGTGATTCACGTTGTTGTTGTTGTTACTATTGTTGTTGTTACTGTTTTGTTACTGTTGTGGTCCACGTTGTTGTTGTTGTTGGTGTTGTTACTGTTACTGTTGTTGTTTTTGTTGGCGTTGTTATTGTTGTTACTGTTTCTGCGGTTGTTACTGTTGTTTTTGTTACTGTTGTGGTTCACGGTGTTGCTGTTGTCGTTGTTTTTGTTGTGGTCCACATTATTGTTGTTGCTACAGTTGTTGTGGTCCACATTATTGTTGTTGCTACAGTTGTTGTTGTCCTTGTCGTGGTCGCAGTTGCCGCCATTCAGTCATCATGATCATTATCTATTCCCAGGATCAATCTAACAAGATGACTTCAAGTATTGGAGATCTTGAAGATCAACTATTTCAAGCAAAACGGGCACTCGAAGATCGAGCGAGGACATCGTCACGTCTTGAAGATCGTTTGATAAAGATGGATGGGGAACTGGAGAAATATCGGGAACAATTTACTAAGCTGGAAAAACAAAACAAAAGACTGGGCGAACTAGTGGAAAACGAGAAAGCCAATCGGGACGAAAACGCTGAAAATAAAAATGTGTTAGAAAACGAAAAGGTACTGTTGTAAATACTATCTTTTATGATAAGATTTATCGTATACGATTGTTATTCTGGTGCCAGTTGTTCGAAACGTGGATAGCATATTCGATTTCGTAACCGCACCAAACAAATTTAGACTTATGTGATATGCAAATGAATAACCTATGATGTAAAAAGCCTATTAATTTAAATTATCCTTTCTGACTTCGTTCGTGTGTCTGTAATTCCAAAGATCTTTGCTTTGTAACGAGGCCAGAAAGGCTAATTTGCATGCATATAAAATAATATTTAGACTGGCCGCCATTATGAGAGGTCTATGATGAGCATGAAATCTTGTTGGTCAGCATTCACATTAATTTATTACATAACATATGGTAATAAATGTTAATTCACATTAACTGGATTGAGCTTTCTATTGTATCTGATGAGCTGATTTTGAAGCTTGCATATTTGCATAAGGTAAATTAACGACAGATCATTAGAAGCTCCGAGTTTGCAAGCAAATCAAACTGTGACGCTAGCAAAATAGGGTTAGTGTCTGGCCAATATAGTTTCTTTGTTAACATTAAATGCATAAAATCTTCAACCTAATTTGACGTCTCATATCAGGCTTCTCTCACTCAGGATAATTAGAGCCAACGGCGGCCATTACTAAGGGACCAAAGTCGCAGTAAATCTGTAGGTAGGCCATGAATCGTTTTACCCAGTAATTTGAAAAATGTTTTCTGGTCCTCTTTATAGTAATATTATTTTGTCGATGGTAAGAGCACATAATCCATCAAAAAACCTCATAGGATTCTCAGTTGGTCCCTTAGTAATGGCGGACTTCCGGCTTCATTTTCTGAACAATAGTTGCTCGATCCAGTCTTTATTTAGAGATCAGTGGATAACATCAAGGGAATCGAGATATATATAACTTAAGGCGGGGGGTTAGGGTTAGAAAACTCATTAAAAGAAAACTCATTAGGTGGGGGGTTAGGGTTGGGATCTAAGTTGTTTTGGGGTTAGCGGCGGTTATTTCATGGTTTAGTGACAAAATTCTGACGATTATATACCTCGATTCCCTTGATGCTATCCAGTTAATGTGACTGCTGACCAACAAGATTTCATACTCATCCTCGATCATCGCCCGGGGATGGAGCAAACAACTTTGTTGTCAACATTATTCACGGGGGGTGCACCACAACAGTATTCAGCACAGGATTGCTCGCCCGTTGCCAATTTGCAACAGGTTGTACGTTTATTCGCGTCTATGTACCACGAGTAGTTCAACTTGTATAACCGTACCTAATTTCTCGTCTTTTATCACTGCAGGAAATCAACATTCGAAAACAAGTCGCATTCCTCCAGACAAAGGAAGAGAAACTCCTCCACGATCGTCGCGAACTAGAAAGACAGGTGAACAACCTCACGTCGAAGATCAAAATACTGGAAAGTCAACTGCGCAAGTGTAGTCCGGAGCAAGGTCCCACGAACGAACGGGGCAGCCAAACAGACATGAGGTCTGGTGCTGGAATAACGACAACATTGAAAACACAGCCCGGAGGCGTACGTTTAAATGCCAACAGACAGACAACGGGTGACGATATCGCGGTTAGAAAATGCAAAGGGATTGTCAAGTCGTTGGGAAGGTTTTTTGAAGAGCTGGTTCAGAATAAAGACGATCCGAAGGGAAGCACGAGAGGACGAAGGACTGCGATTGCCGCCCGAAAAGCGAACGAACTCCTCCACGAGTTATCGGTGTCGATGGAACAGTTGATCACCCCGCAGGATCAACATCGCGACGTCGCTGAGCGTGACAGCGATTGCGCAAAAAGGGAGCCAGCGGAGTATTCGGGTAGCGGCGTTCGGAAAAGTGGAATGAATCAAGAGAGGACGCTGTGGGATAAAGTCAGCCACGACGTCGCGCACCAGGAGTTTGCGTTTGAGCAAATGTCGCCGACGAGCAACCGACAGGGCGCCGAAGCGCAAAGCGATAAGGAAGTAGAGAGAGCGGGAAAAGGGTTGCACAGGTTGCTGTATCAGTCAGGTTGCCCTGCAGGCGTTGGAACGACTGTTGCGAAGGAGACGCTTACCAACTTCGAGGCCTCGAAACTGATGGAGGCCAACAGAAAACAAACGGAGATATTAGTGCGACAGCTTCTGTCCGAGGTAAGCCGAGCAATGGCTTAAAAGGCGGCCCTGGGTCAATGGGTTAATTGGCCCTTATGAACTCGTTTTCATGTTCGAAATTGAAAAGGATTCTTACTTTAAACCGAGGTCATAAGGGCCAATTTATATGTATATAAAATAATTTTATATTGTTGGGCATTTATGAATAACCTTATTCAGGGAGGTTTCGAGCCCTTGATTCATGGTAAGATGAGCTGGAAAATTTAGTAAACTTCTAAAACCTAAACAATCTCAGAATGAGCAGAGGGTAGGGTAGAGAGTAGGGCAGAGGGTAAGACAGAGGGTAGGTCAGATGGTAGGGCAGGTATGACTGAGGGTAGGGCAGAGGGTAGGGCAGAGGGTAGGGCAGAAGGTAGGGCAGAGGGTAGGGCAGAAGGTAGGGCAGAGGGTAGGGCAAAAGGTAGGGCAGAAGGTAGGGCAGAGGGTAGGGCAGAGGGTAGGAAAGTGCAAAAGGATGGGTTTCAATGTCTGGCCTTGTTTCGTTGGCATCGAAGCTAATTCGGGCAGTGTCCCTAAATAGCTTGCATGCCCACGAAGCAATGACGTCAGCAGACCACGCCATATTCACCTCCTCTTGCCATCCTCGATCGAAACCTCTATATTAAATTAAAGAAACCGTTCCTGTCTTTTCTTAGCACCACGGCGAAATCAAAGCCATCGTCGACAACGCATGTCATTCGCCCGCAATTCCCACCATGCCGTTCAACCTCGGAGACGACGCGGAGGAAGGAGGGGGTAACACAGACGTGAGCTTGGCCGTGAAAGAGCTAGACACCTTCAAGACGAAAGCCGTCAAGGTGCAGTCTTTGATTCTCAAAATGCACGCGCTCGTTGAGAGTACGAAAAACGACAAAGAGAGCGTCCACTGCCAGCTGCAAGTCCTCGAAGACGAGCTAAAACAAAAGGATGCTCTACTGCAGGCGAAAAGCCAAGAGCTACGACGCCGTCACTGTAAGACGCTGGAAATGGAAAAATCCTTCCAGGCGCAAATAGAATCCATGACGGAGGAGAAAACCCGAGGTGGGAAGGAGAACGCGCGCCTGCACGACGTGTGTAGGCAGCGGGAATGCGAGATCGTGGAGAAAGGTAAGGAGGTGAAGAGCTTACACGCGGAGATCACGAAACGCGAGAAGGGATACCAGCAGAACCTGGGCAAGATGAGGAAGAAAGTGGAGGAAGCGTGGAACCAATATAACTCGGTGAAAACGCGCGCGGAAAAAAGGTCAGCGGAGTTCAACGAAGCCGCGGAGAAACTAAAGGTTTCACAAGGATATCTGCTGGATCTTTGGCAGACTTTGAAGACGGTTGATAACGTAGTGGATACAGAGAACGATGAGCTGTAGAAAACGGTGTGCTGTGATACCACAACACAAGTACGTTTCCACAAAGAAATGTCTTGGTCATTCAATGCTGACTGGTTTTTAAATATCCCGCGTTAACTGCATTTGTGTACGAACGTGACGGGTATCCTGCAGTATTGTGATAAGTATTTGCAAGCTAGTTACTTGACTAGCGATGTTTTAATTAGAAATTAATTAATTATGATACTGATATTAATTATGAAAGATGAAGATTAATTACGAAAGATGATATTAATTATGAAAGATATTAATTATGAAAGATATTAATTACGAAAGATGATATTAATTATGAAGATATTAATTATGAAAGATATTAATTATGAAAGATACTGCTCAATACTGATAAACTGCTCTA
Organism: Chrysogorgia sp. JL179-B06; assembly: GCA_035772405.1. Classification (NCBI taxonomy): domain Eukaryota; kingdom Metazoa; phylum Cnidaria; class Anthozoa; order Scleralcyonacea; family Chrysogorgiidae; genus Chrysogorgia; species Chrysogorgia sp. JL179-B06. The sequence continues at coordinate 3,715,161 of JAYKKM010000450.1, read as the reverse complement.
CAGAAAAGAACATTATTTTCTCTTGTTTCCAGCGATACATCTTTCAAACAATTTTATACAGAATGTGAAGTTATCACAGTTTCAACTCCAACTGGACACTAAAGTCCCATATTTTCACTCTTTAAGACCACGTTATTGCAACATTTTACTAAGGACGCACAAAGATAATCTATGTTCATAAACTGCTTAAAGTAATATTTAAATCAAAGGCCTTTAAGTATAATGTTTTGAAATGTTAATAGTTTTACAGTATCTGCTCTTGTACTCGAGAGATAACGTTTTCATTCTCGTATTTTATGCTTCTGGACGCCGCCATTTTAGAGTTAGCTCGACGGCTCAGACTCGATGTCCAGCGGGGGATTCTTTTAATTTTGACGTCGCTTCAGTGCAAGGAACAAAAGACAAGCACTCAATGACGTCAAAATTGAAAAGAAGACCACCGCTGTACATAAACTTTGAGCCGTCGAACAAACTCTTCGGCGTCCAGAAGCATAAAATACGAGAATGAAAACGTTATTTCTCGAGCACAAGAGCAGACACTGTGAAACTATTAACATTTCTAAACATTATACTTAAAGACCTTTTATTTAAAAGTAATATATTTGTTTACTACATTTCCAGTTTAAATAAAAATCTTAATAAAAAGGTGGGTTTCTATTAAAGTGTGGCCCATCCTGCATGACACCACGAGGCCTCGGGCCACCCTCCGACCTCGGAGGCATCCAGTTGCTTTCCCCTCGGGGACCAGGACCCCAGTCTCTTTCGTTGGGTAACCACGCCGGCCGTACTTCTCCCTCGGGACGAGGAAAACGTACATTCTGTTGTCCAACCGCTGTCGGGTGACGTACCATTTCGTCGAAACGCGGGCGCATCATTCCTTGATCTCCGGGTCCGACTCTTGGGGGACCTGGCGGAGCAGCCATCCTCGGCACGACGCCCTGATTCGGTGGGAAATTGCCGGCGGGTGCGCGATTCCGGTAGGCTTCCATCGGCATGGTGGGGAGCATTGGCCGGTCGTTGACCATGGGCGGAAGCCCGGGAAACGGGCGTTCAGGCTGGACAGGCTGAGGTGGGAGCACCTCGCGCATCATCGGACCGGAGGCGATCGGTCCCGGATATGCTGGCATGTCTCGTTTGAGATCGGCGGCGTAATCTGCCGACAGGTCTCCGCCAATGGCGGCGCCGTCCAACTGGTGACGACGCTTGATGTGAGCGTGAAGATCGCGTTGCGAGAGGTAGCTCCGACGGCAGCCCGAGATGCCGTACCGACTGCCACCATACGAGCAGACAAACACGTGACCCAAACGGGCAGGCTCGATACGTTGCACAGGCTCACCGCATCTGAAAAAGTCACCCATGAAGAAGGCTAATGAGATTTTGATTTTTTAATTGCCAGTGAGATCAAGGATTGTTTTTAAGATACTAATAATTACTTTCAAGGCTTTGCATGGCCAGGCGCCTGTTTATATTACTGATTTGCTAACTAAATATAAACCTACTCGTGCTTTGAGATCATCTCACCAAAATCTGCTACTGGAGCGGTGGGCCAAAATCCAAAACGGTGACTCATGGAGACTGAACATTCTCGGTAGCAGCACCAAAACTGTGGAATTCATTACCACAGGAAATTAGAAGCTTTGAAATGTTAAGTAGTTTTAAGTCAGCACTTAAGACTTTTCTTTTTTTAAATTAATAGTTTTTTGTTCATGGTGGTACAGTAATATATGTACATGTAGTATAGGCTTTATCTTGTAATGAAACTGTAATTAGTTTTATAAGTAACTTTAAGAATATATTGTTGTAAGAGCATTGAGACTATTGTATAATGCTCCTAATACATCTTTTATTATTATTATTATTAATGAGCGACCTAGTTGCTGATTAAAATCCTTTTTTTGCCATACTGCAATTGACACTTTCCAATTAAATAATATTAATCAATTTACATTGATAATATTAACCAATATATTAATACTATAATAATAATACGGTTGAGTATTTTATGAGTTTCAAATGTACTTTTCCAAGCCCTGCAAGGGTGAGGAAAAATGAGAGAAACAAGTAAAATGCCCGACTGTATTATCAGTAAACCATTCAATGGGATATTTATTACAGGTACATTACTGTTCAAATAAAATAGACAGTTTGCATGCGACATTTTACTTTGGATTTTCCATACAAGGCGGATTTTACCTCTTCTAAACCAGTTTAACTGGTACAGAAATGTGTAATACGGAATTTAGTGTGTATTCCACTCCTGGATTTGACCAGTTCTCTTACTGTAACCTTATTGGTTATTACCAGCTGTTGTGGTCTAGTGGTTACCACACATGTCTATGAGCTGGGAGACGCAGGTTCAAATCCTGGGTCTGACCACCGCTCATGGACTTAAAAATAATTGAGCAGAAAGTGCTGCCTTTGCAATGATATCAGCCAAATGGTAAGACTTTCGGGTCTTCTCGGATAACGACTTTAAATCGTAGGCCCTCGGAACCCTATCAATTGGGCTTCTAGCCTGTTGGGGTATTCCGTTCACCTAAGAGTGATAAATCTAATAAACTAAAATAAACTGTACAGTCCATGGGATAGGCAGATGAAAAAAGTGCTGTGGGTACAGTATTTTATTTTTAATTAATTACTTTCAAATGTTTACTCCATTGCTAACTTACCTAGGGCATTTTCCATTTGCTTTTTCTGCGCAGGCCAAACAAAATGCATGTTTACATGGACTCTGAAGGAAAAATAATGAGCTGTTAAACTAGAGTATCTCACTGCACATCACATGGTTACATGTTCCAGCCTGGCCTGAAAAACGCAATTTGTTCCAGTTTATGTCTCCAACCCAGGAAAGTTTGAATTTCGGCTGCCATTTTGCACGGGCAGCTCATGAAAATTTGTGCACGGAAAATGACTTGTTTCCAGGGCAGAATTACCAAAAACAATGTGAAGATAAATGGCAGCTTTTCTTTACATTTTTTTGGCTAATCTTCATTGAAATTTTTGCAAACAATTGGCAACAGACAAAGTCTATAGTTACTTAGGTACATACCATTCTTCCATATAGTAGTATAGGTAATGCACATGTCTCACATTGGTGCAGCAATGGGTCTTGAACTTTCTGACCAATCAGCAACAACTTGTAAAGATATAAACAGAGCATTGAACATCAGGGGGTTATCTGAAAACCAACCCTCTGGAAGGACAATATGACCAACAAAAGTGACAAACAAGATTACATTGCGAAGGCTAAGCCTAGCCAGCACAGAAATCATATGGGACCAACATACAAACAGATGAAACCAGGCGACAACTCAGAAGACAATGGTAAAGTCTCTTCATGGAGGATGCCAGGGTACTACTCAAACCAGTAGAGCGAGGCCGGGCCGATTTTTTATCGCCTTCACAGTGACAGTTTCATTAACCGCAGATCAAATTTCAAAGCATTGCGAAGTGTATTCTTACATACCACGTGGTAGCTTGTTTACGAGTTAACAATGGTTAATAATTGGGTGTTCATCACGTGGTACATGAAAATACACTGCGTGATGCTGTGAAATTTGATCCGCAGTTAATAAAACTGTCGCTTCGGAAACGATAAAAAAATCGTCCATGTCTCGCCCTACTGATTTGAGTAGTACTGTCAATGGGGGAACTTCACAACTGCATAATCGATCAAGATGTCTGGCAGATCCAGCATCGTGCCCAACTGAAGAGGTCAACAGAACTGAACTGAAACATAACTTGGGAACATTTACTATTAGCTACAGGTATCTTACGTTAAATTTCATTTTCCAAATATATGCTGTAGAAGTGTACCTGTTGATTCCAAAGCAATTCATTTTCTGGTTTTGTGACAGGAATGGCTACATCAGTCACCAACTTCTTCTTTTTGCTCTCTTTCTCACCTAAACATGATTGAATTGTTTTAACACAAAAGACAATTGCTAAGGTGCATCAAATTTACAACAGTTTGTCATTCCCAGGTATGTGGGTAATACACTTGCTTTTGCTGTATAACTTAACAGGTTGGTTATAATACTGTCAGCCCGAACTGCCCTAGGGCTCGGGCCAAATAAGGGGCACGAAACAATAACCATCATGCAAATCCTACACATAGAATGAAGCTTCTAAGGCATTTAGGGGACAGTGAAAGACCATAACCCCACCTTCCTCTAGGCCTATCTTGGTTCTACTGTACTAGTGCCAGCCCACACTTGCATTTTCACACTACATGGTTATTTGACATTCATTCACAACTGACAAGTTCCAGATTTTGATGGAGTTGTAGATTTCACCATGCCTTTTTCCCCCGGTGACTTCACTGCATTTTGCAATAGCAGTAAGTGAGTGCCCCCACTATCCCTGAAGTGGGGAGATCATGGCTTCAAATGACTCAGGCATAAAGGCATTAATACTAGCCATATGTAACTGGGCTTTCAGTTTATCATCCAAGGATTTTTAAAATGTGATGCAGCTTTTGTTCATTATACATTATTTGAATCATAATCATTATCTGCTCCAAAAATATAATGAAATCAATCTGTGGACCTATCATCCTTGTCAGTGGCACCCATTCGTAGCAACACATCAATACTTCAGCGATACGCGCACAGCCATCGCTATGGCAACCGATCATCACTGAAGCTGTTGAACGTATCGAAGGCTTCGCTATTAAAAAGTGTGTACACATTGTGCAAATGATGTAAATAGTATATTTGAAAGTCCTGATGTGGAAAATCTACCAATGAAAATTATTTGGAACAATGAAAAATTCATGCGGTAGTTTCAAGCCCATGCCCATGCCCATGCCGGTGGATGGTGAACTGAAACCTGAATTTCCATTGGCCCTATACCTGAAGTGTGGGGATCAGGGCTTCAAATACTCTTTACTCCATCTATAACCAGGAAGACCCACGTACGTGGAAATCCATTTGCCTAAAATGTAACTCACTTGAAATCCCTCACTTGTTGTTGAAACTCAATTTTTTTTTTAAATTTTACACGGGGCCACAGTAATTGGTGTAAGCTGTAGTGGTATCCAATGGCGAATCGAAATAAATAAATAAAGGACTTGGCATAAAGGCATTAATATACCTTCAGTGTTTGCCTTTTTCTCGCTCTTCTTTCTTTCTTTTTTCTTGGGTTTCCCTTCTGCTTTTGGCTTAAGTTTCAAGGAGATATTTTTTCGCACAGGTTGATGGGCTAAACTCACAGTAGCTCCTTCTGATTCAAGCTCCAATTCTGAAATAAAATAATAAATACTTCTAACCTCGTATTTGCTGGCCTAAGTAGGTTCTATTTGCCTGCTATAGAGCCCATAGTATTAGATGATCATTTTCATTAAACTTTGATCATAAAAACAAACAAAACTGGAGAAAAACTATCGATATTACAACACGTTTGAAAACACACCTGCGTCCGCCATCTTGAAAAGTGGCGCGGCTGTGTTTTTTAGGAACACCGCTGGACAAAGGTACTTTACTCTCAGATCTTAGTCTCAAACTATTTGGTTACCATGGATGGTTGGTTACTCAATAGTCAATAAGCCAGTTCGTAATGTCGACTGCGCATCAAAATGACGTGTTCTGCGTCGGGATAAAACTTATTTCAATTCATAACATCAGGCTAAAACCACAATAGACATTTGCATTTCTATTTACACTTGCAAATTCGTTATACTGAATTCCCCATCCTGATGTTATGAATTGAAATAAGTTTTATCCCGACGCAGAACGTCGACATTACGAACTGGCTTATTACCAGGGCACTACATACCACTACAAACCAGAAAATTTTGAGATTCTAGAGCCTCTGAAATAGAGAACTTTCCAGTATTTTGGGAAAGCAGAATATCTGACCGAACAGTTCGCAAAAAATGATGACATGATAAAAATTTTCCGTTGGACAAACTGTGTTCTTTAATTGGTGCCAAAAGCAGGGAACATGGGAGTCAGAGTTATATATAGAACATTAGACAAAGAACATTAGATGGTTATTGTTTATTATTTCATGATTGAGTCGGTTTTCTTTGATTTACCGCGGGCTTTATCTAGCATACAGCCCTATGAATACTAATTAGATAAGAAATGAAGAAAAAAACTAGGGAAATCTTTGTCCAAGGTGGAAAAAATAGACACAACTTTGTTGGAAAACCTCCTCAATCATGAAATAAGTCAGATAAATCCCTCGAACGTCGGGATGTATACTGAGGAAAACCTAGTGCAGCCTTGTTACGTACCGCAACGGATCAACTTCGACCACCTTATTTTTCTCAAACACGTCGTTTGATATTTGAGCATTGATATTTTAGTTTTAAGTCAGCACTTAAGACTTTTCTTTTTTAAAATTAATAGTTTTTTGTTCATAGTGCATGGTAATATATGTAGTAGGCTTTATCTTATAATGAAACTGTAATTTGTTTTATAAGTAACATTAAGAATATGTTGTTGTAAGAGCATTGAGACTATTGTATATCAAATTTGGGAGAAAAACACTTATAATATACACTTATATTGTATTATACGTCTTATTATTATTATTATTATTATTATTATTATGTAAGCGATATACAGCCCTCGGACACGACGCATCCTCGGGGCTGTATATAGCATATACATCCCTCGTTCACAGGATTTATCTCTTACATATATGTAACGATAGTTTTAGTCAGGGAGGATGGTCCATTGGTCCAGGCTCAGGATTCACTGGTATGAGAAGATAGGATTGGTATGGTGTTCTTTTCCGATAAATTACAAATAAATAAAAACATACTTAAAATATCATGGCATCACGCACTTATAAGATGATCAATAAAATATCGTTATTTGGCTATGCATGTATACTTGCCAAAATACTTTTTACTACAGGGCCTTCACGATGGCCGAGGGGTTGTTGTGGATTCGTATTTTTACTTGGTAAAGTTTCATATAAATGCCAAAATGACGTCACATAGATTATCTGCTGGGGGACGAAGTTGAAATCAGCTGTTATTTCTAAAATAAAGCATTATCGTAAAATGTTTTTATTAGGTTTAGAGTAAGGTTGGAGTTAGGACTGTTTTGAATTCGAGATTCTTGTATAAAACATCAGGCATTATTCTCGATTGATCTGTGATCTTAATTCAGGGGCTATCGATCCTCTACTAGTAGGATATGAGCTACAGTAAAAACCCGCAAGTAAGAACCTGCGTTTTCCCAAGTTAGCCTAAACAGGTTCTTATATAAATGGTACTTAGCACAAATTGAGGCTATTTAGGTTCTTAAATAGGTTCTTACTTTCTAAAGAAAAAAATACATTGTAGCTAATAGAATTTAGTGGTATTCAGCCTGTATTCCTTATAACATAACATCTGCATACCATGTAATTATTTATAAAGAAATTCATGAAAAAAACAGACTCTTCCATATGCTATATATATACAGTTACAGTATTTATGTGTAATTACAACAATAACAATTCTATTTGATTTTCAACATTGGCATTTACATTGTATTAAATTGGAGTAATAAGGCACCTGTGTCTCCAAAAATGTTGATCTGTATCTTATTCACCCAAGTGTACACATCTTTTTATATAGATTTTAGAAAATAAGAACCTGTTTCAAATTTTAGGCTAAACAGGTTCTTGTATAGAGGGGGTATAACTGGCAAATTTTAGCCTAACAGGTTCTTAAAAACTAGGTTCTTACTCGCGGGTTTTTACTGTATCTCGCAATTTGATTGGCTAGCAGCAGAGAAAAAACAAGATGGCGGCATGTTTTTTAGGTCGAAAAAAGCTGAAATCGATACGGTTTTATAAAGAGACCCCTGACTAAGTGTTTGGCTATATAATAAAACAATTATACCATTCGCTCTCGTCGTATACGAACTAATAGCCAACTCGAAGCGCCTCATTGGCTATGAGCTCATATACGACTCGAGCAGCTCATGGTATCATTGTTAATTATTTAGCGGAGTGATACGTGCCTCTAAAATTGGAATTGGAATTGTTTTTGCTTCGTAATTATCTTGTTATCGGAATGAAAGGTTTTCATTATTATTACTACTATTATTGCTACTACTATTATTATTATTAATATTAATATTACAAAAGTAAATGGTTTGAACCTAGGAGTATCATTAGATGTGTGAAGTTGATCGTCCAGGTTGTTGTAGTCTTGAGAAAGACTATTGTTGGTGACTGACGTTTCGACGGCCTCAGAGTCACTTGACTCTGAAGATGACCGCCGCTGAGGCCGTCGAAACTTCAGTCACCAACAATAGTCTTTCTCAAAACTACAACAACCTGGACGATCAACTTCACACATCTAATTAATATTAATATTACTATTATTAATATTATTGTTATTATTATTATTACTAATCATCGACTCAAAACCATCCACTCATGCTCTTGAGAGGTCACGAAATGACAGACCGATTTTCCGGTAAAACTGTCACCTTGATCCACTGACAAGACCCTAAAGGACGTCATGTTACAATATCTACCAGCGAACCATAAAAATAATTGCACGTCGGACAATCGTTGGGAAAAAATGTACAAAAATCGTACATAGAGCGCGCTGCTAATCATCGCGCTGAAAACCGTTATGAAAAATCTGATGGAAATTGGCAAACATCACGCGATATTAAAAGAGTTGCGATGAACACGGAATGGCCAAAAATAGATCATCAGTTAACGGAGCGACGATACGCGCCGAATGAATCACGCGTTGTCCACGAGGACAAACGGCCCAAATCATTACGTTTGTGCTAAATGTTACTCATCGTGTCACAAACGTAACCAGCTCGGGCCAAGAACGTCGTCGAAGATTTTATTACCATGTTTGTGTTTGCCAGAAAGTGTCGCTCTGCTGGAGGAGCTAAAAATAGGCGACCTCTGCCGGATGTGGAGTACAAAGCGACCCATTGAACGATCCGAGATAACAGAATATCTGAGGTTGATCTCGGAGTGCAATGAGAAGTCTCTCAGTGGTAGTGTCAATGGCACCACTTTCGCTGCACACGCCTTGCGCGTTGTCGTGCTAGTCGCGCAGAGATTGAACGCAAAGTTTGTGTTTTGTATACAGTCCGACGGCAAGACAGGAGTCCTCGTTCGTGAGGGTGAGAAAGTCGCTGGTAATTACACCTCTTGGAGGAGTCGTTTCAACAGACACGCGAGATCGAAAGAAATCGTATTAGCTTCGCTTGTGAGAAAAAAAAGTGGACAAGAGTTAAAATTCTAAGAACGTCTACGGAGGATTATTCTCGTATCTCTCACGACGTCTCAGCTCCTGGTCGAGAGCGGCGCGAAGGCCATACACGTAAGGTAAGTTTTCGACGTTTATTATTTTCACCCGAAATCCGTTGCCTAGGACATTTCTGTGGAAAGAGGGACATACCTGACTCACGGAAAAGCGAGAAATGCTTGAAATATCAAGGGGGGTGTTGGACTCCGTCAGTCAAAGTCGCAAAGTTCGCCGTAGTTCGGCAGAATTCGAATTCGGAAAACGAAATCGTCTCAGACGAGCTTCGTGGATATTGTGTTATTGGGTTTTCGTGTTTCGCCCGATGCAATAATCAATGAGGCGTCCTATTTATGCGCATTGTAATCCCAGCGAGTACCTTGGATGGTAATATCCTGCCGGGTTGCATGGGGAACATTGCGTTACAGTTGGCGACGAAAAAGCGCGAAAAAACTCAACCTGGAATGTCGAAAACGAGCGAAGAGTACACCAGTGGAGTATCGCTCGCCGCACATCGCTTCTAAACGTTCGGACGACGAAATGAAACGCGCTTCAATCCGTTTCCCCTTTCTAATTGTTCCTGCATCCCTGGCTGACATATTCACAATATATTTTATCGCATGACTTCCACTTTTTTGATTGCTTTTAGGTAGACTAAAGAAGTCAAAAGGCCACCTGTTGCGCCAAACTGACCGGCCTTTTTCACAAGACACCAGTATCCAGCGTAGAGTCAAATAGAGCAGTGCCCGTTTTTGGCGTTCGTCGTTGCAAAACCTGTGCTTGATTCTGCTAGAATTTTCTGCGTCGTGTTCGGGAAAAGCGTCGAGGGTTTCGAGGGGCAATAGAGATATCATTTCTATACCGAAGAGCACAGACACAGACGAGAACAGAGCCGTGCCGAAGCACATATTCTCGACGAAGGAGAGCAAACAACAACAGGCGACCTTACATTGTTCGCGGGGAAAGGCAAAGGCAATTGTTGTCGCGTTGCGTTGAAACCGAACGGATTTTGGTTTGGTCCGACTTGAGAAGAGCAGGGTAACGCCTCGAAGGATGGCGACCACGAATATAACGGTTAATGGGACAAACAGTACCGGTGGTCCGCCGATGGGGTCGCCACCGGGACAAACCTTGGCCGTGAAGATAGCCCTGGTGGCGATCGCTGTTATAGCTCTCGTTGGCAATGGTATGGTCGTGTTTTTAATCACGATGCGTCGTCGTCTTCGCACAAAGACCAACTACATGGTCGTGTCGTTGGCGATCTCCGATCTCTTGGTCGCCATCGCCATCATTCCGTCGTTCCTCACTTGTATGTACGTCAAGTGCGACAACAACCTGTCGAAGTTGTTCTACGACGCCTTCCTCTTCATCTCCGTCTGCAATCTTTGCTGCATCACCTTTGATCGCTTTCTAGCCGTCACGCGTCCACTTCGATACCACACGAAGATCACGCGGCCAATCGTGGTTGCAATGATCGCTATCAGCTGGCTCGTACCGAGTATTGTGTCCCTCGTCCCCGTCACTTGGCAGTACACGGACACAAGTTTGGAGAACGTGGCGTTGAACAACAAGATATTCTACACTGTACAAGTCATAGTATTCATGTTCTTTCCGTGCGTCATCATGTTGGTGGCATACGCGGTAATCTTCAACATCGCTTGGAAGCAAACGAAACACATTCAACACGTCATGAGCACCTTGAGTCGGGCAAACATTCCAAGAACGACAACACGAGAGGCGAAAGCGACGTTGAAGGTTTTCGGCACAGTCGTGGTTATGTTTGTCCTTTGCTGGAGTCTGTCGGCGTTTCGAACGATCGTTTCGAACTACAAGCTCATCAAGAGCTTACCGATTGACTTAATAATGACATCGCGATTGCTTCTCGTCGCAAACTCGGCCATCAATCCCATCATCTATGCTCTGTGGAAAAAAGACGTTAAGGTTGAAATACGCAAGCTGATGAAGATGAACACACGAATGGTTCGACCTAGCCTCTCGTTCCGTTCGAGCCAAGCCGATATGAGAAGTAACTCGACGGTGTCGACAAGTAAGAATAGCAACGCCGGTGATATATCGAAGAAGAAAACGAGCCGTATCGAGGATACCCCCGTTGCAGACGTTTCTTTATCGCAATTGAAAATTGTAAACAAACCTCTGAACGGTATGGTGAACGAAGCTGTTGTGCTAGAAGACGTTGAAAACGACGTCGAAAGTGAAATAAAAGAGGAGCAACAACAACAACAGCCCGAAGAACTTACTCCATCGACATTGCAATGCGGTACAATCAACATTGTGTGTGGAGTTGACGGAGAGGTCTAAGAAAGCTGAGTGGTATATCTATCAGAGAGGATGAGTGGAGGACATCGCTGGTGAAAACCGGTCGATTGAAGTAGGAACGAGCGAGGGATAATTCACAAATAGACGTATCGGAGAAATGGATTTTCCATGTAATGCGAAAACCATTTGGCAACTGTGAGTACTGTAAGAGAGCTCACTGCAAAACGCTCAATAACAATCCGAAAAGCAGGAAGCGGAAAATATAAAACTATACTTTGGTGTGCCATTGTAACGAAAGAATTTCCCAACTAATAATAGCGACTGTATATAATATATATAACATGACTTACACCGACCATCTGTCTGATACGTAACGAAGGCACAGACCGGCACAAAAACTGCAAATGTTGTTTACTTTAAAACGAAAAGCAGTTAATTGTTCAAAGCTTCGGCGAGATGTTTGAAATACACTAGTAGCCAAAAAAAGAAACATAAATATTTGAATTGCAGACATGATGTGATATTTTTAGTATGCAGTCATATGGCGTCGATGTAGACATAAAGTATATATTTATCCACAGTGTAACAATGACGATATCAAACACATCTGCAGTTGGTACAAAAGATTGATTAACCTAGCTATGTGATTGGTGTTTAAATAACTACGGTGAGCAACACTAATTTATTAATTCGTATATATATATATATATGATGTACATGTATATATGATGATGATGATATATATGATGTACAAATATCTAAAAAGGCTGGTGTACTACCGAGGCTAACGTTTCGACTCTGACGAAGGACCTTCGCTCGAAACGTTAGACTACTTACACGCTATTTTGGCAATACACCAACCTTTTTAGACATATTTGACTTGTATTTCTACACTGCCTACGCAGCACAACACATTTATATATATATATATATATATATATATATATATATATATATATATATATATATATATATATATATATATATATATATATATATATATATATATATATATATATATATATATATATATATATATATATATATATATATATATATATATATATATATATATATATATATATATATATACGTGTAGGTTTTGGTTTACAGATGAAACAAGTTGTAGCAGACCAGTTTTGAGGTAAGCGAAAAAAAAAAAAAAAATATATATATATATATATATATATATATATATATATATATATATATATATATATATATATATATATATATATATATATATATATATATATATATATATATATATATGTCTTGCGGCTTTTTCTTTGACGCTGAGTTCTAATTATAATTCTGATAAATTAAACAGTGCCTAGCATGTATGTCTGTCGTAAAGTTAGGTGATAATGCACGAATTTAGTTATACAAATGTATTTTGTAGTCTACAACTCGACGGTTAAGGAGTTGCTGTATTAATAAAAAGAGAGAATCCGACTTATAGACGTATATTATAATGCAAAAGTTATATATTTTGTAATATAACGCCCGTACAGCGCGAGCAAGTTTTCCTTGACAATTTTTCCTTGCCCAAGTTTTATTGAAACTTGTTCGTGTCTAGGGTCGTCAAGGAAAGCTTGACAAAAAATATACGTGGTTATGATATGATATGTAAACTTTATTTCAACTCAGGGTAACCCATTCAACATGACATGGCTGGTATCCAAAGGGGCCCTGCTTCAATACAATCTACATTACAAGTTTAGAAAATCCTATTTGCAGTCTTATTTATACTAAATTTAAGATATACTACAATATCATTTTAAAATAATAACATAATAACAATAATAACATTTAAAATGTTTAAACACCTAAAAAGTAAGCTTTAATAAGTCTTTTAAAGGATGAGAGTGACGCAGCAGATTTGGCGTTTGCAGGAAGAGTATTGAACAGCACTGAACGAGAATATCTAAATGTACGCTTTCCAAGAGTAAGTTTTGGTTTGGGTAGGTGAAGATCAGATCTTCTTGTACTATAACTATAAAAACTAGAGTTCCTAATGAAATAATCACTTAAATATTCTGGAACTATAGATTGCATAAACATTTAAAATAAGAACGCACAATTATATGTATCTTACGGTTTGTCTCTAAATCAGACCAATTTGAATTGAATTGAAAGACTTTATTTAACGAGTTTATTTAATTACTAGTTACGTAGTAGTTTTCATAGTGGCCCTCCTACCAATTTAGAATATTACAAATAATAAAGAATCTAAAAGAAGTACAAGTTAATATGTTCTTGAAATTGTGAAATTGTATAAGGATGTGTTCTGTTTCAGAGCATTAGCTTGTATCCTTTCAAGAAAACTCTTGTGAGATACAATGTTTCTTGTTGACAAGTCAGTGTCATTCCAGAATTCCACATTTAAAATGTTAAGAGCGTCTCTGGAAGAGTCACACCTGATGATTAAACTGGCAGCTCGGTTTTTTAACCGCTGTATACAGGTCACCGAGTATAGATTCATTCGTGAGCATTGCTGCATAAGAAAATCTATTTCAATCTTCACAAGCGCGTACTCAAAACATATACCAAGAAAACTAGTCTAGTAAAACTAAAAAAGAACTTATATCAAAGAAACATTGATCGGCGTGCGGAGAGGGCACAACTGAGCGGCAGAAGGGGAAGCTCCAGTCAGGTTAGTAAAGGGAAAGTCAATCTCTAAAATCTCTTAGATCTAGCAAGGCTCCAAGTTTAGTAATTCCACTTGAAAAGGGAACATTGCAATTGACTCGGCTTCAAAGCTATTTAATTCCCTACCTGCCACCACTAGATCAGATGTAAATTTTAAGAGTTTTACAAAGGTGGTTAAAAATACACTAATATCACAGTCAGTAAGTTGACAGACTTAGTAATTTAATATAATCAAATATAATGTGTATAATATAATCAAATATAATGTGTATAATATAATATAATATAATATAATATAATATAATATAATATAATATAATATAATATAATATAATATAATATAATATAATATATTTTTCTTGTATATTATAATAGCATGTATATATTTATATATTTCACATATAATAGAATACATATATGTATATAAACTTTATAATTACTTTTTATACAGATGAAGAGCCACTTTGTCAATAAATTGCCAAAAACAATTAAAATCCACGAACTTCAAAGCCAATGTAAATGTTTATACATGTAAATTAAATTAAATTGCATTAATATATTTCAAGAATTACTTAAAATTCAGATTGGTTAGGTTGATATATTTTGATATATAGGTTGATATAAATTTGTATAAGTATGATTTATTTAGGATACAAAGACTCATACTTTAAGCACTCGACTATTCAGTTTATCTCCCGAGGGCCTACGATTTAAGGTCGTTTCTCCGAGAGAAGACCCGAAAGTCTTAGCAGTTGCTATAATGTTGCAAAGACAGCACCTTCTCACAATTATTTTAAGACCCTTGGTGCTTGATGGTCCGACAAAGGATTGAACCAGGCATAAACAAGTGTGCTAACCACTAGACCACAACAGCTCAGTGGTTAAAGCTGGTTAAGCTAATTGAGTTGAAAACTATAGCTGTTTGCCGACGTTTTGGCCTCGTCATGTTCATGGTCATCAATGTCAAAAAAACGAAAGATATGAAGCTGTTTGTCTGATTCAATATTAGAACCAACAAATGTTCACATTGAAGACGAAATTATTGAAACAATCAACACCTTCGAGTTACTTGGAGTATGGTTCTAGAACAATCTTAAATGGAACACCCACGTTGAAGAGATTACACGAAAAGCAAACCGCCTCCTATTCCACCTAAGAGAATGCAGAAAATCTCCCCTGCCTGCATGAAGGAGGGGCTTATATTATACAAGTCGAAAATAAGACCAATTGTAGAACACGCCTCCCCCGTTTGCAGGGGAGGCCTTCCAAGCTACCTAGAAAACGAAATTGAGCGGATACAGTCCAAAAGTCTCCCAATTATTGGTCTAGATAAGAAAAGTTTACCTGACCTTACCAGCCGTTGTGGTCTAGTGGTTACCACACATGTCTATGAGCTGGGAGACACAGGTTCAAATCCTGGGTCGGACCTCCACTCAGGGTTTTAAAAATAATTGAGGAGAAAGTGCTACCTTTGCAATAATATCAGTAAATGGTTAAGACTTTCAGGTCTTCTCGGATAACAACCTTAAATCGTAGGCCCTCGGAAACCCCATAATTGGGCTTCTAGTCTGTTGCGGTATTCCGTTCACCTAAAAGAGTGATAAATCTAATAAAATAAAATAAAATAGAAGAAGACGATACCACAAAACGAGAAATCGATAGGATGTTAAATGTTCTAAGCCATCCTTATCGCAGTTTACTTCCTGCCCCAAACAACCATCCATATAACTTTTTCAGAAACAGAAAGACACAAACGATCTAGTTTCTTCCACACGCATGCAAAGTTTTGTAATTCTGTTTGGCTAATCTGTTTAATCTTGTATATACATTTTTAGGTATATTTCATACCTTTTCAATGAATTTTTCATACCATGATGATGTTATTTTTTATATTATTATTGAAATTTGTAAATCCATTGTACTTTTTAACTTAAGATGGAGAATTAAATATTATTGATTTAGTCTGTATATATATACTGCTCCAACCCTGGTCTCTGAATCAACGTTTCGGCGCTCTAACCTTTGAGCTCTTGAAACACGGTCAGAACAGTCAGTGATTTCTCCATATACATATTAAATTCGCCACTTTCACTCGACACCAACAGGCAGACATCGCATCTAACCATAACGTGGAGCAAGGCCTCTCGAGTGCACTTCCCAAAGTAGCGAAGCAATACACAACTTCTTGTATACAGAGGGCGAAAAAGTGACTTCCCCAACCGGGAATCGAATCACACAAGTCCGCAATTCTAGATTTGGAAATTTGGGAGAACTCGTTCTTCATATCATATCAGCGTTTATACGATTTTTGTTTCCCTCAAAACAGGGAAAATTCTACTTTTCCTCATTAGCATGCACGAGCAAACATCCCACCCACCCATTCACAATGTTTACATTCGCAAAAGAATTTCAAACAATAAAAATTATATTTGGTTGGTAATTATGGTGTTATACAAACTAATACCATAACATATTGGAATATTAGTGATTAAATATCGCTCAAGCATCTGGAGGATTTATGAAAGACTTCATCCCTCTGAATTTGGGGGCATTTAATCACTAATTATTTCCCTCATGACAACACAAGACTAAAAGAAAGTCGACTAGTTATGAGTGTTAACGTCAGGTTAATCAATATGAAAATATGAAATTTCTTGATCAGTTCATACATCATGTAAGCGTTACGATTTTTGAACTAGTTTTGCACATTTAAATTTCTTGGTTTTCAGTATATATATATATATATATATATATAATACCAGTAGACACATGTACGCCATGCGTACCTATTTTTTCACTACTGAAGAAATTCAACATTCTGATTGGATGAATTTTACCGCCACCCTCGGCGATCATACAAAGTTTATTCAAAGCAGAAAACTAGTCCGACGTATTAAAAATTTAAATAGCTATAGCTTCAAAACCAAACGCGGTACGAGGATGAAAATAAAGCATTATATACAATAGGATTCATGGGACGTAGTAATTGGCAAAGTTTCAGGCGAAAAGGTAAAACATTAACGGAGAAAATTGGGAAAGTTTGTCCATGGCAGCAAAGCCGAAGAGAGTACTGTTTACGATGGTCAGACTTGAGCTCGAATAATAAACGGCAACGTATAACGGCTCAAAACACCGAAAATCGGATGGAGATGTGGTATTTGAATTAGAGATAGAACCATGCGAAAGCGAAGGAACAGACATAGTTACAAACGACAATATAAATAAATTGGTACGAGTAATATTTGGCATTTCATTTCATTGAAATGCATGTTATGTTGGGCTTGCCCGGTTAGCGGGGCTGATTCGCAGCCCTAAGGATTTACGATGTGTATTCGGCGAAAATTGGAAAGTTTATCACCGGCGAAGAAGTATAAAAATAAATTTTATTTACGATTTTACGGTGACCTTAAAAATAAAGTATTTTTTAAGAAAGTTATTTTAAGTCACAGACTTCTGTCATAAACAAATAACAACGTTATAAATACTTGGTGTGCTTTGTTATTCACTCGCGGTCACAATGTATGCAATAACACTCGCTCGTATCTCGTTCGTTAGTGTTACAATACACCACAACTAGCGTGAATAATATGCTATACAGACGCATTTAACAATAAAGTAACCTAGCTATTTTATATGTTCTGATAAAGTTTTAACTTGTACAACACATCCCTAAACAAAGCCACGTAATTGTTGTTCATATGTGAAATACCATATTTGAAAGCCCAGTTCGTTTTTGGCATAGCTGGAATATTTCTAGCATCAACAATGGTCAATATTACAAAATAACAAAAACAATACAAATTTATAGATCTCAATCTTCGCAAATATGACACATGTAACACGTCTATATCGAAGAGTATATTTGCTGTGATGACTGCATCATTAAAATATCTACTCATGCAGTATTACTTGAGTAAATAAATATAGCCCAGCCGAAGATTTAAAGCGAGGAGAATTTTCGCACCGTAAGCGTGTTTATACGTGTTGTCGTTTGATCTGTGAGATCGTGTTGTTAAAAACACAGTCACATGACATATATAAGCAGCGATAAGGCTATTATTAAATATATAAATATATATAAATACAGAATTAAATGTTGTCTGTTTTCGATTAGCATTTGCCGTTTTCTAAAACCATTCTTGACTCACGTCGCTTCGCATCAATATCCAAATTGACCGTTCATAATAGTAATGACAATACTTCGTCATCGGTTTCTTTCATTTAATAGCCTCGCTTGTTACGGGAACAATATACACGGTCTATTTCCACTATTTTAAGAAGTTCAAGCAACCCGAACGTATTGTCGATAGAAACAAGATTAACCCGTACAGAAGAAACGTCATTTCTAAACAAAATGTATCGCCTATATCAGTTCTCGATTTAGACCGTTTTGCTGTGGGTATTTAACTATAGTCTATTTAATGTATATATAATGAATTCGAAATACCAGTTTTAAAGAAAGCGCATCGCCAATAATAGTTTAACCACACAGATATGACAATGTTCTTAATTTAGACCGTTTTGTCGCAGTTTGGCTTGCAGTTTTAAGCTTATTAAGCGTACGCAAATAATGATTTTAATGAAAGTGCATCGCCAATAATAGTTTAACCACGCAGATATGACAATGCTCTTGATTTAGACCGTTTTGTCGTGGGTATATAGTTTGGCTTGAAGTTTTAATATTATATTAAGCGCATATACGCAAATGATTTTTTTTCAGAAAAAATATATAGTCGATGCGGAGATATTTCATTGTCCACTCAAAAGTTCATCCGACCCTCGTAAGTCATTGAAGGCCCCATCTATACACGATACGGAATCGTTTTATATATAACGATTGCTTGCGTGTGTGTATCAGTTGTTTGTGCTCACGTGTGTCACACTCCTTGTTGATGATTCGCTATAGCGAGTGTTGCAAAATTTCCCGTACGGTACTAATTCCAAAAGCACATGCAGCTGCACCAAGATGACAACCGCAAGCCGAAAAATATCTTATAACTTAAGATGCGATGCACCAAAGCATCTTGACACCACGATCTCGACTTGTGGCTTGATGCAACCTGCATGCGTATTTATGTAGGTAACAGCTATCATTGCCTAAGCTTTCGCGTTGTACACCATATGGACTTAGCATCAAATCTGGCAATATAGCTCGAGCCTCACCTATTGCAATAACGGGAACCTCACGTGAGCTATCGCGCATTTCACCGCCATGCAAAGGTTCGAAGAATTACAGTTTGATGCATCGCCTGTCGTAATCGCGCTCACCCTCATGAGGTCATCACAGTCACCCAATTCTTCATCTCGAACCCATCCGCTGGGGCGAGGTAACAATACACGCGTCCCGGGACGTCATCCGGCGCATTCAATCCCCCATTTATTATTACCACCCTGTCACGTCGGCATATGCTAAAGTGATTAGGATTTATCGATGTATTGTCGAGTATCCCCTGTGAGAGAAAAGACTGGAACAAATAGTTCCCCGTATGGCCATTAAAAGAGCAACCACAACCCCATCGGCGTGAACGTTTAGGAGGACTGTGTCACACCGACTTATGTCCCCCTTATTGTGTGCTTATTAGAAGATACACACAGCCATCGGTTGACTCATGAGACGTAAAAGTGTTTCGCAAATTGGGAGGTAGAGATTCAGTTGTTGCAATTATAGGTTTCGATAATGAACGATTTCAAAAGGTTCGTTGTGTTCCGATGGAGTCGTTCACGCCAGGTCTTGAAAATAACTGAGATAATTAGGTTCGTTTGAATGCGAAATAGATAGTGATACTGTGGTTGTTATACTGCAAAGGTTTCAAATGTACAATATTGAAGTTCATGTGCAAAAGAATGGATTCATTTATTGAGGAAATGAATATATTATGTTCTTTTTACTTTCGTAAAGCACATTCAGCATTATCAGTGCTACACAGACTAACATGGACAAGCGTTTATTTGCTTCTGGGGTTTTTCATAGATCTAAAAAAAGCATTTGATCCTCGACCATTGTATTTTGCTCAATAATCATGACCATGGTTTTTATATTATCTTTACGAAGCCGAACACAAACAACACAATTTGATCCAAATATATTTACCAAAATAGAAGTTACCTATGGTGATCCCCAGGGATCCGTCCTTGGTCCATTATTTTCTTCTACTTTATATCTCAATGGTATTCAAATCTGTTCTGCGAAATTCAGCTTGTATCATTTCTCTGATGACAGTGATAATTTACTTTACGCTGAGAAACATCTTAAAGTGCCTATGAAATGAAAATTAAGTTTGTCTCATCTAAACGAACTCCTAAAATGATCGGAGGAATGGTAATTTAGAGCTCTTTCATATCTCACGTCGTTCTTGAGATATTTAGACTTGTGTGATATGCAAGGTATGAGGTCAAGATGTTTCGACATTTTTAGAAAGTTAAGAAATTAGAAATAGTAAATTACTTTGGGATCGTTATAATTTCGATGTAATAATGTTAGGTGTCACGAAGTGTCGTACTGGGCAAAGTTTCAAGAGATTTCGTTGAATAATCTCAAAGATATTATACTTGATTTTCTAAAAATGTAGAAATATCTTTACGTCGTAGGTTATCTCATTTGCATATCACAAAGCATATCAGCACGTCATGCAAGATAGAAGCCTGGATATAATTGAAATCCCAAGAGCTACTTTGTCCACTTTTGGAGGAGAGAGGATAATAATAATAATAATAATAATAATAATAATAATAATAATAATAATAATAATAGTAATGGAAACTTTATTCATTTATGATTAACGTATACTACAGTGATAAACCTCTCTTTTACAGGTAGTTTAACAATGTCTACTTGAATTAACACTATATGGTATAACAATATTAGTATGACATTAAAGACGGGTCATCCCATTCTTTGTTACGTTTACAAAATATATAGTAAGATGTCCTTATGCAAGTGTTCATAATTTTCTGAGTATAGTACTTTCTACATCGTTCGTCAAATTTCAGGTCTTTCAGCATTTCAATAAAGTCTACAGATGACTGATTAAACACTCCAAGCGAACTGATAGATAAATTTATAAATTTCACTTTTTCGTAATTTTTGTGCTGTTCGTTAATAAGTTCTAGATATTTTTGTCTCTTACGGGTTGCATTAGTAAGAAGATTAGATTCAAAACCAACAGTCAGTTCGAGTATGTAGATGTATTTGTTTTCGATTGTTACCAGAAGATCAGGGCGTAACTTATCTCCGGTGATAACAGATGGACTGATGAAGCCAGGTAGGTCAGCATAAAGCCGTTAATAGAGTGTTGTACGGATTTAAGAGAATAATAATAATAATAATAATAATAATAATAATAATAATTTAAAAAATTTTAATAATAATAATAATAATAATAATAATAATAATAAAAGACATATTTGGATACGATAGTCTCAATGCTCTTACAACAATAAATTCTTAATTTTACTTATAAAACTAATTACAGTTTCATTATAAGATAAAGCCTACTACATATATTAACACTATCAACAAAAAAACTATTAATTTTAAAAAAGAAGTCTAATTAAAATTACTTAAAATATCAATGCTTCTAATTTCCTGTGGTAATGAATTCCACAGTTTTGGTGCTGCAACTGAGAATGTTCTGTCTCCATGAGTCACCGTTTTCGATTTTGGCTCAAATAGCAAATTTCGGTGAGATGATCTCAAAGCACGAGTAGGTTTATATTTAGCTAGCAAATCAGAAATATAAACAGGCGCCTGGACATGCAAAGCCTTGAAAGTAATTACTAGTATCTTAAATACAATCCTTGATCTCACCGGCAACCAGTGAAGATTACGAAGCACAGGGGAGATACATGTATGCTCCGATTTTTTAACCTGTAACAAGTCTAGCAGCTGTATTTTGAATTCGCAGTAACTTGCTCAATTCAGCTTCTGGTAAGCCATATAGGATGCTATTACAGCTGATGTTATGAATGCATGCACCAACTTCTCACAGTCCTTTTTACTCAAATATTTCCTGATCTTGCCGATATTTCTGATAGCAAAAGTGGCCGATTTACAAATGTTATTTACATGAGTAATAACTGGGATGCTAGCAAACGTGAAGCTACAAGGATACTAGATGATAATGAACACCCAAATCGTATCTTCACAAATCCAACAATTGATAAGTATGATCTAAGAGCAAAGCCCAGCCCGCTTCCTATATCAATCTCAGGAACGAATAGACATTCAAATTCATTTGTTCCCAGAGTAGCCAAGGTTGGGCTACGGTGACTGCCGACTGCACGAGACGTTACGAGCGGTGCCGAGTCTTGGATACTGTTTCCCATCGTAGATGGCAGTGGTGGATGAGATGATGATGTGGAAGAGGGAGAAGATGGCACAAAACCAGGCACTGTACTACGAACGGTCAAAGGAGCATTCCAACCAGACTGGAACAAAGAATATTGACCGAGGGTCCGTCTGGATCTGGTGGGTGTCATCGCCAAACAATGAACTAGTTTCAATAAACGGCGTATTAGCACCTCTAGATCTATTAGTATCAGCTACAAGATTTAATGCTGGAAGAGCATCGAGCAGTTTCTCACCGGCCTCGTCGAAATTCGTTGTACTGAGTTATACGAAAATCTTTGGTATCCATTTTCCTGTGACAAATCCAACAATTCATAACTATAATCTAAGAGCAAAGCCCAACCCTCTTCCTATGTCAATCTCGGGAACAAATAGACATTCAAATTCATTTATTCCCAGAGCAGAGTAAAGAGTTAATAACAATATTTTAAATAGTTTTAATAATTGTATAATTTTTTATCAAACGATTTGCCAGGACACTTATATATTGCTTAAATGATGCCAGGACACTTATATTGGTGAAACCGGCAGAAACCTAAAAATCAGACTAGCTGCATGAACACACACGAGCTACTAGAAACGGGGACAGGACTAATCACATATAGCTGAACACCACGTACAAACAAAACACGACATTGACTGGGACTCAGCTGAATGTATCGCGTTTAACACAAACAACAAACAGCGACATACATTAGAAAGTTGGTATACCACTTAACAGATCACAACAATTACCGACACCATATACAAAAGACTTCTTCGCACGCACCAATGAAAAATAGACCTACCGACAAACAATATACCCACGCTTAACGCATGACAAATAATATTGGCCCACGCTTACAAACAATATTGGCCCACGCTTAACGCATGACGCGACACCCACTCACATTAATTATGACACAAACAAACGATGACGTAATGAACCAACGTATATGTAGACAAACACGCTTTACTTGACTCTGAAGATGACCGCCACTGAGGCCGTCGAAACGTCAGTCACCAGGACGATCAACTTCAGTGGCAGTTATTCTTAAATTTTTCAGTTTGGTGGCAGTTATTAGATGCAGGTGACATGGCGAGCTGTTTACAATTAGTGTCTAAGGCGTTAAAAAGAATCGAGGCGCTGTAGAGAAATGTACATTTACCAAAATCAGTACGCGGGTAACGACGAGAGTGTTGTTGAGTGGCTGATAGGAAATTGAACCTAAGTTTAAAGGAAGGTGGAGCATTAGGGTTTATTAGTATATTAAATAGCAGAAGAAGTTTCCTTAACTTAATTAGATCAAAAACTGGAATCCATTATATCTTGGAGAAAAGAAGAACAGAAGGAGTAGAATAGTTATAGATAGATATATAAAAGATAGATAAATCGTTTATTAAAGTTATAGAAATTGCAGTCATAGACTGTATTACATGTACAACATTACAATATTGCAATAAAATACAAAAATAGTAGATTAAATAATTTACCATAACCTTAAAATTATATAAAATTTCAGAAGATTTAAAAAAATTAAAAATAACTATTTATAAAGAATGACTGCTTGCATAATGAACAATGAATGAGTCCCAAAACCGATTTGTTTTACATTTAGGCATCGTAAAAGTTCTCTTTGATCGCAGACGATTAGTATAAAGAGCTATAGCCTTTGGTGGCAATAGTTTTGCAAGTTTAATATGGTTATTATCGTGAACAATATCAATAAATATAGAACAATATATCAGCTACGATAATGCGTGCTGCACGCTTTTGAAGGCGAAGAATTCGGAGCAAGAGCGTTTTGGAACAATTGCCCCAGATTGCAACTTCTGCAAGAAGAGATTTTGGCAAACCATATACGATAACAGATATAGATCATGTTGCTGTAAAAATTAGCAAAACAATAGGGTTAATCACGAAATTAACACACTTTCAATATACGCTTCTATCTACCAATCTCTCAATGCTCCTTACTTAACTATACGACTTGATAGCATGGGGTCTGGTATGCGCGCATGCATGTATAGTGTGCTAACAGAATATACCACGCAATTCCTCTCTTCATTAACGCCAACGTTTATAAATCAAGTAGATATTGATGCATAGTATAAAAAATTAACCCAACTACCCCCATCATCTCTAAGGAAATTTATATTTACTGTGAAGACACTCGAAGAACAAAGCCTTTGGCAAAACTTTTAAAGTACCTTCCTCCCGGATGTTACCCAGACAACGAAAAGCCGTGCGGATATCTTCAAAAGAGCTCTCAGAATTTTAAAAAATTGTTCCGTTTTTAATATTATTTCCATGCACAAGAAGGCAGAGCATAAACACCGGCCAACAAGTAAGCCGGCTTTTAAAAGGCCGTAAAGAGTTATTGTTCGTGGCTTGTTACGAACATGAATACGGCGAAAAAGAATGGCTTAAGATGGATGGATTATATCGTCGTCGCTGCATCGTTGTTATCCGCCTTGGCAATGATAACTGGTGGTACTTTGCTGAACGATATACAAATTAAAAAGCTAGCGAAAACAATACCGACAATAGAGTTTGTCCAGGGACCAGACAGCACAGAGTTCTGGATTGGATGTCCGGTAAGTAAGCCAAAATTACGTCGCTTTTCTCTGAAAATGTTAGCAAGTTTATGAATGCTTGATATGTTTATTTCGTCCGCGCGACAGACAATAGTTATGGCGCCACAAAGGACAATAAAGTGTTCTTTATTGGTCTCTTCCGTCTCTGGGTCTGCGCAGACCAACGGCCTCCTTTAAGCCCACGAGTCTTTAATGTCGATAGATTTCGATACGAGGTTGTGCTATTTTAAATTTGTGGAATTTTCCTTATTAAAACCATTCTACTTCATACAAATTTGATGCAGAGTTGATATGCGGTATATAGTAGCTAGACTAATTGTTAATAAAATTAATTATTATTAAAAATTAATTATAATTAATTATTATTATTATTATTATTAATTATTATTATTATTATTATTAATTATTATTATTATTATCATTGAATGTTATGTTTGAATAGTGATTTGCATGCCAAACATTTTTATAACAAACCGATGTTTTCACCACCATATAATTATGATCCATAACCATCATAAATATCATTATGATGATGTCGCAGTCATTGTCGTTGTCGTAGCTGCTGTTGTTGATGGTGTTGTTGTTGTTGCTGTTTTTGTTGTTGTTGTTGTTGGTAGTGTTGTTTTTGTCGTTGTTGTTGCTGTTGTTATTGTTGTCGTTGTTGCTGTTGTGGTTGTTGCTGTTGTTGTTTTTGGTAGTGTTGTTGGTGCTGGTGTCGTTCTTAACCCTAATATTCAGTCTCGTGCAAAATCTTTCAAAATTGCACGATTCAACCAATTCAAAACATTTTATGTCTCCTTTTAGATGTTAATATATGCTGGCTTTTATTTATTGACGACAATGACGAAGTTCAAAACTGTAGTAAGAAATGGATGAACTATAATATTAACAGTAAACGCTCTAAAAAACAATCAGGAATGAGGCTGACGAAAACCATTTTTTCATCGTTTAGATCCACTATTTTGCCTATATATTTTAAAATATTACAATGTCGATACCATACCAGACCATACTTACTATACCATATACGATAAGATACCATATCATACCATACCATACCATACCATACCATACCATACCATACCATACCATACCATACCATACCATACCATACCATACCATACATAAACTATATTCCATTAAATTTCTCTCTTAAAATACAGACAGCGATGACACTATGCCTGGGTCTTATCTGCAAATCTCTGTGCATATTTGGATTGGTAATGGAAGGACCGGATTTGTACCACATTCGTCTCATTAGGATACAAAACTGTACAGGTCAGTGTCGCAAAAAGGTCTTTATAATTTAGAAACAGGTAACAAAACTGGCATAACAGGTCCCTTTTTAACACTAACTCCAGCTACAGCTTGTAGTGCTTAAGTGCCGGCTTCATGAACGTTCCACAAAGTGACAGTTCAGAGTTCTACAATGAAAGGTTCTCTGTCCGATGGTAAATCTAAATAAGATGATGTTCAGCACTTCTGAGTTTCTTGTGGTTCGTTTTGAGCCGATTACGAGGAAAATTAAGGCTGACGAAGGAAGAAGTCAGATGTGAAAATAGTTGTCGGTTTGTGTTTTCAAACGCAGACATTGAAATGGGTTTTCAAATAACTCCTCTTCATCAATTCTTTCAAATACAACACTTAGATATATCGCTCACATTGTAGACCAAACTCAAATTGGACAAGCCAATTTTATATTTAGAACCCACTGCTGTCGTACAGGACCCATATATGGATAAATATTAGTAAGCTCTCATTGGGAGGAAGCACCTAGACAGGCAAAACTCGCGCCACAGAACAAGTCCAGTTTCAATAAATAATGTTGTGCTGCGTAGGCAGTGTAGAAATACAAATCAAATATCTAAAAAGGTTGGTGTACTGCCGAAATAGCATGTAAGTAGTCTGACGTTTCGAGCGAAGGACCTTCGTCAGTGTGAAACGTTTCACTCTCTGACGAAGGCTACATGTGAAAATTCTCGGTCTTACAGTCAGTAGTGATTGTAAATGGAAGACGCATGTCCAAGGCCAGCAAGCGTCGTTACTTGATCACGCAATTAAAAAGAGCAAGAGTTCCTGCTAAAGAGATAATTCAAATATATTGTGCGTGTATCCGCTCGGTTCTGGAATATGCCTCACCCGTCTTTCATAACTCCTTACCTCAGTACCTAAATTTGGATATTGAAAGAGTTCAAAAACGGTGTTTAAGAAGAATATTTCCAGGCGTTTCTTACGAAGAAGCACTGAAATTAGCGAAATTAGGAACTTTATATGATCGTAGATCGCAAGCATGCAAAAAAACTCTTTCTCCAAGCCTATTCTGACTCTAACCATAAGCTACATAACTTGATACCGAAGGTAAATTCATGTCAATATTCCTTAAGAAAAATTCATAAACTTTTAGTACCCGAACTCGAACAGATATTTTAAAAATTATTTTATCATTTCTAACAGTATTAACATGTAAATGATTATTATTTAATTAATATGTGATGTAATTTAATCTGACGATAGATTTTAAATTAAACTTAGGAAGTTAATAGTTATTTTAACATAAATTTATGTAAATATTCGTAGATAATTCAGTTGACAGTCAAGTCTGTATTTTCTGTAGACTGCAAATTACGAATCTATTAAACACGCTATCTATCTATCTATCTACGTTTCCCTCTCTGACGAAGGGCCTTCGCTCGAAACGTTAGACAACTTACACGCTATTTCGGCAGTACACCAACCTTTTTAGACATTTGATTCGAGTTTCAATAGATTTTTTGAGAGCAACTTCACATCCCAAATACGAGTACAGAAACGACTAAAAACGTGACACTGACTCAAACTACAATTTCGTTTCAGAACACGACTACACAGAGAACTGCGACGAAGTGAATAAACTTTATACGCTGTATTGCACCATTGTGGTTTTCTTTATTGTCGGTATCAACATCACGTTTGTTGCTACGTTGTCCTGTTTTACAGCACTTTCTCAAACAATGCAGGTAAGTTAATGAGTCGACTAGGGCAGTATTTGGCAAATTTTTTTTTAAATATTCGGTATACTGATACTGGTGATGGTACTGACAAACTGGTGCTGACACACTAGTACTGACACCGGCACTGGTACAGTTGTACTGACACACTGGTATTGGTACTAACACACTGGTACTGCCTGACAAATAGACATGTGTGGTAACCACTGACACACTGCTACTGACACACTGGTCAATGTAGAGTGGTACTGGTACTAACAGACTGGTACTGACACTAATACACTAGTACTGGTACTGACACACTGGTATTGGTACTAACACACTGGTATAAATCTAGTGATGGAACTCAACGTTAAATACAATTAGAGAGCTATCAAATGTGATATCAAATAAATATGACCATTCTCATTTTAGTGCCCAGTTTCTCAAACTCACAGCTATCCACAGCACGACCATCCAAGTCTACCACCCGTCTATACCCCTCGCACTGAAGACAGACAACGCAGCCATGCAGTAAACACAGTCGAACAAATTCCACCACCTCCATATTTGAGAAACGACGAATGACCGCCGAAGGAAAGAGTCAAATGACATCATTTAGAAAAAAGAAACAAGATTGCCATAACATTAACACTAATACTAACCTAATATACTAACCCTCAACCCATGTCGAAGTAACTGCTCTGAACCAAAACAAAACAATACAAATACAAATATCGTGCTTCTGGCTCATTGAACGCTTAAATTACATGAGGGGAAAGACGAAGAAAACTCAATACTTACAAATAATAACAAAACAAAAAGGAAATACAACTGGAAGCGAGCTGTCATTTACTTAAAACTAAACTTATATATTAATTAATACTCTATGACAAAGAGCCTTTGCTCGAGCAGACGTATAGAGACCTCTTAACACACTATGTCGGTGCTTTCCAATGCACTGGGTACGCAACACAAAACTTTCAAAAAATTAAATTACCTTTATTCATAACATGAATAACTCTATAAATATAAGTAACTAAACTGTTAGGTCATTCTGAAGTTAAGAACGTGTAACATCAGAGCTGTCGAAGCAGAAAGTGCATGTTTTCAAGCTGTCAGGTGGCGCGTACCGGCATGAGGTGAAGAGTTTAAACTATATGCTAAACTGTTAGACAATCCCTCGTGTGGGTCCAGTGTCTAACTTATCTCCCCAAAGTCTTCTACATTTATAATCGTATAATAAAACAATTATTGCATTCGGCTTACACATGATATATCAAGAATTATCCAGACCTCTGTCAATGTTATCCGCCTCAGCCTTCGCGGCAGATAACATTGACCTCGGTCTGGATAATTCTTGATATCATGCTCAGCCTCATCCAATAATTGTTTATTAACATGCAGGTATATAGTGTAGGTCACAATTTATTGTATAAAGTCCGTTTTCCACTAGGCGAGTTTTTTCGCGCGAAGCGAAAAAACAAAATCGGCATGTTGTAAAACATGGACTGGACTGGACTGGACTTTATAAAACATGGACTGATAAAACATGGACTGATAAAACATGGACTGATAAAACATGGACTGATAAAACATGGACTGGTAAAACATGGACTGATAAAACATGGACTGATAAAACATGGAGGGTTAGGATCTTTGTTGTTTTGGGGTTAGCGATTATTTGATAATGTAGACATCATACATTCACAGCTACACGTTACATGTTTTACCAGTCCATGTTTTATAACAAATAATCGCTAACCCCAAAACAACAAAGATCCTAACCATCCATGTTTTACCAGTCCATGTTTTATTTTATCAGTCCATGTTTTATCCCAGTCCAGTCCTGTCCAGTACAGTACAGTCCATGTTTTATCAATCCATATTTTATCAGTCCATGTTTTACCAGTCCATGTTTTATCAGTCCATGTTTTATCAGTCCAGTCCTGTCCAGTACAGTCCATGTTTTATCAGTCCATGTTTTATCAGTCCATGTTTTACCAGTCCATGTTTTACCAGTCCATGTTTTACCAGTCCATGTTTTATCAGTCCAGTCCAGTCCATGTTTTATCAGTCCAGTCCAGTCCATGTTTTATCAGTCCAGTACACTCCAGTCCAGTACAGTCCAGTCCAGTCCAGTCCAGTCCATGTTTTACAACATGCCAACAAAATCGCCAAGTGGAAAACCGGCTTAAGTCATGATGATGATATTTACATATACTATTAACATTGGAAATTGAGCTTAGTTTGAGCTTATATAGGCATAAATTTGATCTTATATATATAGGCACAAAAAATAAAGCCTAATCGTGCCGATCGATAGATTCAAGACAGCGAACAAGCAAAAGCTCCTTCTTATGATTTAATTCTCAACAAGTATCAATGTTTTTAGTTTTTAGTTTTCATTTTAAAACAGCATAGAGTATTTTAAATGACAACCATTATGAACGAGGTGTTCATAATGACTGCATTTAAAATACTCTTTTATGTGCATATAATTAATTAACCTTTACAACCTCGTTAGGAAGCAAAGATTCTTTTGAATAGCTGACACGCAAACGAGGCCTTAAAGACTAATCAAGATGCACATAAAGGAATATTTAAATTGGTTGCCATTATGAAAGAGATCTAACACCATTTACTTTTGAAAATTAAAGAGATAGACAGAAACACCGAGTTTTTTTATTCACCTCAACGAAGCCTAATTATTCCAGCCATTCTATAGGAGATCCAGTCCTCTTGAGTGCGTTTATATACATAACAAATTTCCAGCCATCCTACGTGAGATCTCGGATAGTCAATAGCGAGATCTCGCCAAAGAGGGCTGGCCCTCCTCTCATATAAAGAAAACAAATTTTACAAAAGGAGTTGAGTAAAAGGCGGTTCTCGACAAAGAGGGCTGACTCGCCTCCATTTAAACACCTCCTAAGACTTCAACGTAGACACTAAACTGTCGTTTTAGAAGCATTGATGTATTTCCATTATAAGCATTGATATATTTGAAATCATAAAGCAAAGCTTTTTGTATCATGTGTCAATCAACAATGCATGTTTCTTGTCAAAATGATAGAATTTATATTGCTTTTAAACTATTATCACATCATAAAATCCCAACAGCCGTGAGTACGACTCATGAAACGCAGAGACATGAAGACAACTCCTACCAAAGAGTCCAACTTTCACCTACTCTTATCTCGGTGTCAATCAACAATGCATGTTTCTTTTTAAAATGATAGCATTTATATTGCTTTTAAACTATCCTCGCACATCATAAAGTGCCAACAGCCGTAGTCAGTATACGACTCATTAAACACAGAGACCTGAAAACAACTACCTATACCAAAGAGTCCAACTTCACCTATACTTATCTCGGTGTCAATAAACAATGCAGATTTTCAAAATGATAGCATTTATATTGCTCTTAAACTATCCTCGCACATCATAAAGTCCCAACAGCCGTGAGTACGACTCATGAAACGCAGAGACCTGAAAACAACTACCTATACAAAGAGTCCAACTTCGCGCACCTACTTATCTTTAATTTACATACACACACGCGGAACCATCTGCTCCACGTCGGCAGTTCCGTCGGTAATTATATTCTCAAAGCAAAGAGAGTGTCATTAATAACATGTTAAATGTCTCCCAAGACTGTTTTTATGCTAAGCAACTGTTCTGATTTCTAATCAACTGTGGAGCACAACAAAAGCTGCCTTATAGGTTTAGTTTCGAAGCCGACCATTGTGATGCTGCATCGCTCGAAGAAATCGAAACCGGCATTTGCGCTGTTGACGTTGTTCGGATCGTTACATCTCCTCATCGGAGCATCTGTCCTAACAAGCGGATGTGTTTTGACTTTACATGGCTATTTTCAAGACTCCCCCGAGTTGAAAAACAAGATAGAGATCGAGTACGACTACAGCCATTACTGGACAGGCGGATTTGTAAGTATAAAGGTGTAATTGTGCTGGGGCCTATAGTGTATAGAAATACAAATCTTATAAAAGGTTGGTGTACTGCCAAAATAATGTATACAAGAAAGAGGTTAAACGATTCGAGCAAAGCCTATACACACTATTTCAGCAGTACACCAACCTTTCCTCTATAGATTATTCCATTTGGATTCGTAAGCCGCTTGTCTTGTGACTGTTTGCTGTCGTTGTTTCTATGGTTTCAAGTGTCGAGTCCAAAGTAAGACCAACAGAGTCTGTTAATTCACATGACTGAATACGATCAACGGACGGCGAATTTTGTCACAGAACTCCGATCATGTGGATTGATGAAAAATCGACAGTCGGTGAAAGATACGGATGAAATTTAAATATAGAACATGCTTTATTTTCATCCGACAAAATGACAGGATCAAAAAGTCGGATCGTGTTTTTCGAACTTTTACGAACCGACAATCGCATCAGCAGTTCCAATCGTGTGGATTATACGGAGCTTATATAACAGAGAGGGTTTCCCTAAGTTCTCAGTATTTTTAAACTACTATATATAGTTTTAAGTCCCGCTCGTGCATGCGTCCAATTTTTACTTGACAATTGTTCCTTGCTATAGTTTAATTACTTGCTCGTGTCTATACAAGAAACATTTTTTCAAGACTATAGTTCTCTTGGTGTGTTTTAACAGTTAAATAGATTTTCTTATACCGAGCAATGCTCGCGAATAAACCTGTACTCTCGGTGACCAGCTTTTGAACAAGTGACAAGCATATATTAAACTTGTCAATCAGTTGTATGCACACGGTGTTTTTGCTGTGTAAATTCATTTTCTATGTACAGTTGTGCATGTATATGTGGTTGGGTGCATACGGCGCTTAAGAAAGAACTAGAAACAAGTCTATTTTCAGATAATGTTTCTGAGTCCTGGACAGGAATCGAACCTGTAACCTTCTGATTACCAGAGAGACGCTCTACCCATTGAGCTATACCGAGACTCAGATGGAGAGCGAAGGTTACAATGATGTACTGCTTCGACTAAATATCATGCGTCATGCTTGGATGTGTTGTAAAAACGGCTGTGTTCACTGACACCTTTTTGCTCATCATGCATGCAGGTGACGCCATGCCTACGAACGTGCCCTATTATAGAAGCAACCGAAGCTTATATTATACAAAAGAAGCCAAACGTATTGAAGCCAAAATGGACCATTTGTATAATTTATGACCTCGTTAACAGCTCATTTCTCACAGTTGTCATGTTAGGAATTTAATTTAATTCGTAGGAATAACAATAACAACCCACTCCACTGTTTTAAACTATCAAAACTATACATATAACGATAGTCGGTGTAAGAAATTATACAGCACAAACAAGAAACACGAGATAATACTGAGTTTTTTATATGTGTTGTTTAATTTAGTATCTAATCAATGCTGTGTTGACCTGGTCTTCGGGATGCAGACAAGAAAGAAGACGCCTGGTAAGAAAGAAATGTTTATAGAGAGAGAGAAAATTTATGTCAGTTCCAAATCCTATATCAATTCACATATCATTGCTTTTCGGAAGAGCCGAACAAAATTAATGACAATGAAAACTATTTACAAGATACAATCGACAGTCAACTAGGAACTGAAAGTTGATAGTTATTAATACAATGAAAATTATTTACAAGATACAACCAAAAGTCATCTGGGAACTGAAAATTGACAGTTCGGTTTCATGAATGATGCCAACGTATTTTACATTTTAGTAATCATTGGTAAATCATTCCACAGTTTTGCTCCAGAAACTCTTTTTCAAATATTCGGTTTTAGGTTTAGGCAATACAACATTCATTGGAATAATTCCGAGAGATACGATGGTGCCAAAATCATTCCGAACCTTATACATCATTAGCTTTATGTTTCAAACGACTGGAAGCAACAGTCTCCCATCCAAGCTCTTCTCTTATCAAGTATGCGATCTGATGTCATAGCCTACTTGATTAATAACTCGAGCAGCTCTGTTTTGTAATTTTTTAACCGAGTTGCTTGTGTGAGGGATAGATGACAGAGATAGAGAGAGATAAAGTATACGAAGATATATTTTAATAATAATTGTTGACGAGTTAATGCATATTGTATATAGTATCTTATAGTAGGTACTGTATACGTATAGGTTGATTATACGCCGCAAGTTCAATCTACAGACACGTGTTTCGCTGTTACAGCTCATCAGTGTAGCTTGGAACAACCTGGATGAGTCTGGCTGGATACATACACACTTGCGATCGTCAGTGACAACCGCTTGAGGGACAGCGCCGGCGATCAGAACATCCAGATAGCGTGAAGCGCGTGCTCAAACTGCCACAAGGATAGCGAGCGTTGCATTATCGCTAATATATATATACACATATATATGCACTATGTTTCACTGAATCTCTAATTCTACCCTTCCCTCTGCTCTACTCCAAAATGTAATTTCGCGAAAAAGCTTCAACCTATTGACTAATCTCAATGTCGTCATCTTTCCAAACAAAACATCTCAAAAAGCATTTCCTTGGAAGCCATCTGCATCTGACGTCAGCAGTTTCAATACAAGAGTTTCATGTCAACAATATACATACTATGCAATTCAGCGCCAGGTGCAGGGCAGCTTATGTTGTTGCTCCACATGAAGTTATCTCGGAAAAACTCGAGTTATCTTGCCCGTATTTAATAAAAGATCTATCTATATATCGGATCTAAAGCGCAAAGGTGCATATGCGATATGTCAAAAACTCAGTTGGAAAAATGGAAATGAAAATGGTCGATTACGAAGCAATACTGAGCAATACTATATAATTTAACAATATAAGTATTTGTTAAGGTGGCTCGATAGTCTAAATCAATCATGAGAAATTACATTTTTCAGCATAAAAATGTGTGTAATGCAGATCTGAGCTTCATCGTGGTTCATTGCATAGCTCTAGCTGGTGGTCTTGTTTACTGAAAAGTTTTATACCCTCAAAGTTTACCTGAGTGGAGAAATCGTGTTTCCAATATAAAATCCAGAAAACTAATTTGCATAAAATCTGGCGCTTATCATAATCCCCAATAGGGATGGCTAAAACGGATGACTAGTCAAAAGGAGCTTTCTGTTTTTGTTTGGTCTTTATTTTTCGTTAGGATAGGGTTAGCTACTGTTAGGAATAGGTTTAAGGTTAGGATGAAGGTTAGGGTTAGGATTAGGATTGAGATTTAGGGTTAGGATTAGGATTAGTAGTTCTAGAAAATGTCATTTTGAGTCATCTTTTAAGCCTTCACCAATACAATTTCTCTAGATATACAAATGCAGTGTGAAACGTTTCAATAATCAAGACCACCGCTAAAGCTATGCAATGAACCAAAATAAAGCTCAGATCTGCATTAGAAAACTTTTTATGGGGAAAAATGCAATTTCTCGTGATTTAGACTATCGAGCCTCAGTCACCTTGATATATTCACTGCTGTAGTGAATGTGGGAGAGCTTGGAGTAAACAGATGATTAAAAAGCCATCTCGAATTCAATGCTTTATCATATGCCAAACTTTCCCGTTGTTTTGCGTGCAGAGATAAGAGTTGATGAACTGAAAATTTGCATTTGACTGATTGTGATTCTTGTGATATGGCAATTCAGATATACATTCAAAAGATCGGCGATAATTTATGCACATGACTAAAATTAATTACTGGTAAAAGCGTTGGTTGAAAGATAATTACACTAGAAAGCTGAGAATATTATAGAAAGCCGATAACAATACAAGCGCTCATCCTCACAAGTTAAAAATGTTATCTGCAGTTCAAAATTTCGGTTTTTGAAGTGTGTTCTCTTGTTGCATGGAAACTTAGGCCACTCTCGAAGGTTTAACCGGTTCGTATATAACCTGGATAAAACACAGCAGTATATGGAGAAAGATGATTCAAACATCAACTCGGTAGATAGAAACCCACATAAACAGCATAAACTGACTATATTTTACAATAAATCTTCAAATCTATTTCTTTTAAATAGAGATATACTCTGGTCTAGCTGTGTATTGTGGTCTAGCTGTGTACTGTGGTCTAGCTGTGTACTGTGGTCTAGCTGTGTATACTGTGGTCTAGCTGTGTACTGTGGTCTAGCTGTGTATACTGTGGTCTAGCTGTGTATACTGTGGTCTAGCTGTGTATTGTGGTCTAGCTGTGTACTGTGGCCTAGCTGTGTACTGTGGTCTAGCTGTGTATACTGTGGTCTAGCTGTGTACTGTGGTCTAGCTGTGTATACTGTGGTCTAGCTGTGTACTGTGGTCTAGCTGTGTATACTGTGGTCTAGCTGTGTACTGTGGTCTAGCTGTGTATACTGTGGTCTAGCTGTGTATACTGTGGTCTAGCTGTGTATTGTGGTCTAGCTGTGTACTGTGGCCTAGCTGTGTACTGTGGTCTAGCTGTGTATACTGTGGTCTAGCTGTGTACTGTGGTCTAGCTGTGTATACTGTGGTCTAGCTATATACTGTGGTCTAGCTGTGTATACTGTGGTCTAGCTGTGTACTGTGGTCTAGCTGTGTATACTGTGGTCTAGCTGTGTACTGTGGTCTAGCTGTGTATACTGTGGTCTAGCTGTGTACTGTGGTCTAGCTGTGTATTGTGGTCTAGCTGTGTACTGTGGTCTAGCTGTGTACTGTGGTCTAGCTGTGTATACTGTGGTCTAGCTATATACTGTGGTCTAGCTGTGTATACTGTGGTCTAGCTGTGTACTGTGGTCTAGCTGTGTATACTCTGGTCTAGCTGTGTATACTGTGGTCTAGCTGTGTATACTGTGGTCTAGCTGTGTATACTCTGGTCTAGCTGTGTATACTGTGGTCTAGCTGTGTACTGTGGTCTAGCTGTGTATACTGTGGTCTAGCTGTGTATTGTGGTCTAGCTGTATACTGTGGTCTAGCTGTGTATTGTGGTCTAGCTGTGTATACTGTGGTCTAGCTGTGTATACTCTGGTCTAGCTGTGTATACTCTGGTCTAGCTGTGTATACTGTGGTCTAGCTGTACTCTGGTCTAGCTGTGTATACTGTGGTCTAGCTGTACTGTGGTCTAGCTGTGTACTGTGGTCTAGCTGTGTGGTGGTCTAGCTGTGTACTGTGGTCTAGCTGTGTATACTGTGGTCTAGCTGTGTGGTGGTCTAGCTGTGTAGTGGTCTAGCTATGTATACTGTGGTCTAGCTGTGTACTGTGGTCTAGCTGTGGTGGTCTAGCTGTGCATATATTGTGGTCTAGCTGTGTACTCCTGGTCTAGCTGTGTACTGTGGTCTAGCTGTGTATAGTGGTCTAATGGTTACCACACATGTCTATAACTAGGAGACCCGGATTCACTCTGGGTCTTAAAATAATTGATAAGGTATACTGCCTTTGTAACAACACCAGGAAATGAAAACACTTTTGGGTCTTAAATCATAGGCCCTCGGAACTATCAGTTGAGTTTTCCGTTCACGTAAAAGAGATAAAGCCAACCTCTGATGGAACCTTATCCTGCGTGATCGACTCGAAATAAATCATACAACATTAAAGTTAATGTTAATGCTATACATATCCTTGCTGATATACTAAATATGTCTCTCTATAATTTCTTAGACATTCTTCACCGCCCTGTTTCTTGTCTTATCGTTGGCTATCTCACTCTTTGCAATCGTGCTTGACGGACCAGACTGGGTGGAATGGAAAAACATTGACAGAACTATAAAGTTCTGGGAATCGAAAAAGAACAACGCCTGTCGATCTTTCAATTACACTTGTGCGTGCAGAGACGAGAATGGTTTTAATCGTAAGTATTAATTCACTGGAAAAATCACTTTGAATATGTTGACTCGACCATGCATAAACATAGACACTGAAGACTGTAGAAATACAATAACAACCTTTGATGATCTAACTATAGGCGTGTTGCCGAAAATACTTCAGATATGCATATTGAGATTGGTATATATTGTCGCAATAGGTATCGGACAATAACATCTCACTGGTCATCAGGTTACAGGTTGTACGCATGTGGAACCTTCACTCTGCCATCTCAGTCCTGTATACATAGCTCAATGGTTAGAGTATCTCACTCGTCATCAGGTTACAGGTTGCGTATAGATATGTCACCTTCGCTATACCATCTCATAATCCATGTAGCTCAATGGCTAGAGCATGTCACTGGTCATCAGGTTACAGGTTGTACGCATGTGGAACCTTCACTCTGCCATCTCAGTCCTGTATACATAGCTCAATGGTTAGAGTATCTCACTCGTCATCAGGTTACAGGTTGCGTATAGATATGTCACCTTCGCTATACCATCTCATAATCCATGTAGCTCAATGGCTAGAGCATGTCACTGGTCATCAGGTTACAGGTTGTACGCATGTGGAACCTTCACTCTGCCATCTCAGTCCTGTATGCATAGCTCAATGGTTAGAGTATCTCACTGGTCACCAGGTTACAGGTTATGTATGTATGTATATATATATATATATATATATATATATATATATATATATATATATATATATATATATATATATATATATATATATATATATATATATATATATATATATATATATATATATATATATATATATATATATATATATATATATATATATATATATATATATATATATATGTCACCTTCACTATACCATCTTATAATCCATGGTAGTTCAATGCCAATAATAGCATGCCACTGGCCACAGGTTGTGTATATATGTAACCTTCTTACAGGTTATCAGGTTGTCCACATGTATAATCTTCACTCATCATCATAGCTCAATGTGGTTAGAACAACTCACTGGTCATCAGGTTACAGGCTGTAGACATTTTGTCACCTTCACTCCATACCATCTCAGTCCATGTAGCTCAATGGTTAGAACATCTCACTATAGTTATCAGGTTGTCCACATATATAATCTTCACTCTATCGATCATCTTAGTCCATGTATTTCAATGATTAGAACATCTCACTGATCATCAGGTTGTCCACACATGTAACCTTCCCTCTATCATCTTAGTCCTGTAGTCAGTAGTCCATATACAGTAACTCAATGTGTAGCTAGAACATCTCACTGCATGGTCATCCGATTACAGGTTTTGTACACACACAGAACACATATATATATATATATAATTGCAATACAACAGTTAGTAAAGTATCTTCTCTAACAAAAACCCTAATAATTGCAATGGCTCTGTATCGTCTTTCTTTCAGAGGTAGTATCTCGTGAAAGCAATTGTAAGCAGGTGATACAACTCACAGCATTGTACGGCATTATTGTAGCTGGTGCTATTATCGGTGCTGCGTTATGTGTGGCAACGCTTTTGGTTATGGTGAATTCTATTTCCTGGAAAGACCCTTGGAAGGCAAGTGAGAGATTCGTGGAAAAATGCACATGACCCTCTAGTGGGGACTTACATTTTACAAAACTAGTCTGTGATAAGTTGAAAACTGAAAACGATATGTCCCCAATTGGCTATTGCAGCTAACGGAGCTGTCATTAATTCCACCAGGGAGGGGGCAGAAGGAAAAGTGCTGGGGCTACGAAAACATTTGGAAAACCTTTGATGCGCCATGAAACCTTTTCGATTAGTATCAAAAGTAATCGAAGAAAACAAATATTTATAATATAGGAATTGATATACGCTGTATGTAAGTCCAAGAAATATCCATATCACACCCAAAAAAAAGTTGTTTTGAGAATCCCTTGCCCCCAGAAATTATGTACATGTGTATATAGTTTGGATTTCAGTAAGAGTTCACTGGAATGCGGAAAACCCGGCTGAAAACAAAGTTGATTGTTTTCCTTGCTCTATATGGCAGACTATCCTCAGTTCTCAACACTCCTGTGTTGTCGGTATGAATGAAAATTTAAGATGTGCTGCGCCACGAAACTAAAACAAAATGTATAGTTTGGTCATGAAACCATCCAGGGAAATTTGGTTGGGTCACGAAACTTTAACAAGAATTTTCAGTTTTCCTTCTGCCCCCCTCCCTGGTGGAATTAATAACAGCTTCCTAAATACATTTACACTGAAATAAAGTCATCATATCATATATCATAACCGTTTTCGCAATTGAAAACGTTTTCAACTGTGTCGTTTTGCCTTTTAAACTTGTGTGAACAGGTCAAAACCTTGAAACGTCTAAAATTCAAGATGGCGACGAAATGTTCAAATAATAATATTCTTGTTCTCTGAGAGCTTTGGTTATTAAACTGGTATTCTTGATTGTTAACACAACATCGTTAGCAACCAATAAAACAAAATTTATAGCTTATCAAGTATTTAATGATTCAATAACGATTTAACTTCCAATGCCGAACAAAAATATGAATGTCGAATGAAGAGTGGAAAACTGCTTTACTTTAACAGGATAAGCAGAAGATATTTTATGGAATTGTGTGACAAGCTAAGACTCCAATTGTCTAGTGGAATAGAAATGATAATAAGAAGCTATATGCCCGCCATAAGAGATGTAATTTCTGTTGAAACAAAAGTGGCAACAAATTTGCATATAATGGCAACGTTTTGACTAGAGAATTAAAACGACAATATTGAAAATGACATATTGAAAATCGTGTACACATCACATGTACCAAGAAAACGTAGTGAAATTGTCAGGCTTAAAGAACTGGGCTCCTAAATATGTATCTGAATAGAATAGAAAATCCTTATTTCAGCAGGATTACCGTATCAGCGAAAAATCGTCACTCGTGGTATCGTTAGGGTCCCTGAAATGTACATTACTTAATATAATTATACCTCCCTATGTAGCTTTCGCTAATGACGGAAGCGACGGCGGTCAGTTTACAGTCTACGAAGGTACGCTGGTGCTTCCAGCCTTCGCAGGGCAGCTGCCTTAAAGTTGTCTAAGGATGTTACAGCATTGTATTGTAGTGATTTATGTGATCTAAATTTACTGAGCCTGGATTTTGTGAACTAAATGTACTGTACAGTAATGTGTAAAAGATAAAGAATTGTAACCAGATAATAATAATAATAATAATACATAACAATTTCTATAGCGCTTATCCAGAGAGATCTAAGCGCTTTACAACAATTAAATCTAAAAAACTATAAAAATATCAAAATATTTGAATAATAATAATAATAATAATAATAATAATAATAATAATAATGTTTGTCTAATTACTATAGACTGCCCTAAAAAGGTGGCTCTTCAGTTTCGTCTCAAACTAAAGGCGGGGGGTTAGGGTTAGGATAACACTTTAGATGTTAAGATGTTAAGATTAGGATCAGGATCAATAAAATGAGTTATAATTATAAAAATCCTAGGTCAGATGACAATTCAGGATAATCCTGAATCCTAGGTGAGAGGTTATGCTGTATATATAGAGCTCGCTGATCTGCTATCATTCCCCAGTCCCTTTTTGCTCACGATCAGATCAAATGACTCTTTTCCAGGCCTACGCATCATACACCGCTTCCTACGTCAACAAGGCGGCATTCACCACCCTCAATGACGTCATGGAGCTGTACCAAAAACAACACCATCCCACGTCCAGTTCCACGTCATCTTTGCCGACACAGAACAAGGAATACATGCCCGCTTGGTCGCTTTATGGATCCACAGTGGACGAATTAGATAACCACGCTCCTTATTAAAGCTATCGTGGCCGTACGCGCATAATTTGGGACGATGTTTTTTAGTATAACCAAAGCACATGCGTGTTACACTCAATTACTGGTCGGCGTTACTTAAGCATGCAAATAACCACTAACCCCAAAACATCTCTATCTCCATCTCTCTATCACCATCTCTCTATCTCGCTCTCTCTCAAAAAATTGAAGGAATTACCGTTTTTAAATAAAGTTGTCTCTCTCTCTCTATCTCTCGCTATCTCTCTATATCTCTATCTCTCGCTATCTCTCTATATCTCCATCTCTATCTCTCTCTCTCTATCTCTCTCTCTCCATCTCCCTCTCTCTCTATCTCCTTCTCTCTCCATCTCCCTCTCTCTCTCTATCTCCCTCTATCTCCCTCTATCTCCCTCTCTCTCCCTCTCTCTATCTCTCTCTCTCCATCTCTATATCTCCATCTCTATATCTCCATCTCTATATCTCCATCTCTATTTCTCTATCTCTATCTCTCTCCATCTCCATCTCTCTCTCTCCATCTCCATCTCTATCTCTCTCCATCTCCATTTCTATCTATCTCTCTCTATATTTCTCTCTCTATTTCTCTCTCTATCTCTCTCTATCTCCATCTCTATCTCTCTCTATCTCTATTTCTCTCTCTATCTATCTCTCTCTCTATCTCCATCTCTATCTATCTCCCTGTATCTCTCTCTCTATATCTCTCTCTATCTCTCTCTCTCTCCCTCTCTCTATCGTACTCTATCTCCCTCTCTCTATCTCTATCTCTCTCTATCTTAAACACGGAGTGCTTGCATATATGGTGAGATGGTCACCGTGCTAATCATAATTAGTTCAATTACTGTGATTGGTCAGGAAACAACGAGAAATGAGAAGTAATCAAAACAACAAAATCTCCATTATTTCGAGACTCCATTGTTTGAATTGATTTTTAAAATTTCAAAGACTCCATTGTTTCGAGGGGGATGGGCTTCCTTTTATGCGAGCACTCCGTGTTTAACAATATATCTCTTATCTATCTCTCTCTCTATCTCTCTCTCTCTCTATCTCTCTCTCTCTCTATCTTATCTAAACAAATTAGATCCTAACCCTAACCCCACGCCTAATGAGTTTTCTAACCCTAACCCCCGCCTTAAGTAAAAAACATCGTCCCAAAGACGCGAACTAAACGCCGACCAGCAATCAGTTATCTACGGAGAGGGCTAAAAGGGATGACTCAAAAGGACCTTTCTCGTTTTCTCTGGTCTTTATTTTTGGTTAGGTTAGGATCAAGGGGAGGGTTAGGATTGAGATTAGACTATTTCTTGAAAATGGGAACGTCATTTTGAGCCATCCCTTTTAGTCTTGTCCGTTAACTACACGCGTAAAAACTCGTCTATTGCACAGTGATTCAACAGTGGATTACGAACAGAGGTTAAGAATTGAATCATTTTTTATAAACAGGTCGTTTGAAAGCACCGAGCAAACTCCTTTTCTATTTCACTGTTAAATCACTGTGCAATGTCATTGTGTGTTCCTACTTTAGCAGGGTAAAGAGGAATCAAGATATTCTATCCTTAAGGTAGCAAGATCCCTCTTAATACATTTTTAATACCATACAATATACATATGACAAATAATATTTCCACACAAAAAGTTTGCATAAATTATGCTAATTAGCTGACGAAATGGCCGCCGATTGGTCAAAATCGGGATATACTTCAAACAAGATTTCTCAGGCAGTTTTAGAGATAAGGTCCTGAAAGTTTCTGAGTTTATAGCTTATATACTAAGGCATATTCTGGTTGTAGCATTTTCAATATAAACTTTCAGCTATTTTCTGACATGCTTTTTTCTTTTTTTTTCAATTTCCACCACCTAAATTATATTAATTATGTCAGATAATTCAACAAGTATGAATCAGATTCAAAATTCCTACCACCATTCCCTAGATATTCCTGTTAGGAGGCTGTGGTGAAAATTTTGACCAATCGGCGGCCATTTCGTCAGCTAATTAGCATAATTTATGCAAACTTTTTGTGTGGAAATATTATTTGTCATATGTTCTATCAAATGGTTGTAAGGGTTAATTGTTATATTGTATGGTATTAAAAATGTATTCAGAGGAATCTTGCTACCTTGCTACCTTAGAAAATGTAACGAAGATGAACTTTAAAGAACATTGGATAATCAGCAATTTAAGCGAGTGTCGTTTTTGTACATGCACTGAAGCCTTAAAAGCGATATCGGTTTTGAGAGGTGCATGGTTTTTAAGTTATTTTAAATTGTTTTAACTATGACTTCATGTATGTTTGTATTTAAAGTAAATGGTTTGAACCTAGGAGTATCATTAGAAGTGTGATAAAGTATATAGTTGATCGTCCAGGTTTAGCTTTATGGCTTAAAATCGTCGAAACAAGGATTGGATTACGTTCTGAATCAGTTTGCTGTGGATAATATTTCTTAAAACGTACAGAAATCGCTTGTTTGCTTGTCCTCAAATCGCTTGTTTGTTTGTCCTCAACTCGCTTGTTTCTTGTTTATTTGTCCCAGATATTCTATCCTTATACATATATGTAACCTTCGCTCTTTTATCTAAGTCCATGTAGCTCATTGGTTAGAGCATCCCACTGGTCATCAGAAGATTACAGGTTGTACACATATGTAACCTTGTCCTTCACTCATCATCTTAGTCCATGTAGCTCAATAGTTAGAACATCTCACTAGTCATCAGAAGGTTACAGGTTGTACACATATGTACATTCACTCTGCCATCTTAGTCCATGTAGCTCAATAGTTAGAGCATCTCACTGGTCATCAGAAGGTTACAGGTTGTACACATATGTAACCTTCACTCGTCATCTTAGTCCATGTAGCTCAATAGTTAGAGCATCTCACTGGTCATCAGAAGGTTACAGGTTGTACACATATATAACCTTCACTCGTCATCTTGGTTGGAGCATCTCACTGGTCATCAGAAGGTTACAGCTTGTACACGTATGTAACCTTCACTCATCATCTTAGTCCATGTAGCTCGATGGTTAGAGCATCTCACTGGTCATCAGAAGGTTACAGGTTGTACACGTATGTAACCTTCACTCATCATCTTAGTCCATGTAGCTCGATGGTTAGAGCATCTCACTGGTCATCAGAAGGTTACAGGTTGTACACATATGTATAACCTTCAATGGTTCCACTGGTCATCAGGTTACAGATTGTACATATGTAACCTGGTCCT
Source organism: Chrysogorgia sp. JL179-B06 (assembly GCA_035772405.1). Lineage (NCBI taxonomy): Eukaryota > Metazoa > Cnidaria > Anthozoa > Scleralcyonacea > Chrysogorgiidae > Chrysogorgia > Chrysogorgia sp. JL179-B06. The sequence goes on along the minus strand of JAYKKM010000450.1, from coordinate 3,670,334 downwards.
TCACTCATCATCTTTTAAAAGTCCATGTAGCTCAATAGTTATAGAGCATCTCTCAGCAGGCGATTAGAAGCCGTTACTGGTTATAACACCGACCATTACCGGGAGTTATATATTAAAGTAAATTTAATTCACGCATGCGTAATCACCGGATGAATTAAAGTTAATATCTGCCGTGCACACTTAGTCTCATTAAATGCCCACAATTTTGAGGTAAAATTTTGAATGTCAGTAATTTCTATACAGCGAAACTTGAAATGTTAAAATTTCTCCTACGCCATGGTGGGCCATGCCTGGAATTACAATTGGGTGACACCATTTCTGACTTTAGTGAACATTTAATTGGTGCTTGGTTATTAAGTCAAACTTGAGGGACCTTTAGTGACCTTTATTTACGGATCTATATAAATGTAGCCATTATTCGTGTGATATAACATAACGTTCTTTTTCTATCGCTTGGCTTCAACTATGCAATTCCTTATACAGACAAAGAGCGGTATTTTAATGCCATGCATGACTTTACAGTTAATTATAACGCTATCCAAAACATCACAGTGTGATACTAGCTGAGTCAACGAAGCGTTCGAAGCCGAAAGAGTTTCTTCATCGGTTTCCCGAACGTCTACCTCGTCTGTAAGTGTCGCGAAGGAGTTCCCAGGCTCAGTTGAAAGAAAGCTAGAAGGCTATATAGCGCTCATTCAAATCATGGGAGAAGGAAAAATGTTCAAAACCAAGTCGAGGCGGCTAGCGTTTCTGCTACTTCTTCTCTTCGGTAGCTTTGTTATTCTTCTTGGCATCTTGGTGTTAGCTGTTGGTCTCGCCATTACGCATTACGATGACTTTCACGACACCGTGGATTTGAAAGAACAAGTCAACCCCGACATCGACTACGTCCAGTACTGGATTGGGTTACCGGTAAGAATATTACGTCATATAATATAACCTATAGGTGTTTGCCATCCGAATGAATACCATCGACACATCAGAGTTAATATACCACACCTCCCATAATATATCTCCTACAATACATCTCTTATATCTACGGTCAAAACGACGTAGATGGAATCATCAACAAGGGAGTATACAGTATGTATGTCAAGTAATATAACAGGAGATGTATTCGAGAGGATAATTGAGAAACGCATCGAATAATAAACTTGTGTTTACAAGTGCTCTAATTGAACATTTAAGGCCAATCAACAAAAAACATTTTTTTCTCACGCGAATGTTATACTGGCAAATATTATATTATCATTAACTGATTTATTTTTTATGTGTTTTTCAGTATATAATTACTGGAATATCAGTAGCCTGTTCCGCAGTTAACCTTAGAAGAGTCCTATTGGTGAGTGCACTTAAGGAATAAAACACCTCTCGCGCGCGATTATCGAGTTATGCGTGTAAAACACGATTGTATCCTAGGTATTCCTTGACTTCTTTTTGTAATTGGGCAGACAACGCGAAGCGGCCATTGGCGATTTGTGATCTGACGAACTACATTAAGAGATTTATACGAAGGATATACACGTTTGCGTAATAATTATATTACGCAAACGTGTATATATCCTTCGTAACCTATCAAGGCACGTGTGTTATGTATTTAGACTCGCTAATTCCAAATCTGTTTTCAGAATTGAAATCGAGTAAATATTGGCCGAGATAACGTTCGGCGTGCGCGGTCTGGACCACGGATGGGGAAAAGAAACTCTACGGGTGGGGGTAGAAAAGGCGGGCGAGGGGTTATTGCCGAACGTATTTCTAGTACACCGCTGAACATACGTCAAAACCATCATCACTACAAAAATCGCATATATCGAGATCCAGCAGGCATTATCAGGCGGCATTCTGGCAAGACAGGATGCCGTCAGGAATAGTGGGCTGCTCGCCTGCGGGCTCGCTGCAATGAACATGAAACCCAATAACAATCCTGTATTACTCTTTTCTAGACAATGTGTACATTAACTTTATCCATAGCTTGTGTAGTTTTGTCGTTCGCTGGCCTGGTAGTGGACGGACCTGATTGGGTGAAGTGGAAGAACTATCGTGCTTTGCAACGTTATTGGGAAAGACAAGATGGCTACGCTTGCGTGTCAAAAAACGACACGTGTTTTTGCAATGGGAAAACAAGTAGTGAGTCGACTTAGTTTTTGTTTTCATTTTATTCCATAGCTTCTTTGGTACTGCACCTTCTTATCTTCTTCTACACCTACCGCTACTGCTACCTGTTGTTATTGTTGTTCTTTTTCTTGTTCTTCTTCTTGTTCTTCATGTCCATGTTCTCCATCCCCTTCTTCCTCTTCTTCTTCTCCTCTTCTTGTTCTTCTTCCCCTCCTCCTCCTCCTCTTCGTGTTCTCCATGTTCTCCATCCCCTTCCCTTTCTCCTACTGCTTCCTCTTCCTCTTCTACTCCTCTTCTTGTTCAACTTCTTTTTCCCCTCCTCCTCCTCCTCCTCTTCATGTTCAGGTTGTCCATGTTCTCTATCCCTTTCTCCTATTCCTTCCTCTTTCTCTTCTCCTCCTCCTCTTCTTCTTCTTCTCATCCTCTTCTTCTTCATCAAAATCTTCTTCTTCTTCTTCACCTCCTTCTCCTCCTCCTCTTACTCTTCATGTTCATGTTCTCCATCTTCTCCATCCCCTTCCCTTCCTCCTACTCCTCCTACTCCTCTTCTTGTTCTTTTCTCTTTCTCCTTCTCCTCCTTCTCTTCTTGTTCTTGTTCTTCCTGATTCCTTCTCCTACTCCTCTTCTTGTTCTTCTTCATTTTCTCCTTCTCCTTCCTCTTCTCTTACTCATCTTCTTGTTCTTCTCACCTTCTCCTTCTCCTACTCCTCTTCTTGTTCTTCTTCCTTTTCTCCTACTCCTTCCTCTTCTCCTACTCCTTCCTCTTCTCCTACTCCTTCCTCTTCTCCTACTCTTCTTCTTGTTCTTCTTCCTCTTCTCCTACTCCTTCCTCTTCCTCTTCTCCTACTCCTCTTCTTGTTCTCCTACTCCTTCCTCTTCCCCCTCTCCTACTCCTTCCTCTTCTCCTACTCTTCTTCTTGTTCTTCTTCCTCTTCTCCTACTCCTTCCTCTTCCTCTTCTCCTACTCCTCTTCTTGTTCTTCTTGTTCTTCTTCCCCTTCTGCTTCTTCTTCTTCTTGACTCCTCTTCTTGTTCTTCTTGATTCCTACTCCTTCGCCTTATTCTTTATCCTTTTCTTTTCCTCGTATCACATTAGTTACATTTCCATATACATCCCCTGTCGTCAACTCAATTCACCAATGTACTATCCTTAGAAACCATCGCTTCATTCACTGACTGTGACACAATTACTGACCTGGCTGCCACATACGGAATCCTCATTGCCTGCTTCATAATTGTGCTGGCAATTTTACTGGCGACTATAATTCTCATGGTCTACATTCTTTCAAGCAAAGCAGAAAGGGTAAGCTAAGTAAACTCAAAATGAAACCTATACATATACCCTCCGTTTTTGTGAACCCGCGACCCTGCGATGCTAGTGCAGTGCTCTGACCACTGAGCTACGGAAGCCGTTGCCGAGAGCCTAGTCACGAGTTCTGTGGTTCAATTCCAGCCGGAAGGCCTTGAAGTTGCATTTTTCGCAACTGGTCCCGGTTTGGTCTTAAAATGTATGTATTCCAACACTCGAAATTTTCCTTCACCATTACCCTAAATAGGATCCCTTCGAGTGATTCGATCACCACTATCCCTTAGAGTTACATACCTTAATCACCATCTTGGTCCGTAAAAATACATATAATTCTGTTTTCCTCCTCAAAGGCTCGGAGAGCTGGAAAGGGTCGACGAAGGGTGACTAAAACTATCCAGACGCGAAGCTCGCAACGTGATTACGACCAACCAACAGTGATTCCGAACACAAACCGAGGATACGACGAAGGAATAGCGATTCCGAACACAAACCGAGGATACAACGAAGCACCGACGATCCTGAGGACAAACCAAGAGTACACGAGCGAAGAGCGAACACGCATTATCCAGGATACTTACAAAATGAAGGACAATGACAGTGTGGATTTCCAAACCAGGCAAGGAAACGCGGGATATGGTGAAGCAAATGGCGGAATAATCATGTTGGATCCAGGCCACTTTAAACTCGGAGATGACGACGTCTATTAAGACGAGAATGAAAATTGTTGACATGAAGTTTGTCGGCATGAATGTAATCACAAATGAATAGTTTTTGTTCTACTTTTTTTATTTTACACTAACAGCACCAGCAAAATGGACAATACATCGAAGGTCGTCAAGCTCAAATCCTAAGAAAATGTTTTCCCAGACAGGAATCGAACCTGTAAAAAATTCCTATCTATCGAACCTGTAAAAATCTAAAGCCTCGGGAGGTTTAGTAAAAGTCCCTCGGGCGACTTCAACTAAACCTCCCTCGGCTTTCGGGTACATTAATCACTAATCAACCTCAATACCATACTATTACTTATAATAATGGACATTGGACAGTTCGAACTTGTTTTTAGGTTTTTAATAATAGGGACGTATTCAGTAGGGAATTCATGTCCCCCAATGCGAGTGAATGTTTGAAAGACTTGGCAACAAACTTTTTGATTAACAAACAGGCTTACGAAGGTAATCCAGGTAAACAAAACTACTCTTGTACAAAACAACAGCACTAATTTCCAGTAATATCTTACCTAAGAAAGTGGGTGACGTCACACCCGGGGTAAACCTGATGAAACTACTCTATGGATAGCCGAGTTTCCGCGGAATGCTTTTTAAAATGGTTCAATTGAAAAAGGAAGACATTCACAAAAATCGAGTTTCAGACTTATAGAAACATGAGGATGGCTAGATAAAAAAATTTCGCTTTACCCCGGTTGTGACGTCAGACGCATATCGAAAATAAATCCAAGATGGCGGACAATGATTCTGGTTAGCAACTTTGAAAGTGTAATTAATATGTTTATCTTAACAGCTCTGAATAGACAGCTCGTAATAGTTGACCAATGTCGTGGATTCGCCTTTAGAAATAATAGAATATTTGACTCAACTCCGATAGTAACAGACATGATTTTTCAGTCAAGACTTCGAAGACTGATCTCCAGTTTATTTGTTCCAGTTTCCATGACTCCAACCCACACGCTTCAAAACAACTCAACAACGCGTTGGCTGATGAAATATCATAACCGATGAGTCACTGTTGTTTCGAGTTAATGGACCGGTCATTGTTAAAAATGGGAGGTGGCACCGAAGAGAAATGTTTTTCTTGGTAAAAATTTTGCTGACCCAACCATTAAAAGGTCACTATGTTTCTTTACCCAACCTCAGATATCAATTAAAAAATAAATACCCACCCCAAAACTTTAACTTTGTCCACATCATAGAGATGAGGGAAGATGATGATGTTAGAGGAGGATGATGATGATGATGATGATGATGATGATGATGATGATGATGATGATGATGTTGATGATGATGATGATGATGATGATGTTGTTGATGATGATGATGATGATGATGATGATGATGATGATGATGATGATGATGATGATGATGATGATGATGATGATGATGATGATGATGTTGATGATGTTGATGATGTTGATGATGATGATGTTGTTGATGATGATGATGATGATGATGATGATGATGATGTTGATGATGATGATGATGATGATGATGATGATGATGATGATGATGATGATGATGATGATGATGATGATGATGATGTTGATGATGTTGATGATGTTGATGATGATGTTGTTGATGATGATGATGATGATGATGATGATGATGTTGATGATGATGTTACATGAAGAATCTGAAAAAGATCAAGATAATGACTCTGACTGATTGACATAATTATTGTATTGGCATATGATATTTCTTTCTTACATAGTCTTTAATATCTGAGTGTCATGCTTTGGAAATATACATTACATTTTTTTTCTACCCAACCTTTGAGTTGGTTTGTTTTTTATTTACCCAACCTTTGACTTACTCAAAATTTTGTTTACCCAACCATTTTCTCTTCGGTGCCACCCCCCATTTTTAATAATGACCGGTCCCTAAATCGATTTAGTCGATGACTCATCTCTCCACGTATACAGAACATAAAATGGTGATGACATTTTACTACATATACAACACAGACTCGCACGAAAACCCATGCACCACAGTGACAGGCTTCGCATAAAGTATTGAGAATTCAATATATTCGACTTATAAACGCGAACGATGCGTATAAACGATGCATGATGCATGTTCGTAAACTACGACAATAATAACATATCGTATTGCCGACAATAATATTATTTATATTTTGTTATACTTTGTTTTGTTATACGCTTTGTTTTGTTATATTGAACGCTTAAAACACTGCACCGTCCATGCAATATTGATGCTAATCCTTGGTTAAAATTGAATCGATAAAATTCCCACAAAACAGGAAAAGCTAATAATCGCCTTTTGAACAATTGGCTCATGTATTATAATACTACATTCTTTACTTGGATTGAGAGATATGTGTATGAAACCATATTCTATTTGTTGTGTATTGTTTTAATTTTTTCTAATGCAATCCTAATCACACATTAACCAGAACAAAAATCCTTGTTTATCATTTCCATTCTCTTATATTACCATAAACTTACAAATGAAGTTATGGCAGTTTGAAAAATGGACAAAAACAAGGCTTAAAAATCAAATTGCTTAACAAAATCATGTTTTGACAGCAATTTTGATGGAAATATTTGTAGAATCGATTTGCTTCGTTTTGTACTCATTGGATAGAGGAAATTCTGCTTTTTCCAATGCTGTGAAAATCAGCGAATTTGGTCCCAAATTGATGAAGTTATGACAGTTTGAAAAATAGACAAAAACAAGGCTTAAAAAATCAAATTGCTTAACAAAATCAATAAGAAAGAAAGAGAAATTCAAGAAAGAGAAATTCAAAAAAGAGAGGAAATTCAAAGTCTTATTAAATCACATAAGTACATAACAGAAGACAATACAATATACAGACATAAAGCTCGCCCCATGATGCTTTGCATCTCCCTAGTTTATTTAATAATCTTTGTACACGGTAACCACGTCAGTCCACAAAGGTCTATTTTTTATGTGGCCGTGTGTTATTTACAGAGAAGAATGTAAAAAATGTTAAAAACTATAACTACATAGTAAATGAGAATGTAAAATTAGATATATAACAAGTGATTTGAAAAAAAATGTACAATAAATTACAGTGTGAATTTCTTATAGATAATTGTTTTCGTGATTTAAGTATATGGCACCTCGATACCAGAAAGTTCATTTCATCGCATTACTGTTAGGCTTGGGGAGCATTAAAGTATTGTTGTTACTCCTCAAATCGTAACACTCCCGATTAGATAACCTGAAAATGTCGCTGAGATTTGAATCTCCACCAATATTTTTATTGACTAAGGAGAAGAGTTGTTCATCCCTTCTACTCTGAAGCGTTTCCCGTCCCAATTTAGATAAAGTTTCTCTTGCCGATGAGTAATAACTGTCACCGCGGTTATAACCCGAGCAGCCTTATTCTGTAATGACTCCCACGTCATGCTCAACTGTTCCCCGACTCTACAGGAATGCTCAAACAATGTCCAAGCGCAGACACCATGCTAGGTTAATTTTCATTGGAATTCGGGAATGCATGCAAACTATATAGCGGTTGAGCCAAACAAGTTGCCCTGCCTTCGCGAGTCAAACGATGAAGTCGCACTCGTCACGAAATGGATCAAGATCCATCTCTGCCTTGATATTCTTGACATTTATCGGAACAGTCTTTTTGCTCGTCTCTCTCGTCGCCATAACTTGTGGTTTCGTGATAAATTTCGAAGATTTCGAAGCGCCACTAGACGTGAATAAACATTTGGAATCTACAATACAGGCCGAGTTCGACTACAGTCAATACTGGCTAGGTTTTCCCGTGAGTACTTGAGTTTTTTTATGAAATGTTGTCCCTACATAAATGCTTGTGTTCATTGCTTGAAATTTGTGAGTCCCGACAGGAATCGAGCCCGTAATTACCGACACTAATCACTAGTGATATAAACAGAAAACTTTAAAAGGTTGGTGTACTGCCGAAATAGGTCTCGAACCTGTACGATTCACTCTCTGACGTAGGCCATTCGCTCGAGTCCTCCACATTATTTCGGCAGTACACCAACCTTTTAAAGTTTTTGATTTGTATTTCTATACCTACACAGTACAATACCTTTTTGATCATTGGCGCATGAGATGCTCTAACCATTGAACTACATGGACTAAGATGACGAGCGAAGGTTATGTATATGTGTACATTGTACAACCACAGAGTAGATGCTCTGGTACAACCTGTAACCTTCTGATCACTAACGAGATGATCTAACCATTGAACTACATGGACTAAGATGACGAGCGAAGGTTATGTATACATGTGTATACATTGTACAACAACAGAGTACATGCTCTGGTACAACCTGTAATCTTCTGATCACTAATGAGATGATCTAACCATTGAGCTGCATGGACTCCGGTGGAAAAGAGCGATGTTTAATTTCAATGTGTGTGTATACAACGTTTTACCTTCTGATAGTTAGTGAGCTGATGCTCTAGCCATTGAACTACATGGACTAAGATGATAAGCGAAGGTTATGTGTGTGTACATAGTTGTACAATGAGTACATGCTCTGGTACAACTTGTAACCTTCTGATCACTAATGAGATGATCTAACCATAAAGCTATATTTTTGTAAACCACCGCTTCATCTTACAGAGCTTTCAAATCGCATGCATCCGTATCTTAATTGTTTTAACACAATCTAATTTAAATAATCATCAGCAATAGAAAAAGTCTTTGTCTATACAGAGGACACATTTTCAATTAATACTTGTGGCTACTTAAAGTTATATATATATAAATCTCGAAGGATTCGCACTCTTTCTACCGACAAAAGATCGCCAGCAAGGAATACCATACTGCACGCAGGTCCGTTCAATGCCCAGGTTGTTATGAAGAGCATACCTGCACAACATGGATGAAGAGTCACGATTTTTAATTTTTAACTGAGAGTGTCTAACACGAGTCGTTTCTTCGCATTCGCTAGTGTTCGGATTCAAAATATTCACATTAGGGACTGGTCATAAAGTATCTACAACCCCGAGCAGAGGGGAAACTTTGATTTTGAAAAACATTCTGACCCCTCATATGTTCTAGCAAAAAATTTCATACCCTCCTATATAACTCAAGGACACAAGAAACTGTGAAAATGCTAACAAATGCGAAATGCAAAAAATTAAAGCAGAGGAAATACATAAAAACTGCCAGTTAGCCTCCAGGTTCCATCTGGATACCACGGAGTTCTTGGTGAAGAATCTATACTTTGAATCATTAGATACCATAGACATCGTAAACAATTTGCTAATTGAAATGAAAACTAAGGTAAAGTCAAAGACCGCAACTCAAAGGCTAATAAAAGGGGAAGGCTAATAAAAGGGATCTCAAGGAGCATTACTTCAATGATTTTCTTGCCAAGATAAAGACATGCATATTTGTCAAACAGCTCTTCGGCTGAGGAGAGTTGAACGGTTACAGTAACAACATTTATATATTAATTTAGGTTTTTTATAAAATATATATATTGTTAAATAATATTTCAAACCCCCTAAGAATACCCTCCGCCCCTGGGCTATGACCGGGCCCTTAGATTCCGGGGTTGTCGTTCTCGTTTAAACAGCACAACGAATCCAGCTACGAAACTACATTCACTACGAATCGGATACTTTTTCTCCCGTTTAAACAGGGTCAATACCGTTATGCCTGAAGCTTTCGTGAACAAGTTTTGAAAAAAGAGTCAAAAAGTCGAATTATAATTTGAGTTATGATTATGTTTTCTAGTTTCTTCTGACCTCCATTCTCTCAATTACTTTGGGAACATGTCAAAACACAAGATCACTGGTAAACAATTAAACAAATAATAAAATATTCCTTGATAATGATTTGGTGTATCTATGGCTCATTATTGCAGATATATGATTTGTTTTTGGTTAGGTAGGTAGGTAGGTAGGTAGGTTGGTTTGTAGGTTGGTAGGTTGGTTGGTTGGTAGGTAGGTAGGTAGGTAGGTAGTAGGTAGGTTGGTTGGTAGGTTGGTAGGTAGGTAGGTAAGTAGGTAGTAGGTAGGTAGGTAGGTTGGTTGGTAGGTTAGGTAGGTAGGTAGGTAGGTAGGTAGCTTGGTAGGTTGGTTGGTAGGTTGGTAGGTTGGTAGGTAGGTAGGTAGGTAGGTAGCTTGGTAGGTTGGTTGGTAGGTTGGTAGGTTGGTTGGTAGATAGGTAGGTAGGTAATAGGTAGGTTGGTAGGTTGGTAGGTAGGTAGTAGGTAGGTTGGTAGGTTGGTTGGTTGATTAATTGAACCTATATCTCTCCTTTTCTTTCAATCTAAATCTAGACCACAACCACCCTGATATTTTTCCTCCTCTCCATCATCCTTGCGTTATTCGCCATGGTCCTCGAAGGAGTTGATTGGGTTAACTGGAAAAACCTCGACCGAGAACAGCGTTACTGGGACAACAAAGATGGCTACACATGCATCAACTACGCAGCCTCGTGTCTTTGTACGAGTACAAACAACACCAAACGTACGAAATGAAGTTATACAAACATACATACATATTTTTCAAACAATTTTTCCGTTACATAGGAACTTTAATAATTTCAATCCTGTATTCACCTTACGCAGGTATTTCGGAATATGCAAGTTGTTCAAATATCGCAACCCTCTCTGGCTTGTACGGAGGCATAGTGGCGTCAGCTATAACTGGATTATCTTTGTCTTTGGCCGGTATTGTCGTCATTTTGAAAACGTTATCATGGAAACCTCGAGGTTATCGTGAGTACATGGTGAGTGACGAGGATGATCATGAGCTCAGTTACAGACTGTAGCCTAGCTCACGTTTCGGCTTTTCACATAAGTGTTGGGGGGTGTAGGTAGGTGTGTGTGTTGGTAGGTGTGTGTGTTGGTAGGTGTGTGTGTTGGTATGTGTGTGTTGGTAGGTGTGTGTATTGGTAGGTGTGTGTATTGGTAGGTGTGTGTGCTGGTAGGTATGTATTGGTAGGTATGTGTGTTGGTAGGTATGTATTGGTAGGTGTGTGTTGGTAGGTGTGTGTGTTGGTAGGTGTGTGTGTTGGTAGGTGTGCGTGTTGGTAGGTGTGTGTATTGGTAGGTGTGTGTTGGTAGGTGTGTGTGTTGGTAGGTGTGTGTGTTGGTAGGTGTGTGTTGGTAGGTGTGTGTGTTGGTAGGTGTGTGTTGGTAGGTGCATGTGTTGGTAGGTGTGCATCATGTTGGTATGTTGTGTGTGTGTGATGAGGTGATGACATGTGAATTTTTATTTGCATCTTTTTGTGCAACCTACAAACCGGTATGAACTGTATCATGGAAACAGATTAAAAGACTTCAACAGAACCGGTGTAGATCATATAAATACCCCTCCCCAAATACACATCTGAGAAATATTCACGGTTTCTTGATAACCACCATGTTGTATTGAATCAAAACTATTAATATACATTTCTTTGTGCATTTCTTTGAAACACAGGAGTACGACTTACAGAAGGTAAACCAGGTGCAGTACTACAATAGTTCGTATCAAGACAAGCATGCATATGAAAATGGATTTCCGCTGAAAGAAGTACATTCGTTGGCTGGGGCAACCAATTCTGCAAGACCGACGCATGGTTGGCAGATGGAGGAATAGGGCACAATTGACATCATTATTGGCGGGAAAATAATTTTGTCTGCGTGTGAATCAGATAAATGATATTCCGTTTGGTATAGCCAGTTCACAAAAAACACTTAAAGGTCAACTATACCTTTTGAGGTATTTTTCATTAAAATTCGAAACGTTCAATTCAAAACCGAAGAAATAATTGAAATTGGTTACTCGGTTCCGCTTTTATGATCTGTTAAAGATCGAGTTTTCAGCCCTTTTGCCTAACTTATTTGAACAACGACCGCGTCGAAAGAAAGCCTGGTACTACCGGTATGTGATGTCATGACGGCGAGAAAATACTGTATATTTTGGTTTTATTTTAGTGAAGTTTGGATAATGTTTACTCTTGGGTGAGTGATAAGTGACAAACCAAATATCAAGCACTGGAATATTATTTTTGTTCAATAAACCTATCACCATGAGTATAACGTCATACCGGTAATAGTGCCATTCTTCTCAAAACGCGGTCGTGCAACAAGAGATCCGAAGAAATACTCCTCAATAAATCCTGTGCTATATATCATGAAATTCATTTTGTTCTTCACTTTTACAAAGTTAGATGATATCTCTTTCGGAGGAAAATAGAACCTCAAAAGGTATAGTTGACCTGTACAACACTAAATAAGTACACTCACTTGATATTAATAGCGAAATAATAAATTTACGGTTAATTCTTTTCATAAGTCGCGATGAACCATTAATGGCAGCCATACAAAACGATAATATTTGAGTAAATTCGCAGCCTTTCCATGCAGGCTTATAGCCAGAATGGCGTCCGGGCATCCTAGGACGCCATTGGACGCCATTGGACGCCCAAAATATTGAGAAAAAGGAATTGATTTGCCTAAGAATATAGACCTCTTTCATGGCACCCAAATTAGATATTCTTTTATATTCATTTAAATGGCTACTCCTTTTCATATGAAAGATCTTACTGACTTTAGTTTATTTCCAAAGTTTCAGCATTCCTATCAATTTAGTTAAGAAGATATGGCTAGTTGAAGTTGAAAATTTGAGGATTTTGACGCCATATTGATTTTGAAAATATGACGTTATTGAGTTTAGTTTTAGTTTAGTTTAGTTTAGTTTTAGTTTAGTTTTTTAGTTTAACGGCTTTATTGGGTACTCTACATTAAATAAACCTACACAACAGAAATTACATATAAAACATACGCTAAGTAGGTTACCCAAACGGGAAGAGCGCGAACGGGACTCAGGGACCCATGCGAGGCGCTCTCCCGTTGAAAATTAAAAGTAAATAACAAAACTATATTACAAAACCGAGGCCCTGTGACAGGGACAGTCACGCACTAACGACCATGTACATGGCATATGAATGTCAAATGTTGAGGTAAGTTCTGATTTATAAGTTTTTGAAAGGAATCTCTTGAAGGTGCTAAGCTAAGACTGCAGAAGCTACTGGGTGGTGAGTGATTCTTTATCGGCAATGGAGTTGTTTTGATGGCGATCACATAGTGATAGCTATTGTGAGTGCTCTTTGGATGAAAATTAGTCGAAATAAACTATTTAGTTCCTCATGCAGGAGTAGAGTAGAGTAGCTTCTTAGGCATAATACGAGATAGAATCACTCAGTGACGTCATATTTGAGAAACAAATATGGCGTCGAAATTTGGACAAACCTCCAACTTTACCTTCTTAACTAAATTGATAGGAATGCTGAAACTTTGGAAATAAACTAAAGTCATTAAAAACTTTCATATGAACTACATTTGTATTTTGGCTGGAGTATCCCTTACTAGCCTTTCTGACTCGTTCGTGTGTCTGAAATTCCAAAGAATCTTTGCTTTGTAACGAGGCAAGAAAGGCCAATTTTCATCCATATAAAAGAATATCTAGACTTGCCGCCATTATGAAAGAGGTCTATAAATATATGAGAAGAAATAGCTTATCGTTTAATGCAGTTTATCTCAACATACACGTGTCAATAAACCAATAAATAAAAATTGTACGCCGTCTTTCAAAATTCTGACTACAAGCCTGCTTCTTCCATATATGAAATATAAATACGTAAAATTTGTAAAAATATACATTAAATAAAATGTCCACTCTCAGCGAAGTATTGTGATTGATATATATTTTGTTTATTTAATATAAAAAGCGAAAATTTGACTGTGTTTTCCGCCCCACTTAGCGGCCGGGAATTTGACCAAAATATTCCAGGGGTTCGCCCACCACAACGAGTACGATTTTCTGCATTTTCACGTATATTGAAACATTCTCAAGACTGCTAAGACCTCAATATCTGTTGGTTAAAGTTCAGACGCCGAACTTTTACTATGCTACATACATTATTCACACTTTTTTTAACATTTACAGTTGAATAGGAATTTTTTTAACATTTAAGATGCATAAAAATATATGAGGTAATAAAAGAGGAACAGCTGGTAAGTGCCTATAGAGGCTAAGTTAACCGTAAGATTTTCTAGTTAACCCCTAGCCAACAATAGTTACAATTTTAATGTGTAGCTTAGTTTAAGAAGATAACAAGAGAAAAGACAGAAATAATTCCTTTATCTTTTAAGTTGTTTTTCTAATAGGAACTGCTTATAGGAATATATATATATATAAATTGTGCTTAGAAGCATATCAGAAAGAAACTCATCTCCTCATTCCTGTACGGGACATCATCATCATCATGGGGGTTGTCTCATTGAGGCATTATTCTGCCCATCGAGATTCGTGGCATTGAAGCCACCGTTGAAGCTCTTCACGTTTGAAAAGCATGCGTCGCACCTGCATTTCGTCGAGACCAAGGTCTCGGCTCAGTTCCTTCCACTGACACCTCGCGTATTTATGCTCGGATTTTGTGAATAGCCATTGCTTGAGCTCGCTGTCGTTGGGCATTCTCGCGATGTGGGCGATGTATTTAATATGTTGGCGCTGGCAGAACTCATTAATAGGGCTCGTTTTGCAAATTCGGAGTACTTCGGCGTTGCTTAGGCAGTACGCGTAATCACCATCTTCGCCATCGGCGGTGTCCTTCTTTCGCCTGTACCCGCCTTTCAGCAACTTCCGACAGAAGTTGACCCAAATGCTGTCGAGTTTGTTGCGCTCGGCCGCTTTTAGCCGATCAGACTGTACCGCATACACTAGCCTACTTCTGATCATCGTTTCCAGCATGCGCACTCTTATCCAGAGTGATACAGAATCATTTTTCTGAGGATATGAGCTTGACGATCGTCCACGTATCGTCTGTCTACTCCGAGCTCTCCCACATTCACTACAACATTGTGTATATTAACGCCTTTTATTGGTATTAAGGTTAGTATTAGAAAACCAGTAGGCGGGGGGGTTAGAAAACCAGTAGGCGGGGGGTTAGAAAACCCATTAGGCGGGGGGTTAGAAAACCCATTAGGCGGGGAGTTAGAAAACCCATTAGGCGGGGGGTTAGAAAACCCATTAGGCGGGGGGTTAGAAAACCCATTAGGCGGGGGGTTAGAAAACCCATTAGGCGGGGGGTTAGAAAACCCATTAGGCGAGGGGTTAGAAAACCCATTAGGCGAGGGGTTAGAAAACCCATTAGGCGAGGGGTTAGGGTTAGGATCTAAGTTGTTTTGGGGTTAGCAGTTCCATGATGTATTTCATCATACAGACATGTCCGATCGTATGATAGCAGTACAATCTCTCATTTCGTCCAACCTCTCGCGTGATACTAAAAAAGATCGTCCAGAAGACGACTCAGACCTAGTACCTCACGGTCACCTCAACTGAGAGTGTTGCCACGACCGTCTAGTTTCGCCCCAGCCCTTCACAAAATATATAAAACCCGGTATTAGGCAATATCGTTTGATCCTCGTCCCCCCGCCTTCCGAGATGCAAAAACATACATTTCAGCGGACAGCCATGTAAATGCTGTAGACTCATTACTTGAACACTATCGACTTTGCTACTAATTATAGTAAATACATCCAACGTACAACCACAATATTTTCTCCTCTTACTTCGTGACCCTGCGTTTGACAGAGTTCCTCCTGGAGTCATTTCCAATAGAATACATTACATACACCACTGCCCTCGCTACAAAAGAAAAATATTTAAAAAAGTGATATAATCTCTTAAACAAAAATCATCTCTACTGGATACCAAAAAGGTATTCACATTATTACACACAACACACAAGGCTTCATTGCAATTTCCTTGTGAGGATCTTGAGCGGCCTGTTAACCCACCGCTATTACAGTACAATCTCGGCCAAGACAAGCTATATTCGCGTAGTCTAACTCGTATTGTATAATGGAAGGAAATAGAACGAGGAAGAGAAATAATTCGATATTGGCCATGTCATTATTGTTCGCCGAAGGATGTTTCTTCCTTCTGTTGGGCGCTGTCGTGTTATCCTGTGGGTTTGTTTTGAATTTTCATGAAGATTTTGATGTGGATAAAGTGAAATCGGAATTCGACTATCCGCAATACTGGATCGGATTCACGGTACGTATATAGGCCTATATATCTACACGATACAAGTGTCATCTTGAGGTATGGGATTTATTGACAAGCGTGTAAAAGGCGTTTTGCAACAATTCATCATCATCGGAATCATCAACAAAAATTCTGTCGCATACAAACAATTACATAGAAAGATATTATGGTAAAGAAAAATTTCGAGTGTTGGAATACATACATTTTAAGACCAAACCGGGACCAGTTGGTCTTAAAATGTATGTATTCCAACACTCGAAATTTGCCTTTACCATAAATCCTTTCAATATGTAGTTTGATCGAGTGAAATGCCAAAATTACCTATAATCCTTTCAACATGTAGTTTGATCGAGTGAAATGCCAAATATTACCTATAATATACCCAGAATCTTATCCCGGCATTACCACCACCATATATACAGAACTCGTAACTATGCTCTCGGCAACGGCTTCCGTAGCTCAGTGGTCAGAGCACTGCACTAGCATCGCAGGGTCGCGGGTTCAATTCCAGCCGGAAGGCCTTGAAGTTGCATTTTTCGCAACTGGTCCCGGTTTGGTGTTAAAATGTATGTATTCCGACACTCGAAATTTTCCTTCACCATAAATCCTTTCAATACAAAGTCTCTTCAACTAATAGTTGGTTTTCAAGTGAGCCGTGTGGGTGTAACATAGCAAAATACAAAGGTATACATGACACCACATATAGCTATAAATAATTAAATATGAAAATTCTACAACTAAAAGAAATTATTATAATAATACTATAAACTACTAAGTATGTATTCAAAAGAAACAAGAGTTTTACATTGTTTTACGTCGTTAGTTAGTTTGTTCCAACATGCTGCACCACTATAAGCAAATGCTCGCTTTCCAGAATTTATTTTAGGAGCAGGTAAGCTGATGTTAAAAGTAGAATCTCGTAGATTATAGTTGTGGTGTTCACCAGAATGAGAAAATTAATCTCTTAAGTAATGTGGTCCATGACCGTTGAGGATTTTATACACCATCACTGATTCAGCTTTTGATCTTAATGATAATCGTATAACAGGCGACAATTTGTACAAATTGACGACCGTAAGTCGAGTGAGATAGGCGTGACCTTTGGTGTGCCCCAAGGGTCTATTTTAGGTCCGGTGCTATTTAACTTATATGTCAATGATTTATCCGAGGCCTCACCCGAGGGAGTCACTTGTCACCACTGCGCAGACGACACGACTTGTTATTCGCATTGCAAACCAAGCTGCATACAAGAATGTCAAGCTAAGATGCAGAAGGCCTTGGATGTGTTACTGAAGGTCAATCTCCCACGACCAGGACATTAATGATTCTTCACTCGATTATCGGGGGACCCTTATAAATTAGTTTGACGATGAAATATATGTCAGTAATGTCGCTGTTAAGCCGTCATTTTTTATTATAATCTTCAACTCCATTTTTAGCAGGGGCCCCACTGGGTCGGGGCCCTGAACTAAGTTCTGGTTCTCGTTCTTCTGGTTCAGATGAACCAGCAGAACTCTGCTAGGTTCTGCTGCTTCTTCTAGTTCTTCTGGTTCAGTTGAACCAGCAGAACCTGGTTCTGGTTCTTCTAGTTCAGATGAACCAGGTTCTGGTTCAGGTGAACCAGGTTCTGGTTCAGGTGAACCAGCAGAACCAGGTTCTGGTTCAGGTGAACCAGCAGAACCAGGTTCTGGTTCAGGTGAACCATGTTCTGGTTCAGGTGAACCAGGTTCTGGTTCAGGTGAACCAGGTTCTGGTTCAGGTGAACCAGGTTCTGGTTCAGGTGAACCAGGTTCTGGTTCAGGTGAACCGGTTCTGGTTCAGGTGAACCAGGTTCTGGTTCAGGTGAACCAGGTTCTGGTTCAGGTAGGTTCTGGTTCAGGTGAACCAGCTTCTGGTTCAGGTGAACCAAGTTCTGGTTCTGGTGAACCAGGTTCTGGTTCAGGTGAACCAGGTTCTGGTTCAGGTGAACCAGGTTCTGGTTCAGGTGAACCAGGTTCTGGTTCAGGTGAACCAGAAGAACCAGGTTCTGGTTCAGGTGAACCAGAAGAACCAGGTTCTGGTTCAGGTGAACCAGATTCTGGTATAGGTGAACCAGGTTCTGGTTCAGGTGAACCAGGTTCTGGTTCAGGTGAACCAGGTTCTGGTTCAGAACCTTCTGGTTCTGGTTCAGGTGAACCAGCAGAACCAAGGTTCTGTTCATATGAACCAGCAGATAAAAAAGAGCTGATTTACCGATTTAACTCGAGGAAGAAGGAATATATAGGTGTCTAGGTATTCACGATTGTTTAACATTGCACTGTATAGTGATAATATAGAAGTTATAGTTGAGCCTTCATGGGGCCCCAGACCCAAGACATGTATACTGTATATGTTACTCCACTGATTATGAACAAGCTAGTGCTTAACGTAACATAGGTAGCTCAATGGTTAGAGCATCTCACTTATCGCTCTGTCATCTGAGCAGTGGCTCAATGGAAGATTTTTGTTCCTCAATCCGTATAGGTGAAGGCTAAATTGGATGTCTCAAAAGGACCTTTTCATTTTCAAGAACTAGTCTAACCCTAATCCTAACCCTAATGAGCTTGGGTACTGCTTGAAGTTTACGTTTAAATAGGTACTGCTTGAAGTTTACGTACATATCGTTATCTTTGCTCTGCCATATCTCAGTGGCTTGTGCACTACTCTACCATCAAACACGGCACAAAATAGTCAGCAAGCTGTCATTTATCCAATATAGATAAACGTTACAGTGGTGAGCTGCCGAAATATCGTAAAATATCACTAGTGAAATATGACATTTGTCAGCAAGACATTTTAAACGCTTTTATTGGTTTTGTAGTTCTTGATAACGGCGTTCGTGGCCATGGCGGCTGGTGCTCGTCAAAGAAACAGTTGGCTGGTAAGAAGACGTCGTGTTGGGGATCATTAGGGACTTTGCATGTTCTGCCGGGGATCATTAGGGACTAATGCATGTTGTGCTAGGGGATCATTAGGAACTCTGCGTGTTGTACTGGGGAATCATTAGGGACTGTGGGGACCATTAGGGACTAATGCATGTTGTGCTAGAGGGATCTTTAGGGACTTTGCATGTTGTACTGGGGAATCATTAGGGACTCTGCATGTTGTGCTGGGGATCATTAGGGACTAATGCATGTTGTGCTAGGGGATCATTAGGAACTCTGCATGTTGTGCTAGGGTATCATTAGGGACTCTGCATATTGTTCTAGGGATCATTAGGAACTCCACATGTTGTGATAGGGATCATTAGGGACTCTGCATGTTGTGCTAGGGGATCATTAGGGACTCTGCGTGTTGTGATAGGGGATCATTAGGGACTCTGCGTGTTGTGCTAGGGATCATTAGGGACTACTGCGTGTAGTACAAGGGGATCATTAGGGAGCTTTATAAAAAATCGACCTTTTCAAAAATATAATTCTCCTCTCCAGGTCTTAAGTGCCTTGATCTTGTTCCTATTGTGCATCTTTGTTTCGCTATTTGCGTTGGTTGTCGAGGGCAACGACTGGATCCGACACAAAACTGCCGCCCGACGAAAGACCTTTTGGGACAACGAAGACGATTATAGCTGCAAATCAGATTCATCCACATGTGTTTGCGAGAATACCAAAACAAATGGTATAGTTTTATAACCTAATGTAACGGGAGTCTCAGTATTATGTAGTAGAGAAGAACTAACATTATATACAGGTTCGAAATAAGTGCCTGCCTAGCGACCGGTCATTATTTAGATTTGATGCTGGAAAATAATTTTACCCAACCAAATTAAGATCAGAAATTCAACCGTCCCAACCATTTATGGGTAAAGAAAATCTTTTACTCAACCCAAGAAGAAAAAAGTTAGATAAAGTCCAATTCCCAGCATATCGTCGATACAAGTTTTAATAACAAACCCAAATAGATATACAGACAGATCCTACTGTAACTTTCAGATTATTATCTCCCTATACAGAGCAGGAATCCAAGGAAAACAAGGAGAGGAATACAATAACAAATGACTAAGGAGAACTGATGATGAATTCCAATTTTAAATGATGAACTCTTAATTCTTTTATGTAAATAGTCATGAAAATTTTGCTACCCAACCCTTCAGAGAAGCGATTTTTTTATACTCAACATTTAGGTCTTAGAATTTGCAGTTACCCAACCATTTTCTCTTCGGCCCCACCCCGACCACTGGGTGTTCAGACTCGAGGTCCAGCGGTTTTTTTTACCAATTTTGACGTCACTTGAGTGTAAGAAACAAAAGACAAGCACTCAATGACGTCAAAATTGATAAGAAAACCAAAGCTGTACATCAATTTTGAGCCGTCGAACAAACTCGAAAATGGCGGCGTCCAGAAGCATAAAATACGAGAATGAAAACGTTATTTCTCGAGTACAAGAACAGATACCGTAAAACTATTAACATTTCTAAACATTATACTAAAAGGCCTTTTATTTAAAAGTAATATATTTTTTGGGTATAGTTCCCCTTTAATTAATAAATGGTATATATTACCGTATTTCTCAAAGAAAATGCCGTGATAAGAAATTTGCAATACCACCCAATGCTAATCCGCTTGAATGGGTTATGGTATATAGTACCTCATTTTCTTTTGCAGTCAAGAAGTGGATTTCTGATGATTTCGACTGCTCCATGTTGGACAGGCTTAGTAATACCTACGGAGCAATGGTGTGCTGTGTCTTACTTGGGATCTTCTTCGCTCTCTCCTCTATCGTTGTCGTTCTTATACTCATTCCGATGAAACATTTCACCGTTCCTGAAGTAAGTGAGAAGATAATTACAGTTAAGGGAAAACAGGGAAAATACAGCGAATACAGTAGATAATACAGCTAATACAGTAGATAATACAGCGAATACAGTAGATAATACAGCGAATACAGTAGATAATACAGCTAATACAGTAGAAAATACAGCGAATACAGTAGATAATACAGCGAATACAGTAGA
Organism: Chrysogorgia sp. JL179-B06; assembly: GCA_035772405.1. Taxonomy (NCBI): domain Eukaryota; kingdom Metazoa; phylum Cnidaria; class Anthozoa; order Scleralcyonacea; family Chrysogorgiidae; genus Chrysogorgia; species Chrysogorgia sp. JL179-B06. Next base: position 3,649,193 of record JAYKKM010000450.1, on the reverse strand, counting down.
AAATACAGCGAATACAGTAGATAATACAGCTAATACAGTAGATAATACAGCGAATACAGTAGATAATACAACTAATACAGTAGATAATACAGCGAATACAGTAGAAAATACAGAGAATACAGTAGATAATACAGCGAATACAGTAGAAAATACAGCGAATACAGTAGATAATACAGCGAATACAGGAGCAAATACAGCGAATACAGTAGATAATACAGAGAAAATATAATAAACAGAAAAATACATGAATGCTTGGAAATATGAAATTTATTTCTCGTGTTGACCAGGATATCTCACTCGTTCGCTGCGCTCATTCGTTCGATGTCCTGGTCAACTCGAAATAAATTTCATATTTCTGCACATCCTGATGTATCCTGATCCTTGAAAAAGATTCACGTTGTTGGTGACTGACATTTCGCCGCCCTTAGCGGCGTTAATCAACTTGACTCCGCTGATGATGACCTGTAGCGGAACTAGAGGAGGTGCATTGGGCACCCCCTTTCTCTTTCATCTCTGATAATAATTTTATTCGCCAAAATCTTCGCGCCACATTGTGATTCAATCATTGCATATGATAAGACGCTGAGTGAAATACGTTTAACTTCAGACTTCTGTCATGAAATTCAGCAATCACGGCCAACAATTTTCTTTGCTTTTTATCGGCAAAAATGCGTAGAACATGAATCAATAAGGGTTAGTCTTATATAAGGATGTATGCCAGGGACCGCAGTGGAGCTGGATCGTATGATTTATGGTTGTTAAATCTCCTCAAACACTCCTCAAAATACAGGAAAAGGTGTTACAGAGATCCTAAGAATAAATTTTTTTCGGGGGCAGCATGCACCCGGACCCTAGCGATCTCGCGCCTTCATCGCGCTCTGCCAGTGATGACCGTCGCTCGGCGGTGAATCACCAAGAGTCTATCTCAAGACTAGTACAACCTGAACAATATCAAATTCACACTTCTAGTCACTTTCTAGTATTCAATACTCCTAACCTTTTTCTCTATTTCTTAATGCAGCCCAAAATAAAAATTAAAAAGATCACCGTTTTGGAAGAGAAAGAACCGGAACCTGAAACAAAGATTGTGTACAGACAAAGGAAAGTCCAACAACCAGAAATCGAAGAGATTGTGGTCCGAGAGAGGAAACCACGCCGGCAAAGAACGATCGTTTACGACGAGCCAATACCAGAGCCCAGACCTCCAGTGCGCAGACTCGTCCCGATCGAAGTCCCCGTAGAAACCCGACCCGTAGAAACCCGACCCGTAGAAATCCGCCACGTAGAAACCCGACCTGTAGAAACCCGACCTGTAGAAACCCGGCCTGTAGAAATCCGGCCCGTTGAAATCCGGCACGTAGAAATCCGGCCCGCGGAAGAAATAGTCAGCGTCGGCCATCCGGATCGAGGTGATGACACAGGACGGATGATATCGCATATCTACGACGAAGGTCGCCTGGTCGCGGAGCCCGAACCCAAACCTCCAAGAGAGCCATCGCCGCTCAACATCGATCGTCAGTTCGTCACCAATCCGAACTTCGTCAAAACGGCGCCACCAAAAGTGCATCGTTACACAGAGGAGACTGAGTTGCGCAGAAAAGACCTGTTGTACAGCGAAGAGCCACGCGTGTACGTCGAGAGGAGACTAGTGCCCGTGAAGAGTAACTACCCGGTTCACCGTGAAAAAGTACCACGGGAATATTCGAAGGAAAAACGCCGGGTGTTCACGGTCGATCAGTCCCGTGACCACACCGATGGTGCGCGTCGTTATCTTCCAATTCAAGGAAGACCCGGGCCTTACAGCGGCGACAGACCGCGTCATTTGGTGGAAGAAAGACACCGGGTGTATTCTTCCGAGCGAACTCGGGTTCACGCCGGCGAAATGCACCGCGATGTCCAGTATGGTAGACCCAGGGCTTACAGTGATGAGGGACCACTGATGCATGGTGGAGCAAAGCCTCGTCTGTTCACCGATGACCAGGCGTTAGCCGCAGCGATGCAAGCGCGACCACTGCAACGTCCAAATGTAGTGGAAGAATCCGAGCAACCTCGGCAAATGCACCGCGATGTCCAATATGCAAGACCCAGGGCTCATAGTGACGAGGGATCACAGAAGCATGGTAGAGCAAAGCATGGTGGAGTAAAGCCTCGTCTGTTTACCGATGACCAGGCGTTAGCCCCAGCGATGCAAGCGCGATCACTGCAACGTCCAAATGTGGTGGAAGAAAGACACCGGGTGTATGCTTCCGAGAGACATCTGGTCCACGCCGGGGAAGTGCGCCGCGACGTCCAGGGATCACAGACGCATGGTGGAGTAAAGCCTCGTCTGTTCAGGGATGAGGAGTTCGCACCAACGATGCAAGCGCGACCACTGCAAGGTCCAAACCCGTATGGCTACGATAAAGAACTGGAAGATAACCTTCAAACAGCTGATAGATGGGGAGGAAGCCAAGCAACACCATATTAATAAGATGGACTATGTACCAACTAACTATATTACTCTAGATATAGTCTAAAAGGTTGGTGTACTACCGAAATAGTGTGTAGGAGGTCTAACGTTTCGAGCAAAGGCCCTTCGTCAAAGAGAGAGAAAGGGCGTTCGCTCAAAACGTTAAACGCAGTGGCGTAGCTAGAGGAGTGCAGGGGGCGCTTGCCCCAAACGACTTTTCAGGAACGTTTGTTGGAAAATTTGGGTGGTTGGGACTTGAGAAAGTTGTTGATTATAACAGGATTAACGTTAACCTGTTATAAATCGTACTTAATAGTTTCGCCGTGTTGACATATAGAGCATATGATACATAATGATAGCATTAAAATGTCGGATCTTGTGACTTGAATCTTGTGGATCAAGTTTAGAGCAACTGAGCATTTTATGCCAATTTTACTCTGACGACATTTCTTCGAGTGAAATGGTTGTGCTTGAATATACAAGAACGCGTGCATTCTCTTCTCCATGCCTGGGAGTTTGGAGAAGCTGTTCCAAGGGATGCTGAAGATCTTTGAGAAATTTGAGAACATTATACAGCGCTTTTGAAATTGACGTTCAGCTGTTTGAAGCGTGTTAAGACGTACTTGAGAAGCACGATGTCCAAAAAGCGACTCTCAAACCTTGCATGCATCTCAATAAATCGAGAACTTGTTTCAATTTATATTGAGAAAAAAGATTTTTATCAAAAACCATTTTTAAATTCGAAAACCAAAAGAATATTTCAATGACTTTAGTACTCTACAGTCATATATTTATATATATATATATTTATAATATATATATATATATATATATATGAAACATGTTTATGGCAACGCCTCTATTTGTCAACATCCATATGACTACGCCTATTTTTTACCACACTCATTTTGACCACGCCCATTCCACCCCAGAAAATTTGGACGCCTTACCCCCCCCCCCCCCCACCCCCCCCCCCCCCACTAAAAAGTCATAGCTACGCCACTGGTTAAATGTAAAAATATTTTCGGTAGTACACCACCCTTTTAGAGTATTCAATTTGTATTTCTACTCAACCTAGGCAGCACAACATTTTTATAAAGTTTATTACCAATGTTTTACTGTCAATTTACTATTCTCCTAGACTCCTATTATCTACTATTGATTGTATGTAACACGATTGACTATAAGTACCAAACTCATATAACTTTAGTTAACTATCAACAAACCAATACTTTACTATACCATTTTATTAGTATTCTATTACTATATCTATACTATTGATTGTAATACCATTCATGACTGTGTGCTATTAAACGATATAATACTTTGATTTATGATTTATTAGCTTTGCCATGACAATTACAAAAATTTAGAAGAAATACAAAAATAATAACAAGAATTGGCAGAGGAACCGCTACAGCATCGCGAATTACAGTCCTAATAATTACAATAATAAGTAATAGGGGACGCGTCCTTGTCTTTGGAATCTCTTGAGTAGAATTATAAAATATCTTTATACATTTTTCTCCTGCTAACGTGATTTACTATATTCACAGGAAATGCTGTGAACACGCAAAAACATTGCATATTGATTCAGTAATGAAATACAATGAAAGTTTTTGTCTAATTTTGTCTTCTAAGTATGGTGTGTTTAAAGTTCAGAGCCAAACTTTTCTTTGTATTTCACTGTTGAATTAGTGTGCAATGACTTCGCGTGTCCCTGCTTTGACGTCATTTCCTGTGAATAGTAAATCAACTTTAGCAGGGGAAAAGGCACGAAGATGAAATTTTCGAACGACAAGATATATTACATTTCTTCTTGGTAGAACCCAAAGATTACAAATATGTAAAATTCCCAAACCCAGGATAGACATTTTTTTTAGACATTTTTTTTTCACTGTAATTAGTTTTAAAAGAAACTGTAAGAATATATATATTGTTGTAAGAGCATTGGGACTATTGTATAATGCTCCTAATACGTCTAATAATATTATTATTATTATTATTTTAACACGAGAGTCGTTTTCATGTTTAACACAAGATGCACGGCATCAGACTCATATTTAATTAACCTGTGGTTCAGCGACCGCTAATCATATATTCATAATCTGTATAAACATAATCTATATCCTGACACAGACATGCAACTTTAGATAGTTTTAAAAGCCATCCGCTCGCAGGTTAGGCCGAAAGGTAAGTTATCGAGACCACTTTTATTGTTGTTGGATTTTTTCGCACCATCGCCCCACACATTTTGTTGTCAAACAAACAAAGCATACAGTTAGCACGTCCGACCATTATTAATTACCTGCTCGAAATTGCCTGTACAATGGTTACCGTAAATGTCACGTTATGGTCTCCAGGTTTCCCTCATGGCAATGCTTGGTCTAGGAGGAACTTCCATTGCTGTAAATGAATAGTATATAAAGTCATCATGGATACAGAATGACTAAAGCCTAGTTTACACGATCAAGGTTTCTTTGGCAATTGGCAATTTGACAAGTCTTGTTTGCTCGTGTGAATGACGATATACACTTGTTCAAAAGCTGGCGTGCCAGCAGCTTTTGAACAAGGAAACTTGTCAAGGAAAAACTTGTCATGTTCAAAATTTGCCCGTGTGTCAAGGAAAATGTGACAAATGATTGCAAAACCTCATACGCAGTTACTTTATTTGTGCGCATTTTTGCTGACTATCATAGCGGGCGTTCGTTGGACAGACCAAGCAACTTCACTTCTTTTGGAATCGCTTCAAACCCGAGAAAGCTTATGTGAACATGAAAATAAAGATAAGATATGATTGCTTTATGATAGGAAACGAAAACATATACTGTAGTGTATACAATTATTATGTAGTACTACAAACTTCTGCGGTCAGTATCACGTAGTTCTCGCACAAGATTTCTCGCAAGTCCTTGTGAATGTCTGCGGTTCTCAGTGGACCCAGCATATACGTCGTTTGCGCCTAGTTGTTTCTCGATGTTGCATTATAACACGGGCAAATAAAAATTGACAAGGAAGATTTGTCAAGGAAAAATTGTTGACCATGTACACGAGCAAGTTTAATTGGCAAGAAATTTGCCAAAGAAAACTTGAAAGTACTTACAAATTCTAAAACAATTTGACGGCGTTTCGGATGATAAGATAGAAGGACACATCGTCCGAAACGTCGTCCATGAATATACGTAAGTACTCTTTAAGTATTTTTCGACACATTGAAGTTCTCTTATTTCTCCTTTTCATACCATATCCTTTCTTGGCCCTTTCTCGATATATAAGCAACCGAAATTTAAAATTATTATAACATCAACCCAAGTCAGTTTTAGGGTTAGGATTTGGGTTAGGGTTAGGATTAGGGTTAGCGATTATTTGAATTTCAGTTTGTTCATATATCGAGAAAGCGCCCATTTCTTTTGAGAACTTAGCAGCTTTCATATTTAATCTACAGAATAACTAAAAACTTTAAATTTTAATAGAAAACATTCAGAGTCTTCTATAATTTGATGGAATGATAAAAAAGTGTCTCTTCATCAAAATCGACAATGCCAAACCCCAGTACAAGAGACAAGAAGACGTGATAAAATAGATAACTATAAGAGAAATAGATTTGGTGCTGGAAAAACATTTTACCCAAGCAAATTAAGATCAGAAATTTAACCGTTACAACCATTTATGGCTAAAGAAAATCGTTTACCCAACCCAAGAAGAAAAAAGTTAGATAAAGCTCAATTGCCAGCATATCGTCGATACAAGTTTTAATAAACAAACCAAAATAGATATACAAACAGATCCACAGAGCAGGAATCCAAGGAAAACAAGGAGAGGAATACAATAACAAAAGCTAACGTGCAATGATGACTAAGGAGAACTGATGATGAGATTCCAATTTTAAATGATGAACTCTTAATTTTTTTATGTAAATAGTCATGAAAATTTTGCTACCCAACCCTTCAGAGAAGTGATTATTTTTACCCAACATTTAGGTCTTAAAATTTCCAGTTACCCAATCAGTCTCTCTTCGCCCCCCGGCCTGACCGACCCTAATTATTTAAATTCACGCATTTCATATTAAAGATATATATTTTCGTATCATCATCATCTTGTAGACGACATTTTTCACTCCGAAGTCGCAGTAATTACATTCACAATCATTATAGATAAAGAAAGCCACGACAATTATGTATACATACAAAACAAATAAAAAATAATGCTATACGGCTTTCTGAACGACTACAATCGCCATGGTAATATTTCTAGTAGAAAATACATTTTACGGCAGGTAGCGGGCCGTACAAATATCAGCTGTGCCGACCGCAGAAAATCGATATTAAAGTAGCTCCTTAGTTTTCTACATAACTATATTTTGGACTAAAGTGCTTAAGGAAGGCTAGTTGACTCTGCCCTCATCTGCTAAACGAACTCTGTAAGTTGTTTCAGCTACTGATGATCTAGCCTGCGCCGACTAAACCCCGGTATAATAAACCGGGGTTTAGTCGTCTGCGGCGCAGGCTACTGATGATCCTGCCAGCAACACATGCGACCTCTGAGCGATCATTCAGTCACCTTCGTGCTATCGTGAGTCATATTTAAGGAGCAGAATGAGTCAAGCACGCGGCTTAATCATCTCATGATCCTGCACTACCACCACCAGGACATCAGTGACACATGCATTTCGTCCAACACATGGTGAATTACATTTTCTTGGATATGCACCCCCCGATTCGCTTTTGAGTAGTGACGACGGGGGTGGGGGAACTGGGGGCTGCAGCATAACACTTCTGATCACACTCAGCCCCCCGCACAGCTGCTTCGCAGCCAGTCCCAAACCCCCAGCCCCATTGCGCCGGCTATACGCATGCAGGCTAACTCCTGAGTTCAAACCATTAAAGGAATCAAATAGGATATCTGGGTATGAGACTCTCCCCTTCGATTTAAGTGCATTTTTTGAGGCAGAAGCTAGACAGTTGATATGTTTCCAAATACATCGAGATAGTAATCAGTATAATTATTTTGACAGAGTAACACATCAGTTGAAAACTGTTCTCCCTGTAGCCTGCGAGCCAACCCGCAGAGAGCCGGCTATTCTCCCTGTGCCCTGTGTTTAACTAAATACATGATATTGTAAGTTATATAAGTAAGTTGCTATAAATGTTATATTACGATGCTTAGATTATTTAGAAAATTACACTCTAACTCGTTAGAAATCTCTTGAAAGTACTTAAACTGTCAGATTTTCTAATATCTCTAGTAGAAGTGAATTCCATGTTAAAATTGCTGAGTATTTAAACGACTTCGTTAATTGATTTGTTCTGGGCTAGGGAAGAACTAAGTCTTCTCATCGAGAATAGCGTAGCGCACAGATTCTATTTTTAAACCAAAAATGCGGAAAACAAGTCTGATTGAGTCTGAATAATTCCCAAATGACTCATTTCCAATTGTTTAGGACTTATAAGTGTTTAATAACTATTTAATTTAGGAAATGACCTACGAATGACCGGTTATTGCCCTTCGCTTCCCCATAGTGACGTCCGCCCACTGCCTAGCAACCACGTTGCCATCTTGTTGCTGTGACGTCGTCAAATAACAGTGTATAAAGAATGACTGTGCGTGATAAATATCCTGGATGTTGGGGAGCGTTTCTATTTCGGAATGATGCTTTGATCATATAGTTTGAATAAAATTGGAATAAAATATCACGCAAACACGGACAATGTCATGGAACATAATTAGAAATAAAACTAAGGATATATACGTGCACGATCGTCTCCGACAGGGATCAAACCTGCAACCTTCTGATTATCGGTGTGATGCTCTAACCATTGAGCTAACAATGAAGTACTGGTTTATATATATAATATCTCGTCTTACTCTGATGAAGGGCTCCGCTCGAAACGTCAGTATCTCGTCACTAAATTATTGGCAGTTTACCACCTTTTCACAATTTCACTTGCTATATATATATATATATATATAGGCATGATTTTTTGGCGTGGATGATGATTTGTCTCTCATCTTCCGTGATGTTGTCATAGCTAGAAGCGAAATCTAATGCAGCATTCAGAAGGTCAAGCGAGATTGATGGGTAAAAATCAACCACGTCGAATGCAATGCCGATTTCAGACTTTGTAGATATATATATCTAGATTGTACCAAGCTACAATGATGAGCTGTGGAACAGCGAAACACGTGTCTGTAGATATTGTACTATATATATATATATATATATCGTGGATCAACAGAGAAAATCATCTTCAAGGCGTTTCGGCTAGGAATTGAACCCGCGATCCTGGATCTGTTGACCAGCGCTCTAGACTGAGCTACAGATCAGTACTTTATCTCATATAATATAGTGGATCCATACTGCTAACCCTAAACATAAACATACAACCTAATCCTATAGATCCACTATATCTCATGAGATGAAATAGGATTAGAAAACTCGTTAGGCGGGGGACTAGGGTTAGGATCTTTGTTGTTTTGGGGTCGGTTACAATCCAATAATTTACTGCTTACAATGCCTTAACAAGTCCAGTAATTTATGGCTTACAACGTGAAGGACGAATGGGTTATCATATGTAAGTCTAAACATCATCAACGATCCTTTATAGTTCCAGTTATCGTACTAAATTTGTATACGGCAATTTATATTTTTAAAAATCTATCCCATCTTGGCAAGAAATATTCTCCTTCTGGAGTATCTGATTTTGTTTTCAAGAACCTTTTATGCGAAACCGCTGATATATCGCTGACTCGGCCTCCCTCAACGTCCGTACTATGGCCTTAGGTTGATTTAGGAGCTACGAAACATTATTGAAGAATATTACTCGAGTTAAATGAGTTATAAAGTCGGCTTCCTGAAGAAATTCAAAAGAAAACGGCCTGGGAAATGCAAATGAATTCTGGACGAAACGTTGGCATTGAAGCATAGCGAGCAGTAAAACGTAATTTTTTGATGAAAACTTCGACTAATCTTTTCGACTATTATCTATAAAACAATCAATTAACAAAGATTTTCGCAGCTGAAGCTCAATAAAATGTAAAAACTTGGAAAACGTAAAAGATCTACTAGCCGGAAAACCTGGTTTCATATACAGACGTACTAATCTGACATACGATTGGTACTCAACATCAACTTATATGTACTCGTTGTTACTCGCGTGTATAAGTGCCACGGTAAATACATTAGGATTTCGTCATGGTTCGAGAAGAAGAGCTGTCTGTTTTTCTCAGGCTAGATAAGTGGGTTTTTGTAAAGTCACGTTGGCACGTATAGGATTTACAGCGGTTGCACTTTGCAATGCACGCAATTTTCCGTTATAAAATTGAGCCAAGTGTACAAACATCCCAAATATTCCTTCATTACACCGTGCCAGGAACCCAAGCCAGACTCATAATACCTTACAACAAAAGGGGAAAAGGTTTTAAAGAAATAAGGAATGTCGAAATAGCAATTTAATGAAACAAAGACGTCATTATGTAAAGACAAGCGCACAGTTGCGACATGCAAATGTCACGGTACAAATGTCGTGGTTGGCGAACCTAGTAGATTCGAAAGAACTATAACTGACGTTGCTAACAACATGAAAACCTTCGCATGTACCGTCCTGCGTATAAACTTAAGACTATTGGTAACCGTGACTCAGACACGGAAGAATTCCGTCGCCTGATCAACATACACGAACGCCCCCACTATAACGACAACAATTTCAATAACCTCTCAGCAGCAATCACGAATGAAAGTAGATGAAAGTGTTATCGGAAAAACATATTTGAAAAACAACAACTAGAAAAAGAGAGTGGTTGATCTGTCCAAGGACATGTCAAGGACGCGTGGGAAGAAAAACAAACGGGAGAGGAGAAGAGGAAACGAGATAAAACTTTCAGGTTTTCCCCATAGCATGCGTGAATCATGCATGTGCGACAATCTAACGGAATCCGTGACATGAATAATTGCGGCGCTGTTGTCCAACCCACACAGAAGTTCGGTTTACAAAAGATTTCAATAGCGAACCCCAGGGGTTGGTCTCAATTCAGCGACTAAACCAATGGCTTGATAGACCACCGACCGACATGAAAAACGTAAGCATTAAGAATACCATACGGGAGACATTTTAGAACTGTCCTTGGTGAAGGCATCGCAACACAACAACGCCCTCTCGTTTCATTTCTAGGTTGAGGCAACATGGATCCGTATCAAAGCAAGAGAGCGCCAAGATATCAAAAAAACAACATCGCCCTCTTTCTGCTTGTTCTCCTCGGCTGTGGTATCGTGTTCTTCGCCATCGTTCAGATCGCGTGCTCCTTCGTGATCAACTATGACGACGACTTCCAAACCTCAAATGGCGCTGGGATAGAATCCTTAGTTCAAAGTGCTTTCAGTTATTCTCAGTATTGGGCAGGAATACCAGTAAGTGACAGATATTTAAAATGAGTAATGAAGATGCTATATATTTAAGCTATTAACCAACGGAAAGGTTTCGAAGTCTCTGTGCGGTAGGAATCTAACTCGTTAAGGTCAAGGGTGAAGTTGCATATGACAGCTTTTTATTATTTCTACTTTTTGACATATTTTGACATCACTATTATCATTTGTGAAATTCGAAATTAAATCAGCTGTTATTACGAAAATGAAACATTATCGTATAAGAGTTAGAGTTAGTATTATGTTATAGGATTATGGCAAGGTTTAGTGTTAGGGCTCTGTTTGCTATTCGCGATTCTTATATGAGACGTCAGCCCCCGAGGATGGCAGAGCGAAGGTTGTTCTTAACCATCGGGCTATACGCGATCTCACAAGATACAAAATAAAAGTCATTTAGATTATATTACCATTGAGTGACACGGTAGTCACAGTAAGCCGGCGTCACATTTATAAGTATATACTCCAAACCGATTGAGCTATATATATAATATATATAGTAAAAAAGTAGAGTGCTGCGTAGACAGTGTTTTGAATATATAGCAAAGTGAAAAACTGCCAATAATTTTAGTGACGAAATACTGACGTTTCGAGCGGAGCCCTTCTGCAGATACAGTCAAAAAGAACTGCTCAAATACAACTTCTTTAATTGCACGAAAGAGAAAGACACAACGAGGAGAGAAGACAGGACCATGCCCATGGTCAGATAAAAGCAAATCTGACTCACTAGGTGACAGAGCGAAGTCGTTACGAAAAGTCATGTTCAAGGGCCTTTGCCTTCGCTCGAGACAGTAGAAATGATGTACACTATTTCTATACCACTTCTAATAATTAACGTTAGTCTTAGAAGTCAATCAAATATTCTATATTCGCTATGTGGGATACCACTGGTGAATGTGCACGATGGTTTCCGCGATGCTCCGTCATCATAAATGTTGCAAAACATCGTAGTTACTATGAGAAATCAATACATATGACTGTAACACAACATATATTAACACAACATATATTAACACAACATATATTAACACAACATATATTAACACAACATATATTAACACAACATATATTAACACAACATATATTAACACAACATATATTAACACAACATATATTAACACAACATATATTAACACAACATATATTAACACAACATATATTAACACAACATATATTAACACAACATATATTAACACAACATATATTAACACAACACATATAACACAACATATATTAACACATAACACAACACAACACATAACATAACATAACATAACATAACATAACATAACATAACATAACATAACATAACATAACACATAACACAACATAACATAACACATAACACAACACATAACATAACATAGCAGATAATACAACACATAACACAACACAACACAACACATAACATAACATACAGTAACATAACATAACATAACATAACACATAACACAACATAACACATAACACATAACACATAACACAACACATAACATAACATAGCAGATAATACAACACATAACACAACACAACACAACTGCACAAATTAACACAACACATATAACATATTACACAACACATATAACATAACATATAACACATAACACATAACACAACACAACACAACACAATATAACACAACTACTAAAGTTTAGTCTGTATCAATATTTCTAACGTTATTTTAAAAATATCTCCTGTGCATGCGTATTTAAAAGAATTTAAGGAATCTTTCGTTCTAATGCTCCAAGAATGTTTCGCCCTAGTAACCATAGAAGATCAACTACATGCATACAATCGCCATTTCCTCTCCTAAGCGAAATAATGAGCTTAGATATGATTATCTTTTTTGGCTTTTTTTTATTAAACTTCACCGTAACAATACACACCAATAGCTTTACGTTAATAATGATGATAATAATAATAATAATAATAATAGTAATAATTAATTTTAGAGAAGATTTAATATAGTCAAATACATATTATATGTATTTGATTATATTAAATCCTCTCAAATATAAATCCTCTCTAATTATTATTCTTAAAGCCCTCTGTATACAAGAAGTTATGTATCGCTTCGCTACTTTGGGAAGTGCGCTCGAGAGGCCTTACTCCTCGTTATGGTTAGATGCGATGTCTGCCTGTTGGTGTCAAGTGAAAGCGGCGAATTTAATATCACTGACTGTTCTGTGTCTCAATAGCTCAAATGTTAGAGCGCCGAAACGTTGATTCGGAGACCAGGGTTCGATTCCCGGTTGGGGCAGTCACTTTTTCCATATATGTATTTGACAATATTAAATCCTCTCATATATCAATTAATTATTATTAAAGCCCTCTGTATACAAGAAGTTCTGTATCGCTTCGCTACTTTGGGAAGTGCGCTCGAGAGGCCTTTCTCCACATTATGGTTAGATGCGATGTCTGCCTGTTGGTGTTAAGTGAAAGCGACGAATTTAATATGTATATGGCAAAATCACTGACTGTTCTGACCGTGTCTCGTTAGCTCAAAAGGTCAGAGCGCCGAAACGTTTATTCGGAGACCAGGGTTCGATTCCCGGTTGGGGCAGTCACTTTTTCCACATATGTATTTGACTATAATAATAATAATAATAATAATAATAATAATAATAATAATAATAATAATAATAATAATAAATATACTGTAACGATAATAATAATAAGATAGTGTTGGACTTTAATGTTCAAATGGATCATGTGATTGAAGCCAGACAGCCAGACAGCCAGATATCATTATCATATAGATAAAGTGAAGAAAGTATACCAAATTGTAGATTTCGCAGTTCCCTAGACACAAGGTTAAACACGAAGGAAGTAGAAAAGATAGAAAAATACCAAGACCTTGCTAGAGAACTGAGAAAACTTTGGAATATGAAAGTTTCGATCATTCCAGTGATCTTCGGAGCGTTGGGAACACCACCAAAGAATATTTGCAAAAGAATGGAGGATTTAAGACCAAGACATTGGAGTTGCAGAAAACCGTTATCATTCATTCTGCTAGGATCCTCAGGAAAGTTCTTGAAATTTGAGCAGTCTTGTTGACACTGAACTTCAGGAACTATAATACCATTGAGAATATGATCAATGTGAAAGTGATACAAAATAATAATAATAATACTAGGAGTTCTTATCAGAAGTGAAATGCTGCCTGAAAGACTGACACAGGAGCAGTTCATGGTACGAGGAGGGAGCAGTGTTCAGGATCACTGATCAGGCATGCCAGCAGAATGATGCCAGAAATTTCTATAGCATATAGACTGGATAAAATAGACTGTAGAATCTACATCCAAAATGCCTAAGAAACGTCAAATTCATTAACATTTCAGACAAACAAACATTTCTAGAACATCAACTCAAAACTTAAATCATTAAATATTTTGGCCTTCAACTATTCACTTCATGTAGAATCTATATATTTACAATATATATTATTATATATGTCAATATATTATTACACTATATATTTACGTGTATTCAGTTGGGTTGATAGGTGCTTTAATAATGTGTTGTAAAAACATGTTGAACATTGTTATTGGATAATGCTCCTAAAACGTCTTTATTATTATTTTTATTATCTATTCTGGAGTCTAGAGTCCCAGAACTTATCAAATACATTTATGTTTACAGTTCCTGCTTAATGGCATATTGATAGTGTGTTCGGGTATTTTCCAGAGAGCAAGAGGACTGGTAAGTAAGTTACATTATTTGCTATGTCACCATGGTGATCATGCGAATTCGTGGCACGAGGCCTGTCAGCCTAGTTTAAAAATAGGTACGCACTGCGTACATGTATCTACTGCTTACTGGCTAACGAAAAGTATTTTATGGTTTTGGTATAAACAATGATCAAATCACATAGAAAGCGAATAGGTGAGACACAACTCAGGAAATTTGGGATTTAATTAAAGGATTTTGTTACAACATTGTGAAAGTAGTAGTGAGTAACTACTGATCATAATGCAAGATCTCATTATCAGTTATCCAGCACTGCATGTAAAGGAAATCGGTTGTGACAACATCTATCTTTAAACCTAGTTTCCATTTGGTCGCCACGGTGTCATAGTGGTTGATGTAATAGAGTGTCCATCTATCTCTGCAATACAGACTGCTCTCCATACAGCAGACAAAAGACAAGATAGATCGACACTCTATTACATCGACCACTATGACACCATTGCGATCGTGGCGACGAAATGGAAACCAGGCTTTAGTACGACTGGTATAAAGTTGGCAAATGAAGAATCTCATCAATATAATGAGAGCGACCATACGTTGGTGTTCTTCAACACACATGTAGTAGAAGCTATAGTTTTTAATTAATATAAATGTTTGCAGATTTAGCCAATGTGGGTTTCCTTTATGTCAAACTTTGTATGACGTTGAGAGGCAGAACACAGTTTACTCCTTTGATGTTGCAGCAGTAGAACCTGTTTCAGCTGTAGTATAAGTGTGTGACATGTTGCATTAGTGCAATAGTATGGTGTAGGACTTGTTGCAGCAGTATAGGACTTGTTGTAAGCAATATAGCTCTAATTGTTCTATGTGCTGCGAGTCCCGGGTTCAAATGCTGGGTCGGACCACCACTCAAGGTCTTAAAATAATTGAGGAGAAAGTGTTGCCTTTGCAACAACACCAGCAAATGGTAAGACTTTCAGGTCTTCTCGGAAAAAACGACCTTAAATCGTAGGCCCTCGGAATCCCTATCAGTTGGGTTTTCCGTTTACCTAAGAGTGATATTAAACTGAATAGTCGAACGCTTCAAACATGAGCCTCTGGCTCGGATAAATAGGGTAACTTTAAATAAATCATACTCATATCATAATAGTTAACACAATAATTAAAATACAGCCCATTTTCTCATTTAGACAATTACGACGACCATTTTTAGCATAGCGTCAATTTTCATAGCTATTTTTGTTGTGGCTATCGATGGCGGCAACTGGAGGTTATGGAATACCCAACATAGATTAAAGGTGTACTGGGATTCGAAAAGTGGTTATGATTGTTCATCAGTGGGAGAAACTTGCGTGTGTACGGACAGTAGTAATTCGGGTAAGTATTATAAAGTTCTTGATATATTTATAATTTTTAACTTTCAATATAACAAACCGTAAAGTCATTCCTCGAAGCTTATCTTGGTGCCAATTACTTTTAGTAACGGTTGGCTTTAGATGCAGCGATATCACCGCACTCAGTTCCTTATATGGAGCAGTAGTAGGATCATCTATCATAGTGGCGTCGCTGAACACCTTTGTTGTTCTCATGATTGCAAAGTCGTTGTCGTGGAAACGAACCAATCGCGTAAGTACACAACAAGCACCATATTGGCAATGTACTCATGTAGTAGACGTATTTGTGTATTTCCATTGTCGACATGTCGCCGGACGATGTGTCGTTCACGTCAAATGTCGAGGTCCTTCTTCGCGTCATCTGACCTGAAGAGAGACGGTGGTCTTGATTATTGAAACGTTTCCCACTTGTAGCATTTGTATATCAAGAGAAATTGTGTTTATGAATTAGTATAAAACGTTTCAGTAAACCAGACCACCACTGAGCATACTCAATCGAGATATGGTCTGGAAACTCGGCAAACTTCAAAGCGACTATAATGAGCTACGTTTTGATGTTGAACCGTACCTTACACCGTGCACATCCTTTGTTTTAGGTTTATTAATATTTAAACAACACGGTTGAGCGATTAAACCCAAACGATTCTATTGGATGATTGCTTCATTATACTAAAATACAATAGGTTCAGTGACCGTGCACCGTGCACAAAATTGCATAAAGACGAACAAAAAGATAGAACAAAGACTTTAGCTGAGTTTCCAGACCATATCTCGATTGACTATGACTAGAGCTATGCAATGAATCACAATGAAGCTCAGATTTACATTACAAACATTTTTATGCGGGAAAATGCAATTTCTCATGGTTTAGACAATCGCTTCGTACTTTTTGGTATTCGTTCCGAATGAAACATTCGTTGTGCTTTTGCGCCGTAAACAGCATTATAACAGTTTTACGTAATATGCAAATTTTGGGACAACGTCGTGGTCACAAAGCAACAGAATAAATATAATTCGTATATATATATAACTCTGCGAACACTATATCAATATGACAACTAATAGATATCGCGAATCTCAAAAATGTATCCGCGCTTTGTATTGTGGGATACTAGAGGTGAATAAAAGTCGGAAGATACCAACCTCGTACCCAGGGCATTTTGCCTCCACGGCGAAAGGTCGGCAAAAATGGCCCTGGGATCGGCTGGTTCATTCTATAATCTGATTGGCTTGTCATAAAACTGAATTAATTCAGCCGAGTATAATTTATTCATCTAAATTTGTATGCTGTCTTCAAATTTTACAGCAAATGAGAAGTGATAGCTTTCGCTAAATTGGATATATGCTTCTTCATACCTTTTGTAAGAGATAACCATGGATGTATGGTGGATTATTAATCTTGTTAGCTGCTTTTATGCCGACGAATGTTGACATGAAAACTCTGAAGAGCATTGAACATTTCCAATTATTCAGGTCAACAAAGTAGACAAAGGAAATGGAACAAAGACCACAAAAATTATCATATCTAAATATCTAAGAAATTCTGGGTATCATGTGACGAGCCGATCCCAGGGCCATTTTCGCCGACCTTCCACCGTGGAGGCAAAATGCCCTGGGAACGAGGTTGGGAAGATACTAGATGTCGTCGACCTAAACCAGGTGCGCCAACAATCAATCATCCAGGTGTCAGCGGTATATTAAATGTCGTTTTCAACGTGGGTCATGTTAATCATGTTTAAGACATCGTTTCTTTCTTTTTCGTAACTAAAATGCGGTTAATACGTCAAAATACAGCCGTGGGTTAGCAAGACACAGGCAGGGGGTTGTGGTTAGAAAACTCATTAGGTGGGGGGTTAGGGTTAGGATCTAAGTAATTTTGGGATTAGCAGTTCTATGATTTATATCATATCAATGTCTTAAACATGCTCTCTAAGAAATGAACAAATCAACAGAAATTTAATATACCGCTGACACGTGGATGACTGATTGTTGGCGCACCTGGTTTAGGTCGATGACATATAGTATCTTCCATAAAAGTCGCGGTTTTGCTTAATCACAGACGTTTAAAAAATGGTTATTTTTCGTTGTTTTCTACGATTTGTGTTTAATAAAACGCTTTGATTCTTGTTACATGCGTAGAAACATTGTAGTTAAACTTGAACAAGATAAACACTTGAATATTGTTACTTAGCCAACCAGAAGTAGAATGTTAATGGCGATTCTGTTGGTTTTTCGGCCAACTGACTTCATTGAGTACGTCAATAACATTTAGAAGTACTTAATTATTAATTGTTATGCGTTTTTACCGTCATTCCTTTTTTGACCATCGTGGTACATAGGAGCGCTAGCTCAGAATTTTACTCACCTGAAGTATCCCATAATGCACCAAGTACGCACATGAGATTCGCGATCTGTGTATTGCGGTGAAGAGTTTCAATGCTGAAAACCCAGGGCCGCTCAACACAAGCCATCGTTTCTTCACATTGTGTTGGAAAATGGCTTTTGTTAAAAAATAAAAAGGCTTTTTTGGGGAAACGAAATTGGTGGAATACCGTCAAAGAACGCGGGAAAGTTGCCGATGTCGATACCGTATTTGAAGTAAAAATTAACGAAAAAAGCAAAGTATAATAAACATTTACTCGTGCTTCGTGCAGAATCTACTCTTAGAATCGTCCGCTGCTGGACCAAGGAAATATAACTTCTTTCAATATTTTCAATATATACACTTCACAAACTCCGGTCGAAGAGCATAAGTACACCGACCCCCCGTGCCACAGTGGCTTTTGTACACGCTAAGCGAAGTGATGCCGTTTTGCCTTTTTCCCTTCTTCAACGTTTAGGCTGACACCATGTCAGATAAATCTCATCGAAAACGACATCGCTCGACTCGACAAAGCTCTACTCCCGATGACCAAGCTCAGCGGAATAATAAACTGCGTAAACGAACTCGTGAGACCGAAACAAACCTGAATCCAAACGAAGACACATTGAGTAAGATCGTCGAAAGTATTAATGACACGAAGGAACAGCTTGTCTCCTGCACTGCTCGTGTCACCGAACTAGAGTCAAAGTTAAACGCATCTCACACCGTTCTTCGTTACTCGGAGGTTGAAGACGACCATGAACTGTCCATTTATCAGTCAATAACAGATGACGTTAACATTGAAAACCCAAAAAGCGCTGCCATTGAGCTTACTGAGGCACTTTTAGCTGGCTCTGTGCCACCTTTAGCTGGCAGCTCTGTCCCATTAGCAGCCGACATTGAGTCGATAAATGACAATGCAAACGCGGAAGATGTATCTTCCGAGTCTACAACCGCATATGATTTTTCCGACGCCGCAGAAAAGACAACAATTCGATGGACTCGCTCCGAAAACTACGCCGACGACTTGTACAGGTAAATCAAGTAGTCGGCGAATGCTCGCTGCCTGAAACGGACGCATGTCATTGCTCCCTTGCTGGTTGACAAAAACAAGTCTTTAGTTGACAAGATTCTTCCAAACGAAACAAGGACGTGGCGCATCGTTGAACTCGCCTGCTCCCCTTACACGACTGCCTCGAGAATAATGAAAAAATGAGCAAGAAATCTTAGGCACTATCAACCAGATAAGACGCAGATCACAGACCTTGACTTCCCGAATGCGGGAAAAGTACAGCCTCGTACCCATGCGCTGTGGGGGAAACCGCGCAAAAAGTAAGTTTGTCTAGTATGAAAGAACTCATAAAATGATAGAGTAACACCTTTTACAACTTTTGCGTATTTTACTTCGTTTTTGAAATATGTCAGTTTGTTTGATATGTAAATGAGATGGTCTCTGACGTCAGGTGCAGGTTAGAGAATGTTTACTCATTAAAAAAAATATTAGTTCCATATGCGTATAATGAAAATGTGCGTATAATGAAAATGTGCGTATAATAACTCCTCATGATAATGAACGTTGTAAACTTAGCAATCACTGAGATATAAGACATTTTTTTAATGAGCGAAAATTCTCTACCCAGCACCTGACGTCAGATACATCTCATTTACATATCAACCAAACTGAAATATTTCAAAAACGAAGTAAAATACGGAAAAGTTGTAAAAGGTGTTATTCTATCATTTTACGAGTTCTTTTATATTAGACAAACTTAATTTTTGTTGCCAATGTCCTTTAAGGTTGCATGGTGATACGTTAAAAAAGGCAATGTGGCACGGGGCGTCGGTGTACTTATGCCGTCCGTGGCATGACGGGATACCCTCTTTCGTTTCTCAGGTCCCGTGTACTTTTAAGCGTGAGTTGAGGGTGCCGAAAGGCAAGCCACACCACTTGTATTCCCATCTATTTCTCCCTTCGTTTGCTCGTCGTTTGCTCGTACAATCCTAATTACACTTACAGGCCTTTGTGTAATTTTCACCTTCTTTTTGGAATTTTCACCTTCGCTTGCCATTTTTGTACAATATCTACTTGGTGACCAACTAAACTTGCCCAACATTTTAAAGCCGGTGGTCGCATATATCACGTAAAACTGCTGTAAAGAAAAGTAACACTAATGTGCCAGCTTCCTTTACACGACCAACACACCCGCACTGTAGGTGTGCGTGACGCACTTTAGATGTGCGTGACGCACACCCGAACTTTACATGTGCGTTATAGTATTCGTTGTTATCACTGGTCTCTAAATAAAGACTGGATCGAGCAACTATTGTTCAGAAAATGAAGCCGGAAGTAGCTCGTGGCGGCCATCTTGTTGGGACCACGTTATATAGTTTTACTATAGGCGACAGACACAATCTGTCTCTGATCTTTTAAGATGCTAAAAAAGTTGTCGAATAAGTTGTCGAAGGTTTTCCCGTAATATAGAACACAAACTACGGTTCTATAACAGTAATTATAAAGCCGGAATTAGCACGGGGACGCACTCCAATATGGCCGCCACGCGCTAATTTCGGCTTCATTGTTATTGTAATGAAACTGTAGTTTGTGTTCTAGATTACGGTAAAACCTTTGACAACTGATTCACTTTAACATCTTAAAAGATCATTGACAGATAGTCTCTGTCGCCTATAGTAAAACTATATAGCGTGGTCCCTTCAAGATGGCCGCCGAGAAATATTCCCGCCTTTCGCATGCATGCCATAATAAAATACCGGCTAAAAATGACGCATCTATTTTTTCTCTCCCCAGGCTCCTAAATATCGTGACTACTACACTGATGATTACCGCATGGATACCACCCGCCGTGTGCCCTCCGTTATCGACCTACCGTACGGGAAACGTGCCCAGGAGTACGAGGAAAGACCCGTGCCGCCCAGTGGACCTCCGTACCGGCAATCAATCTACCGTAACTACCCGTACTAAGCAATAATTACAGGACGACCGAAAACACTAGTTTTTATAGTTTTAACAATTGTTGTAAATGATTTCAAATGTTTTATTGACTTTTAGATTAATTTCACAGCTTCTTATGTTGAAATGATAAATCCACTATATAACAGCATAGTTACTATATTCGTACGGCGAACAATTGAATCCCAAATTGTTTATTTTTTGCTAACACTATAATCTTACTATATATTTTTTTATGTGCACTTGAATCACGAGAAAGCATTGTAGAGTTTGTTGTTCCCGATTAAACGCATTAACAATGTGATGATATGTGTTTTTATTGTTTATATTACTTTCTTCACACAGGAGTAGAGGTGCACACAATTTTTTAATAATAATAATAATAATAATAATAATAATAATAAATTATTAATATAATATAATAATAAATTATTATTATAAAATAATAATAATAATAATAATAATAATAATAATAATAATAATAATAATAATAATAATAATAATATAATAATATAATAATAATAATGTAAACTTTATTTATTCATAATTGATATATACTACAATGATAAACCTCTCTTTTACAGGTAGTTCACCAATGTCTACTTGAATTAACGATATATATGATATATAATATTAGTTTTGCATTAGTGTTGGGTTGTCCCAGGTTTTGTTACGTTTACAGAAAATATAGTATGAGGTTCTTATACAAATGTTAATTATTCTTTTCATGAAGTACTTTCGGCAACGTTCGTCAAATTTGAGATCTTTCAGCATTTCAATAAATTCTAATGATGGTTGACTGAAGACTCCGAGTGAGCTGATGGACAGATTCACAAATTTAACTTGTTCATAATTGTTGTTCTGTTCCGTAATTAGTTCCTGATACTTCTGTCTCTTACGGGTGGCATTATTGAGTAGATTGGATTCAAATCCGACTGTGAGTTCGAGAATATATATACATTTGTTTTCGATTGTTACCAAAAGATCGGGGCGTAATCTATCTCCGGTGAGAACAGATGGGCTGATGTAGCCAGGTATGTCAGCGTAGAGGCTATAATTTTGTACGGAGTTGAGTGAGGAGGCAATAAAATTTAAAACAGAGTCATGTCGCCAAGTAAACCGCCCTTCGTTTAGGTATGTTTGGCAACCAGCAATGACGTGAAGTAGGGTCTCAGGTTGCAAGCAGAATGAACAGTCAGATGTAGGTGATATTCCCCATTTCACAAGGTTTTTGCGAGTCGGAAGCGTGTTGTTGATGTATCGGATGGTGAAGTTAAATATGTTCTTAGGGAGTTTGCTTTGGACTGAGGACCATGTGGAGTTGAACGAGAGAGTCGAATATTTAATGATGTTGGAAAAGAATGAACCTTGTGAAATAAGGTGATGTTGAAGCCTTTCTTCGTGTTCTTTTCTGAAAGTGTTTAGTACGTCCTTTGTGTTTTTGTACTTGTCGTATTGCACATTCTTGTGATTACTTGTGACATTATTATTATTATTATAATAATAATAATAATAATAATAATAATAATAATAATAATAATATAATAATAATAAAGACGTTTTAGGAGCATTATACAAGTCTCAATGCTCTTACAACAATAAATTCTTAAAGTTACTTAAGTTACTTATAAAACTAATAATAATAATAATAATAATAAAGACGTTTTAGGAGCATTATACAAGACTCAATGCTCTTACAACAATATATTCTTAAAGTTACTTAAGTTAATTATAAAACTAATAATAATAATAATAAAGACGTTTTAGGAGCATTATACAAGTCTCAATGCTCTTACAACAATATATTCTTAAAGTTACTTAAGTTACTTATAAAACTAATAATAATAATAATAAAGACGTTTTAGGAGCATTATACAAGACTCAATGCTCTTACAACAATATATTCTTAAAGTTACTTAAGTTACTTATAAAACTAATAATAATAATAATAAAGACGTTTTAGGAGCATTATACAAGTCTCAATGCTCTTACAACAATATATTCTTAAAGTTACTTAAGGTACTTATAAAACTAATAATAATAATAATAAAGACGTTTTAGGAGCATTATACAAGACTCAATGCTCTTACAACAATATATTCTTAAAGTTACTTAAGTTACTTATAAAACTAATAATAATAATAATAAAGACGTTTTAGGAGCATTATACAAGACTCAATGCTCTTACAACAATATATTCTTAAAGTTACTTAAGTTACTTATAAAACTAATAATAATAATAAAGACGTTTTAGTAGCATTATACAAGACTCAATGCTCTTACTACAATATATTCTTAAAGTTACTTAAGGTACTTATAAAACTAATAATAATAATAATAAAGACGTTTTAGGAGCATTATACAAGACTCAATGCTCTTACAACAATATATTCTTAAAGTTACTTAAGTTACTTATAAAACTAATAATAATAATAATAAAGACGTTTTAGGAGCATTATACAAGTCTCAATGCTCTTACAACAATATATTCTTAAAGTTACTTAAGTTACTTATAAAACTAATAATAATAATAATAAAGACGTTTTAGGAGCATTATACAAGACTCAATGCTCTTACAACAATAAATTCTTAAAGTTACTTAAGTTAATTATAAAACTAATAATAATAATAATAAAGACGTTTTAGGAGCATTATACAAGACTCAATGCTCTTACAACAATATATTCTTAAAGTTACTTAAGTTAATTATAAAACTAATAATAATAATAATAAAGACGTTTTAGGAGCATTATACAAGTCTCAATGCTCTTACAACAATATATTCTTAAAGTTACTTAAGTTACTTATAAAACTAATAATAATAATAATAAAGACGTTTTAGGAGCATTATACAAGACTCAATGCTCTTACAACAATATATTCTTAAAGTTACTTAAGTTACTTATAAAACTAATAATAATAATAATAAAGACGTTTTAGGAGCATTATACAAGTCTCAATGCTCTTACAACAATATATTCTTAAAGTTACTTAAGGTACTTATAAAACTAATAATAATAATAATAAAGACGTTTTAGGAGCATTATACAAGACTCAATGCTCTTACAACAATATATTCTTAAAGTTACTTAAGTTACTTATAAAACTAATAATAATAATAATAAAGACGTTTTAGGAGCATTATACAAGACTCAATGCTCTTACAACAATATATTCTTAAAGTTACTTAAGTTACTTATAAAACTAATAATAATAATAAAGACGTTTTAGTAGCATTATACAAGACTCAATGCTCTTACTACAATATATTCTTAAAGTTACTTAAGGTACTTAAAACTAATAATAATAATAATAAAGACGTTTTAGGAGCATTATACAAGACTCAATGCTCTTACAACAATATATTCTTAAAGTTACTTAAGTTACTTATAAAACTAATAATAATAATAATAAAGACGTTTTAGGAGCATTATACAAGTCTCAATGCTCTTACAACAATATATTCTTAAAGTTACTTAAGTTACTTATAAAACTAATAATAATAATAATAAAGACGTTTTAGGAGCATTATACAAGACTCAATGCTCTTACAACAATAAATTCTTAAAGTTACTTAAGTTAATTATAAAACTAATAATAATAATAATAAAGACGTTTTAGGAGCATTATACAAGTCTCAATGCTCTTACAACAATATATTCTTAAAGTTACTTAAGTTACTTATAAAACTAATAATAATAATAATAAAGACGTTTTAGGAGCATTATACAAGACTCAATGCTCTTACAACAATATATTCTTAAAGTTACTTAAGTTATTTATAAAACTAATAATAATAATAATAAAGACGTTTTAGGAGCATTATACAAGACTCAATGCTCTTACAACAATATATTATTAATGTTATTTATAAAACTAATAATAATAATAATAAAGACGTTTTAGGAGCATTATACAAGACTCAATGCTCTTACAACAATATATTCTTAAAGTTACTTAAGTTAATTATAAAACTAATAATAATAATAATAAAGACGTTTTAGGAGCATTATACAAGACTCAATGCTCTTACAACAATATATTCTTAAAGTTACTTAAGTTAATTATAAAACTAATAATAATAATAATAAAGACGTTTTAGTAGCATTATACAAGACTCAATGCTCTTACAACAATATATTCTTAAAGTTACTTAAGTTACTTATAAAACTAATAATAATAATAATAAAGACGTTTTAGGAGCATTATACAAGACTCAATGCTCTTACAACAATATATTCTTAAAGTTACTTAAGTTACTTATAAAACTAATAATAATAATAATAAAGACGTTTTAGGAGCATTATACAAGACTCAATGCTCTTACAACAATATATTCTTAAAGTTACTTAAGTTACTTATAAAACTAATAATAATAATAATAAAGACGTTTTAGGAGCATTATACAAGACTCAATGCTCTTACAACAATATATTCTTAAAGTTACTTAAGTTACTTATAAAACTAATAATAATAATAATAAAGACGTTTTAGGAGCATTATACAAGACTCAATGCTCTTACAACAATATATTCTTAAAGTTACTTAAGTTACTTATAAAACTAATAATAATAATAATAAAGACGTTTTAGGAGCATTATACAAGACTCAATGCTCTTACAACAATATATTCTTAAAGTTACTTAAGTTACTTATAAAACTAATAATAATAATAATAAAGACGTTTTAGGAGCATTATACAAGACTCAATGCTCTTACAACAATATATTCTTAAAGTTACTTAAGTTACTTATAAAACTAATAATAATAATAATAAAGACGTTTTAGGAGCATTATACAAGACTCAATGCTCTTACAACAATATATTCTTAAAGTTACTTAAGTTACTTATAAAACTAATAATAATAATAATAAAGACGTTTTAGGAGCATTATACAAGTCTCAATGCTCTTACAACAATATATTCTTAAAGTTACTTAAGTTACTTATAAAACTAATAATAATAATAATAAAGACGTTTTAGGAGCATTATACAAGACTCAATGCTCTTACAACAATATATTCTTAAAGTTACTTAAGTTACTTATAAAACTAATAATAATAATAATAAAGACGTTTTAGGAGCATTATACAAGACTCAATGCTCTTACAACAATAAATTCTTAAAGTTACTTAAGTTAATTATAAAACTAATAATAATAATAATAAAGACGTTTTAGGAGCATTATACAAGTCTCAATGCTCTTACAACAATATATTCTTAAAGTTACTTAAGTTACTTATAAAACTAATAATAATAATAATAAAGACGTTTTAGGAGCATTATACAAGACTCAATGCTCTTACAACAATATATTCTTAAAGTTACTTAAGTTATTTATAAAACTAATAATAATAATAATAAAGACGTTTTAGGAGCATTATACAAGACTCAATGCTCTTACAACAATATATTCTTAATGTTATTTATAAAACTAATAATAATAATAATAAAGACGTTTTAGGAGCATTATACAAGACTCAATGCTCTTACAACAATATATTCTTAAAGTTACTTAAGTTAATTATAAAACTAATAATAATAATAATAATAAAGACGTTTTAGGAGCATTATACAAGACTCAATGCTCTTACAACAATATATTCTTAAAGTTACTTAAGTTAATTATAAAACTAATAATAATAATAATAAAGACGTTTTAGTAGCATTATACAAGACTCAATGCTCTTACAACAATATATTCTTAAAGTTACTTAAGTTACTTATAAAACTAATAATAATAATAATAAAGACGTTTTAGGAGCATTATACAAGTCTCAATGCTCTTACAACAATATATTCTTAAAGTTACTTAAGTTACTTATAAAACTAATAATAATAATAATAAAGACGTTTTAGGAGCATTATACAAGACTCAATGCTCTTACAACAATATATTCTTAAAGTTACTTAAGTTACTTATAAAACTAATAATAATAATAATAAAGACGTTTTAGGAGCATTATACAAGTCTCAATGCTCTTACAACAATATATTCTTAAAGTTACTTAAGTTACTTATAAAACTAATAATAATAATAATAAAGACGTTTTAGGAGCATTATACAAGACTCAATGCTCTTACAACAATATATTCTTAAAGTTACTTAAGTTACTTATAAAACTAATAATAATAATAATAAAGACGTTTTAGGAGCATTATACAAGACTCAATGCTCTTACAACAATATATTCTTAAAGTTACTTAAGTTACTTATAAAACTAATAATAATAATAATAAAGACGTTTTAGGAGCATTATACAAGTCTCAATGCTCTTACAACAATATATTCTTAAAGTTACTTAAGTTAATTATAAAACTAATAATAATAATAATAAAGACGTTTTAGGAGCATTATACAAGACTCAATGCTCTTACAACAATATATTCTTAAAGTTACTTAAGTTACTTATAAAACTAATAATAATAATAATAATAAAGACGTTTTAGGAGCATTATACAATAGTCTCAATGCTCTTACAACAATATATTCTTAAAGTTACTTAAGTTAATTATAAAACTAATAATAATAATAATAAAGACGTTTTAGGAGCATTATACAAGACTCAATGCTCTTACAACAATATATTCTTAACGTTACTTAAGTTAATTATAAAACTAATAATAATAATAATAAAGACGTTTTAGGAGCATTATACAAGACTCAATGCTCTTACAACAATATATTCTTAAAGTTACTTAAGTTACTTATAAAACTAATAATAATAATAATAAAGACGTTTTAGGAGCATTATACAAGACTCAATGCTCTTACAACAATATATTCTTAAAGTTACTTAAGTTACTTATAAAACTAATAATAATAATAATAAAGACGTTTTAGGAGCATTATACAAGACTCAATGCTCTTACAACAATATATTCTTAAAGTTACTTAAGTTACTTATAAAACTAATAATAATAATAATAAAGACGTTTTAGGAGCATTATACAAGTCTCAATGCTCTTACAACAATATATTCTTAAAGTTACTTAAGTTACTTATAAAACTAATAATAATAAAGACGTTTTAGGAGCATTATACAAGACTCAATGCTCTTACAACAATATATTCTTAAAGTTACTTAAGGTACTTAAAACTAATAATAATAATAATAAAGACGTTTTAGGAGCATTATACAAGACTCAATGCTCTTACAACAATATATTCTTAAAGTTACTTAAGTTACTTATAAAACTAATAATAATAATAATAAAGACGTTTTAGGAGCATTATACAAGACTCAATGCTCTTACAACAATATATTCTTAAAGTTACTTAAGTTACTTATAAAACTAATAATAATAATAATAAAGACGTTTTAGTAGCATTATACAAGACTCAATGCTCTTACAACAATATATTCTTAAAGTTACTTAAGTTACTTATAAAACTAATAATAATAATAATAAAGACGTTTTAGGAGCATTATACAAGACTCAATGCTCTTACAACAATATATTCTTAAAGTTACTTAAGTTACTTATAAAACTAATAATAATAATAATAAAGACGTTTTAGGAGCATTATACAAGTCTCAATGCTCTTACAACAATATATTCTTAAAGTTACTTAAGTTACTTATAAAACTAATAATAATAATAATAAAGACGTTTTAGGAGCATTATACAAGACTCAATGCTCTTACAACAATATATTCTTAAAGTTACTTAAGTTAATTATAAAACTAATAATAATAATAATAAAGACGTTTTAGGAGCATTATACAATAGTCTCAATGCTCTTACAACAATAAATTCTTAAAGTTACTTGAGTTACTTATAAAACTAATAATAATAATAATAAAGACGTTTTAGCAGCATTATACAAGTCTCAATGCTCTTACAATAATATATTCTTAAAGTTACTTAAGTTACTTATAAAACTAATTACATTTCATTATAAAATAAAAACTACTGTAATAAAACTCTGAGAACTACAAAAACTATTAATTCTAATTTGCTCTGGTAATGAATTCCAGAGTTTTGCAGCAGCAACCGAGAATGTTCTGTCTCCATGAGTAACGGTCTTCCTTTTTGGTATAAATAGCAGACTGAGATTTCAGTTAGATGATCTTGAAGTGCAAGTAAGGTTATATTTAGTTAGTTAGTAAATCACTGATATAACTAGGTGCCTGGCCATGTAAAGCTTTGCAAGTAATCAACAGTATCAGTTGAAAATAATCCTTGATCTTACTGCAAGATTGCTAACCACAGGAGAGATATGATCTGATTTTAACGATGTTAAAACTATTCCTTTCGATGTTTCTGGCCTGAATTTATTTAAAGACACTGATTCATATACCCAAGAACACGTCTTCGTTCACCGCCTCGCCTGCAGTGTCTAAAGGATGTTATTTTTCCCACACTGGGCAACCAATCACCGGGTTTTTCAAAGCAGTCAACGGGACGCGGTTTCGACTCAGTGACCCCTAATCTTCACACGAAGAATCTCATTTTTGTATTACATTTCGCGTTGTTGTTGGTGAAGAATCGACAAACGTCCAGCGCTTATCTCGCAGAACGTTTCACCATGGATCCATACCAAGCTAAAAGACCGACAAAATCTCGACGATCAGGGACAGCGCTCCTTTCCTTGGTATTGCTTGGTTGCGGCATCGTTTTCTTTGGCATTGTGCTCATTTCATGCTCCTTCGTCATAAATTATGCCGATGATTTCGAGGTCGATGATGGCTCCGGGATAGAAGCGATCGTTCAAAGTCAGTTTAACTATACTCAGTATTGGGCAGGTATACCGGTACGTTACACTATAAAATGTTGATTTAGTGCCGAAATAATAATAATCTAATAATAATGAATAACATTTTATAACGCTAATTCCATACAGTCTATTTAACTTCTAATTCCATACTCATTATACACTCTAATTAGACAATACACAACGTCTTTGAGAGTATTAGTAGTTCTGTTCTGTTCGTTCAGAATTAGATCCTTATCTTTAACATATGTTAAAGAGCTTAGATTCTGCTGGACTTTTAAAACGTTATCTGTGTGCAGGTGTAAGATATTGCACACCAGATTTCCATCATGTCTCTTCTTCTTTAACAAATGCAAACCTATTGTTTGCAAGAAGGAAACAACTGTCCTTAAACCTATCTGAGACAGTACTCACTGTTGTGAAACGAGATCTGACAGGTGGCTTGGTAGACAAATTGTTTATTTCTCCTAGTCCTTTAGCATTAACTTGTACAATTGGACTCTGACCATTTCTAACAGACCTTTTAATCTTCTGCATGTGATTTTCAAAAGGAAAGCACGATATTTTGTTCAAAGACCAACCGAAATATCTCACATCATCAGGTATAAATGTAGAAGACTGTGTACATTATAAACTGAAAATGTATCACCATAAATACATTTACATTTCTTAACAAATAATTTTACATTTATTATTACGTCGAAGATTTTTCTTCTGGGGCAAACTACCGCAATATCTAGAAAACGAAATATATAATATTCTCACTAGGGGTCTGAGAATTTTAGAATTACACCTAATTAGTCCGTGGCGTCTTTAAAACAAATAGGAGGGACACCATTAGCACTCGCGAGTACGAAACGATCCAAAACAATGACAAATAACTATCCTTGTAACAAATTGACCCCAAAACCTGTAATTCACCCATTATTAAGCAAGAGGAGTGGTCCGCCAGCTATTCTTCCCATACTAAAAGACACGAATTCTCTTTTATCCCATCATCATCATCATCATCATCATCATCACCATCATCACCATCATCACCATCATCACCATCATCACCATCATCATCATCATCATCATCATCATCATCATCACCACCACCACCACCACCACCATCATCATCATTGATGCCATTGAGGAATGTCATCCTGCTCGAGTGAGATGGTATTCGCTCCATCTCTTGAATACATTTTTGTCCATCATTAACTTCTTCAGTTGAATTCTGTCCATCCCCCATTTTTTTTCATATATTATCCATTCATTGCGTCTGTATTTTCGTTCTGTTTGGGCAAACAGTCATCGTTCGAGAGCAATTTCATTTTTATAATTTCTTCGCTTTTTTACTTTTATCTGGATATCTGACAAATGTTTTAACTCACCAACTCACGTATATAGATCTTAACCTGCACCTCGCTTTTATTCGTGCAGTTTAAATTATGTAAATCCATTGTATTTTTAATGTAAAATGGATAATGAAACTATTATTATAATTATGTGTTAAGGGGGCAGCCTACCTTCATTGCGAAATAAGCTTACCATTTTGGTTTATTGCAACAAGCTATCTCCCCTGCTAAAAGGCTAGTGTAACTTGAATCCCTTGATAAATTATTAAGCTTGGCATTTGTGCACAAAATGGGTCCTTTCACACTCGGGAACCTGGCACCATTCAGGCCATAATCGTTGTACATTAAACAGTTGGCATTTTTTATCTCCATATTATTATAGAGCATTTTCTACAGTTTAATTTGATATATAGATGTTAGGGATTTGTTAAACAGTTCGCCAAAATATGTTAGTTGAAAAAGTTGTCGAAATGAAGGTAGGCTGCCCCCTTAATTCAGTTGTACGAGCGAGCAAATATACTTCTATTTACATTCATCACTATGATTAATGTAATGTCGTATTGCTCGATACGACATCTAATCTGTCCGGCTCATGCTGTTGTTTGCATACGAATACTTCTCGAAAGTTCGACTATAGCCATGGCTTTCCTTTGATATCACGCATGTATGTTTTCCGTTCAGAAAACATAAAATTACGGTAAACTTTGGCAGTACACCAACCAGCCTTTTGGTGATATATATTTTGATATATATACAACTTAACTAGAACGTTCACAATCGTGGTTTAACGTGAACAATACAACATTCTGAAGTAACAAACGAAACTGAAAGATTGGCAAACTATGCAAACGATAGCTAATCAACTGTTCGATGATAGGAACAAATATGAAAGCTGCTAAGTTCTCAAAAGAACTGGATATAATGATGAACAAGACGCTCGCTAGGCGTTAGGGCTGGCAGCGTGGC
Source organism: Chrysogorgia sp. JL179-B06 (assembly GCA_035772405.1). Classification (NCBI taxonomy): domain Eukaryota; kingdom Metazoa; phylum Cnidaria; class Anthozoa; order Scleralcyonacea; family Chrysogorgiidae; genus Chrysogorgia; species Chrysogorgia sp. JL179-B06. The sequence goes on along the minus strand of JAYKKM010000450.1, from coordinate 3,616,885 downwards.
ATACTTCATATCTCTTTTTCGCCAAATTTGTCAGTTGTCAGAAGTTTAACATATTGCCATCTGCATTCATATATGTTGAGTCTCTTCGGGTAACATAACAACAACAGCATGTTCACCTTTCACTTGTAAATTCACTTCGACAATGTTCTTTGTTCTTAACAGCACTTGAGCAATATTTTCCAGTGCAATTCAACAACACATTTGAACACAAGATTGATTGATTCAATATATAAACACATTGAAACATAGGTTTAATCGAGTACACATCAGCGTACGGAAACATAGATTTGATCGAGTACACTGATTTTCAGCGTACGGTTATCGAAATCGCAGACCAACCCGTTTCGATATCGCTCGTCATCTTTTAGTGTAGGTCTACTGCTATCGGCGCGTGCGACTGTAAGCATTGTGAGCGTTTATAAGATCAAGATACATGCCAGCCACATCAATATATATATATTTTCAGCAATGAACACTCAAGGAAAGGTGATCTGCAGATGCAGTAAATCACAATGGCAACTCGCGGCCTCAGTTTCGCAAAGCCAATCGGGATAATGCAATAATTGCAATATCTCAACATGGACAAAAAAATAACACAGAACGGATCCGAAACCTAGACTCGTGCTACCACAAGCAGCCCGAGTAAAAAGAGAACACATGTAAAGATGTTATTTTTATCTGAAAAGACATTTTATGTCTCATATGTCATTATTTATGTGCTGGGTAATTTGTTCCCATGACAAGATATTTATTACCCTGTTTTATATTTCTTTGTGTGCGCTTAATTTATTCCCGGGGGTGATCGCTCATCATTGTAAGATATATAATTCCCAGGATCTTAATTGGTTTCACCGTGGGGTACTGACAGAAGAATTCAAGCCATTAAAACGGTTTTCATGTCAATCCTATGTTAAAACAACGATCACGCTAATTTAAAGTCGGGCAAAAGCGATTCTTACACTGCCTTAAATCCTGAAATGAGGGAGATATGTGTAGAAATATACCGTTGCAGATTATGACCTTGGTTTGGTAATGAATCATGATTGTTCGTCTATTGTCATTGGAAATTCTTTCGCCCACAGACGAATTATTGTTATTACTTGTAATATGTTTGAGTTCTATGGTTCTTTTCTTATTAGTGTATTATACCGTGTATTATAACGTGGTCAATACACTTAGCTACAGGGGCGGATAGTACAGAGGGGGTGACTGGGGTTACTAGTCACCCCCCTTCTCTGTCCCAACCGATACACTATGATTGAAACGACATGAAGTTAATTGGTCTCTTAAAGACCCATTTACACAAGCGATTTTGCTGCGATTATTCTGACTCTGACGTATGCGATATAGTGGATGACTCACTAAAGTATTGAACGTCGTAGATCTGCACAAATGGTTCAATACATTCATAAAACAATCCATTCGATCCCATATGTTAAAAAGAGAAAAATCGCAGCAAAAATCTCCTGTGTAAACGGGCCTTTACTCTCGACTCCCATTAGCCAGTAGTGATAATGGTCGCGGTTCGCCGCGAAGTACACCTGAGAAGTACACAAGTGAGAAGTGTTGCTTACCTTACAATTATAGTCACCGCACGCCACTGCCAAGCATGCAAGGCTCGTCAAAAAGCCGTATTCCCAAACTGGAGAATGGGTGAAGGATTTTACATTTAAAAATTACCATCTATGAATTCCACGCTTAAACATCTTATAGTCACCAAGTCACCCTCCTTGAAAAAATCCTGTATACGCCCCTGAGATATAAATGGCACAATTCACGCAGAATAGGCAAACACATCTGACGAGAATGCACCAGCTAATTTACAGGTACACCACAAATAATAATAAGTTTAAATTATTACAAAGAAAATCTGAAGTTACAGCTAAAAATATAAAATCACAATAAAATGGAATATATTTACAGTTATGAATATAGTTAGTAAGCTTAATCTAATAATATATTAAGCTATATACATGTAAAACTACGGTATATTTTAATGATTAACAATCAATATCAATAGAGTGTATGATTCTTCTAAAAGCTGTATATAGCTAGCAGAAGATCTAACACCATCAGACAGACTGTTCCAAAGTTTTGGAGCATAGTATCGCCATGATCTAAGACCATACTTAGTGGAATTAACCTTAGGTATTTTAAGAATGTCTTCACCTCTCAGGTCGTACGGTGAGTTCCTAGATTGTATTAAATCCCGTATGCTGGCTGGGTTAATTTTGTGTGCCCGTTCCTCAACCAATGTTGATTTACCTAACTTTTGTGATTTACCTAACTTTTGAAACAATTCGTGATTGATGTTATCGCGTTTTCATATAATTACAATTAATTAGAGACACGCATAATTTCATCCAATTATAATTCATAATTTAATGAGATACTTGAATGGCAATTTTACAAAGTAGAAAAGTTGGAAAATTGAAAAACTCAAGTTACAAAAGTGATAAGTTAAATTAAAATACTTAAAATACTAAGAATTATTTACAAATACAGTTCAAATTAAGTGATCTACTAGGACTATATAGTAAGAAGCTATTGCTAAAACGTTTGGTTCTACATTTAAATAATGGCAATTTACGGGCATCACGGAAGTTATAATGGTGAACAACGAGTTCAGGCACCAAGTCTCTTAGTTTCCTGTCGGTTTTCAGGGTACTTTCATATAAAGACCGGCATAAAGACTCCCTTCTGTCGAAGAGAGTCGATAGGTTCAGCTCGCGTATATTCGAACAGCACGCCGTTGTTAGTCCTCAACGCAGTCTCTCAACAATAACGTCAAAGAGAAGTGCCACACAGGACAGGCATACAGCGCGTGTATAGTTGTGGTTATTCAACGCGTATAAAACACAGCCGCCAGAATAATATCAAGGACCACGAAACATGAACACATCTCACCGATTTCAATGAGAAACTGTACCCAAAAATAAATCACTTTAAAATAAAAGGCCTTTAACTCTTTCCTGTGATTTTCCTTTGCACAAATGCAGTGATCAAACTGCAGTCTTTGTTTTTAAGTCGTATCGCTTTATACAGCGGCTGAGCCAGCACGAGACCGCAGACCACAGTACCGTGGAAATGGGAAATAGCACTGATTGTTCAGAAAATCAAGCCGGAAGTCCGCCATTACTAAGGGACCAACTGAGGATCCTATGAGGTTTTTTGTTGGATTATGTGCTCTTACCATCGACAAAATAAAATAATTTTACTATAAATAGGACCAGAAGACATTTTAATGGTCGCCGTTGGCTCTAATTATCCAGTGAGAGAAGCGTAATATGAGACGTCAAATTAGGTTCAAGATGCTATGCATTTAATGTTAACAAAGAAACTATATTGTCCAAACACTAAACCTATTTCGCGAGCATCACAGTTTGATTTGCTTGCAAATTTGGAACTTATGCAAGCTTCAAAATCAGCTCATCAGATACAATAGAAAGATCAATCCAGTCCTATTTTTGAGATCAGTGGAGAAATAGCCAAACAGCCGGAAAATTTTGACCTACAAAAAACATCCTACACAGAACTGAAAGTGCACGAACAATAGGCAATGAGCCAGCGTTAGAGTGGTCAGAAAACTGAAAGTTTGGCTACATTTCTGTGCAATTCACGTTCGTGTGAGTGAACCTACTGTCATACCCCTCCCCCACAAAAAAACAATGATCCATAAAATGTTAGCATACTGCCAAATTATTTGACCTTACCTCCATACTCATGTTATCTTCATTATAATTGGTTCCTTCGAAGTCACTTGATCAAGCATTTCTAAATTCAATAGATCAAACATTTGACAAAATTCGAGGAAAATCTTGGAGAAATGTTTCAGACATGTCAACCGATTGTAGGGACACACCCGTTTGTGAAATCTCGCGTAGATGAAGCCCGTAGGTAGATTACCCCTCTGCGTGTATCGTCTCTGTCTACACTAAAGCTCTCCCATATTCACTACAGCGGTGTATATATACATCACACCCAAAAAACACACCCAAGCATTACTAATATATATAGCGAATGCCGCATAGGCAGTACCTTTCGCTAGGTTCGACCCCTATCTGGAACTCAGAAACAGTTTCAGCGGATTTGAGCTTGACTATCGCCACTGTATCGCCCAATATTCATTTAGTTTGCCTTTTTCTATTGCAGTTTCTGGTCACAGGTGTTTTGGTCATATGTTCTGGAGTATTTCAGCGACAAAGAGGATTGGTAAGTCAAAAGAAGACGCTGCCGACAGAAATATAAAAAACAAATTAAAAAAGAGCGGGAAAAAATCGCACAAGTTGTCATGACAACAAGTTGTTATGACAACTATCGTGGCTGCAGTGGCGTAGCCACGCTGAGGCACGTGTCCCAGCAACATAGGTTTGTGCCCTAGCAAT